>CM076581.1:1325384133-1325984133 GCA_034641835.2 Pinus albicaulis
AACTACCAACCTTGTTAGGTAAAATACTGAGAGGGGGGGTGAATCAGTATTTACAACATATTCAAAACTTTTTACTTTTGCACTCTTTAAAACCCATATGCTACTTTCATTTAGTAAACTCGCGTATATACGCGGATATCCTTCATGCAACTCGCGTATTAGCAGATATCTAAAATGCAGATATTTATTAACTTATTTCTTTGCACTATTCAGTCATCTAATGTTAAGTTAACAGTATACATGTGTAGTAACAACAGAATAAACCATCACACAAAACATCACACATGAACACCAGGATTTTTAGGTGGAAACCCAAGTCGGGAGAAAACCACTGCTGCAGTTGCTCAGCCTTCAATATTTTATTATAGAGAAAACATCTTACAACATATGTATTAGTGGTGCATCTCCTACCAGCACGGCAAAGTGCACTCACTCAGCTTTAAGTATCAAATGCCTTCTCCTTACATGTAATGAGTTCCAACCTAATCGTTTGCTTTTACTAATATCTCTCCGGAAGTGAGCTACGAATTTCTCCATTCGTTACTAGCCTCACCTTAAGGGGGAGCTATAACCCCTCGATCAAGTACACACCTCAAAGACTTGGGGACCACGTTTCCACACTCTTCACCTGATCCAATAACTGTAAAGTTGTTGGCAACTGTAGGTTACATTTCATCATATTTCTGAATGACCCACCTGCTACTAAGTCTAATCACAACCGTACCGATGTTGCTAGACAACTCAATCGAATGCTGAGAAATAAAACACGGTGTTGGTAATAGATCACACATTTTTACCACACTAGAATCCTAAGCCACAGCGTTTTCTGCCCATCGATGTCGCGTATATATGCGCTTTCGTTCACACAAACCAGCATATACTTCTGTACATATTATAGATCCAATTTCATTGCGCATACGCGCTTTTTCTTCAGCGAAGCCGCGTATATACGCGCTTCCTGTTCGGCGAACTAACGTATGGTTATTCAGACTTTTATGTCATTGCAATTCTTCACAACAGATACATCACTTCAGATTTTACCCTTTACCTCAGACAGATGTTCGCCTCATCACAGATCCAATCCTCCCATAAACAGATCTAGCAAATACAAGTACAATTCAGATCTATATTCCCTTCTTCATCATTGGTGCATCATACATTCAGATCTATCATTCAACTGTAACCCTTTCCATTCAGATATACTTCAGAGAGACGTATTCATTCAAGCTCAGACATCTTGCACCCACACTTATGATTTGCACAATGAATTTCTTCTCTTTATATAGGTTTACCATTTTTCAATACCATGAGCCCCTTTTCCAATACCATGAGCCAAAACTACATTACATCCGATGGTATTCCTGGACGAGGTCATTTAGATGAATCATTACCCAATACAATGGGTCAATACCATGGTGGTTACCCCTGGTTTTGCACTTTTTGAGCGCTTTTGCCCATACGCGACTTGGAACGTTGTTTCCCGCATGCATACGCGACTTCTACTAGGAAAATCCACGTATGCCTTGAGACATACTCTTTTTATCATAGATCTAGCACAAACTGAATTTCTTTATTCATTCCCTTCTATACTCACTGTAGATACATCAAATTTACTTCATCAAGAACATATTCTATCAAGCACAACTTCATCAGGTGGTTTGCCATCAAGAACAACACATGTCAACAATCTCATGTCTTCATCTTCATTCAGTGGGTTGCCATCAAGGACAACACTCTGCATCATAGTGCCAACAATCTCCCCCTTTGGACTTGATGGCAACCACAATGGTGTTTGGTTACCACAACAGATAGGTACATTAAGAATACAATGACACCATGTCACTTTCCCCATTTTGGACACCATTCAAACACCATGTCACTCTCCCCCTTTGACATCAAGGGCAAAGGGTGGATCAAAACCAACATACTCTCCCCCTTTTCTCCACATGTGGAAGAAGCATTCTGCAGATCTGATATATACTGAAGTGACCAAGCTCCCCCTGATTTCATGCTGAATCTTCAAAACATATTTTCCAATGAAGTACATGACTCTATGACTTTCCTATCACCAATGACTCATACTTACATCAAATATCCATCCAAGTGAATTTACATATGAGACTCAAGTACCCAACCAAGTGGGTTTACACATTTCAACTCAGCTACCCAACCAAGTGGGTTTACAAAATTTGACTCAGCTACCCAACCAAGTGGGTTTACAAATTTGACAAGTCCTTACATGACTAAATATTACAATTTTACATCATAGGTCTCAACATGACCTTTTCATCAAACTACAAATATAACTTTACATGACCAATACCAGAAAGACCTCAAGAAAGAGAACATATTTCAGAACCATCATAATTCCAACAATGCATTATACTCAGCAAAGCTAATGCTCCCCCTGAATCTGTGCATCCAAGCATCCTTTCCATATGACTAAGGCTTCCCCTTAGTTTGTGCATCCTGAACACTTTCACCAACAAATCATCAAGGTATCTTTATCAAAACATTAGAAATAGAATTATGAGAACTGGAACACCACCAGAGATACCAAACAGTATCAGAGATACCAAACAGCACTGCAGCTATGCTGAAGAGAGCTGACTCCAGACAAAAAAATTGTCAGCAATCAGACATACGCGGTTTTCTGTGTATGAACTCGCGTATATACGCGACTGTGTTTCAGGAAACCCGCGTATCCAATGCCATCTTCTAAATTTATGCAGATTTTTTCTTTTGACTGGTAGAGAACACTCCCAGCTTCTGTCTTAGATACTCGAACGCTTCCCTGGGCAGAGGTTTAGTAAAGATATCAGCAACTTGTTCTTTGGAGGGAACATACTCCAACTTCACTTTTTTCTCAAGCACTTGTTCACGTAAGAAGTGATACTTGATGGGAATGTGCTTGGTCTTTGAATGCATAATAGGATTCTTTGAAATACTGATGGCACTTGTATTTTCACACTTAATGGGGACAGGAGGTGTACATTTGATTTGAAAATCTTGTAAGGTTTGCATCATCCAAAGGAGTTGAGTGCAACAAGATGCGGCAGCCACATATTCTGCTTCTGGGGTAGATAAGGCAATAGAATTTTGCTTCTTGTTGAACCAAGATACTAACCGGGGTCCCATATAGAATGCACCACCACTAGTGCTTTTCCGATCATCAACACTTCCAGCCCAATCTGCATCAATGTAGGCATGAAGAGTAAGATCAGCATTCTTTGGATACCATAGACCAAAGTCTTGAGTTCCTTGTAGATATTTGAATATTCTTTTAACAGCATGAAGGTGAGGCTCTTTTGGATTAGCTTGGAATCGTCCAACAATCCCAACATCATGCATAATGTCTGGTCTAGTCCCAGTGAGATAAAGTAGACTTCCTATCATTGATCTGTAATCTGGTTGATTCACTGGACGAGAATCATCATGAGAACTGAGATTGCATCCGGTTATCATTGGTGTACTTACAGATTTGCATTCTTCCATGCCATACTTCTTCAGAATTTGCTTAAGATATTTTTCTTGTGACAGGAATATACCATCTGCAGATTGATGCACTTGCAAGCCAAGAAAGAATGTTAGTTCCCAAGTAAAGACATTTCAAATTCTTGCTGCATGACAGAAGCAAATTTTTGACTCATAGATTCTTCGTTACTCCCAAAAATGATATCATCAACATATACAACTACAATCAATAGTTTATCATTTTCAACTTTTGTGTATAAGTTTCTATCAGCAGATCCCTTTGTGAATCCTTTTTTATGAAGATATTTGTCAAGACGATAATACCATGCTCTTGGAGCTTGTTTGAGACCATACAGAGCCTTTTTAAGTCTACAAACAAGATTTTCATCATTTCCCAAAATGAATCCTTCTGATTGTTCTATATATACTTCTTCTTCTAGATCACCATTAAGAAAAGAAGATTTAACATCCATTTGATAAACTTTGATTTGTTGATAGCTTGAGAAACTAAGAAACATTCTTATGGCTTTAAGTCGAGCTACAGGAGAAAAATTTTCTTCAAAGTCTATACCTTCTTGTTGAGTATACCCTTTGCAAACCAATCTAGCTTTTTTTCTTACAACATCCCCATTCTCATTTAACTTGTTCTTGAAAATCCATTTAGTTCCAATGACATTTTTATCATGTGGTCTTGGTACCAAATCCCAAGTGTCATTCTTTTCAATTTGATCAAGTTCTTCATTCATGGCTTGGTTCCAACTTTCATCTTTGCTAGCTTGATTGACATTAAGTCGTTCAATTGTGGATAGAAGTGCCAGATGACTAGAAGATCCCACAAGAGTTCTCCTTGTTCGTACACCTGATTCCTTGTCACCCAAAATTTGAGATTCAGGATGATTCTTTTGAACGTATCTGGATGGAGCTTTTTCAGATGGATCATTTTCAGGTTCTTCATTGGATTCACTGTCTATATCATTTCTATTTACTGTAGAGGGGAATAAGTCACCATCATCTTCTTTTGTTGTTTGATTTTATTCTTTAGGGGCTGCAGGAGACTCATCAATAACAACATCAATACATTCAACAATCTTTCGAAGCCTTTCATTATAACATTTGTATGCTTTGCTTGAAGATGGATAACCAAGAAATATTCCTTTATCTGATCTAGGTTCAAACTTGCCAAGCTTTGCATCATTATTTTTGATAAAACATTTGCTTCCAAAAACTCTAAAATGCTTTACAGTGGGAGATTTGCCATACCAGAGTTCATATGGAGTTTTATCATTGTTTACCCGAACATGTGCTTTGTTGTGAATGTTTGCTGCTGTATGAGTTGCTTCTGCCCAAAAAGTGTCAGGTGCTCCAGAGTCAGTAAGCATAGCTCTAGCCATTTGTTGAATTGTTCTATTCATTCTCTCTGCTACGCCATTTTGTTGTGGAGTGCTAGCTACAGAGAACTGTCTTTTTATGCCATGTTGTTCACAAAATTCAAGGAATTCATTTGATGTATATTCTCCACCTCGATTAAATCTAAGACACTTGATTTTTAGATCCAATTCATTTTCAACCAGTGCTTTGAAGCTCTGAAATTTTTCAAATGCTTCATCTTTGTGTTTCATGAACCCGATCCAACACATTCTAGAGTAATCATCAATAAATAAGATATAGTATTCTTCCCCTCGTAGTGACTTTTTCCTCATAGGTCCACATAAGTCAGTATGAATGAGTTAAAGAGGCTTACTTGATGATCCTTCTTTGGCATTAAATCGTACTCTGGTCTGCTTACCGATTTGACAAGATTCGCATATGATATTTTCTGGTGGATTAATATTGGGAAGATCACGAACAACTTGAAGTCTGTTTGCTTTGTTGATTTGTGAGAAGCTCAGATGCCCCAGCCTTCTATGCCATAGCCAATTTTCTGAAGATTTGCTCAAGTAACACTGATCTTTGTAGTTTTTCAGTACATACAGGTTGCTTGGATTTCTTTTCCCTTTTATGATAATTTTACCTATATCAAGATCACGAACCACACATTCTTTTGAACTAAAAACAACTTATGTTCCTTGATCACACATTTGACTTACACTTAACAGGTTATGCCTTAATCCATCCACATACATGACATCTTTAGCTTTCACCTTTTCTTTTAGAAATACTGACCCTTTTCCTTTAATTACAGCAGGAGTATCATTTCCAAATGTAACTTTCTTTTCCTTTTATAGAGCATTATATGTAAGGAGTTTGCTTTTGTCACCTGTCATGTGTCTTGAGCACCCACTATCAATGTACCATTGATTTTCTTCACCTTCTGCAAATAACTCTATCCCACAATTTTCAACAGGCGGTTCTTTCTTTTTCCACACTTTAGAGGTTGAGGAAACATGTTCTTTTGGCTGGATCTTGCTCCTGCATTCAGATTCTTCATGGCCAAAGTTATTGCAATAAGCACATTCAACTTCACTTTGAAGAGGAGAAAAGTTGTTATAGGTATTCTACTTTGGTTCAGTATCCAATCTTTTCTTTCTTGCTTCTCGTGTCATGATGGTTTTGTAAGCAACACATTGAGCAGCTTTGTGACCAAAATTGTGACATGTAAAACATTGTCCATTGAAATAGAAATTTTTGTAATCATGAAATCTTCTATTTGGATTTACCTGCTGGTTGGAGCTCCTTTGAAAGTTATTCCTTCCAGTGTTCCTTGAGGTGCGATGATCCTGCTTTACCTGTAAAGAGTCCTTGCTTCTTTGTTGAGAGGCAGAGTATTGTAGACCAGTAGTTGTTGCCTTTAGATAGTTTGGTGCTGAAGTCTGAGAGGATTCTCCAATATATCCAAGACCTGTTTTTATGAGAGGAGAACGTTGAGCATTGATAATTTCATCTAAGGTTTCTGAACCTTTAGCAAATCTAAGATTGAGATTTTTTCCTTTCTCATTATCTTTCCTTAGATTTGCTACTTCACACTCCAATTCCTCAATGCATTTTTCTTTTGCTCCAAGATGGTTTTCAAGAGTCTCTATGATTATGTTATTTTCTTCTAGGCTTACTTTGAGTTGATTTTTTTCTTCTAGAGCATCCATAAAAGTATCTTTTTCTTCTCTAGATTCTTTTGCCATGAGCAGTTTAATATCATGGTCAGAATCTTCTTCATCTTCACTAGACACTTCATCATCATCTTCATTTGCATAATAACTCTTCCTCTTTTCAAATTGTTTCCCTTTACCATGTTTTTCCCTGTAAGGACATTTAGCAGCATAGTGACCAACTTTTCCACACTCAAAACATTTGAAGGGAAGCTTACCTTTGAATCTTCCAGTACCTAGTTGAAGCTTTCTCACAAAATTCGCTTCTTCTTCTTCAGATATATAGTTGGATTCTTTGACATCTTCCTTTTCTTTTCCTCTTGCAGATACCTTAAAAGCAGCTTCTTTGATTTGAGATGGACCTCCTTGTCTCATTTCAAAAGCAGTCAAAAAACCATGTAATTGAACAAGAGTAAGAGTTTGCAGATCTTGTCTTTCTTCAATAGCTGAAACTTTAGAGTCAAATCTCGAAGTCAAAGATCTTAAGACTTTTTCCACCAGAGTAGTATCAGTTATGGTTTCACCCAAATTTCTCATTCGATTTACAATATCATCCAAACGTAAGAAGAATTGAGCAATACTCTCATCACTATGCATCTTCAAATTTTCATATTCAATTCTACGAGTTTGGAGTTTTGCACTTTTTACCTTTGTATCTCCTTCATAGCTCAGAATGATCTTGTCCCATATTTCTTTTGCTGAATGTAGCTGCATTACTTTAGCAAATTTTGATTCAGACATGCTTCCTAATAAGACATTCACTACTTTGGCATTGATTTCATACTTCTTCCTTTTTGCTGCATCAGTAGGAATACTTGCTGGGTATTGATAACCTTCTTCCACGATTTCCCATACATCTGCACCAAGACTTTGCAGATATGCTTTTGTTCGTACCTTCTAGAATATCAGATTTCTTCCATTGAATAGAGGTGGCTTTATAGACATTACTCCTTCTTGACTTCCCATTGCGATGGATCTCCTTCAAGCGATCAAGCTTCTGCAGAAGAACCCCCTCTGATACCAATTGTTGGGAAAAATACTGAGAGGGGGGGTGAATCAGTATTTACAGCATATTCAAAATTTTTTACTTTTTCACTCTCTAAAACCCATACGCTACTTTCCTTTATTAAACTCGCGTATATACGCGGATATCCTTCATGCAACTCGCGTATTAGCAGAGATCTAAATATGCAGATATTTATTAACTTAGTTCTTTGCACTATTCATTCATCTGATGTTAAGTTAACAGTAAACATGTGTAGTAACAACATAATAAACCATCACACAAAGCATCACACATGAACACCAGGATTTTTAGGTGGAAACCCAAGTCGGGAGAAAACCACCGCTGCAGTTGCTCAGCCTTCAATATTTTATTATAGAGAAAACATATTACAACATATGTGCTAGTGCAGACTCCTACCAGCACGCAGGCACCCACCTGCGCTCGTTTACCAGCCTCTCCTTGAAGGGAGCTCCAACCCCCTGACTCGTTTACCAGCCTCTCCTGGAAGGGAGCTACGACCCCCTGCTCTCGTTTACCAGCCTCACCTGGAAGGGAGCTACAACCCCCTGACTGAAGGCTACGACCCTCAACACCTTTAGGGACCACGTTTCATCAATTTTCACACTGGATCCAATAACTTTAAAAGAGCACAACTTGTAGGCCACATTTCATCATATTTTCAGACTGGACCCACTCCACATACTTAAGCTCAATCATACAACCAAACTGATATAGACAACTCAAAACTGTAGAATACAGATAGCAGTAACACAGCAGAACAGATCAGACATTTCTTACCACAGACTTCAGCAAACCCTAGTTTTCATACGCGCTTTCAGTTCACTGATGTCACATATATACGCGCTTCCGTTCACACAAACCAACGTATACTTCTGTACATATTATAGATCCAATTTCATTGCGCATACACGCTTTTTCTTCAGCGAAACTGCGTATATACGTGCTTCCTCTTCGGCGAACTAGCGTATGGTTCTTCAGAATTTTATGTCATTGCAATTCTTCACAACAGATACATCACTTTAGATTTTACCCTTTACCTCAGACAGATGTTCGCCTCATCACAGATCCAATCCTCCCATAAACAGATCTAGCAAATACAAGTACAATTCAGATCTAGATTCCCTTCTTCATCATTGGTGCATCATACATTCAGATCTATCATTCAATTGTAACCCTTTCCATTCATATATACTTCAGAGAGAAGTATTCATTCAAGCTCAGACATCTTGCACCCACACTTATGATTTGCACAATGAATTTCTTCTCTTTATATAGGTTTACCCTTTTTCAATACCATGAGCCCCTTTTCCAATACCATGAGCCAAAACTACATTACATCCGATGGTATTCCTGGACGGGGTCATTTAGACGAATCATTACCCAATAAAATGGGTCAATACCATGGTGGTTACCCCTGGTTTTGCACTTTCTGAGCGCTTTTGCACATACGCAACTTGGAACGTTGTTTCCCACGTGCATACGCAACTTCTACTAGGAAAATCCGCGTATGCCTTGAGACATACTCTTTTTATCATAGATCTAGCACAAACTGAATTTCTTTCTTCATTCCCTTCTGTACTCACTGTAGATACATCAGATTTACTTCATCAAGAACATATTCTATCAAGCACAACTTCATCAGGTGGTTTGCCATCAAGGACAACACATGTCAACAATCTCATGTCTTCATCTTCATTCAGTGGGTTGCCATCAAGGACAACACTCTGCATCATAGTGCCAACAATTAACCAGAGATTGTGGGTTTTTTGAATGCCTAAGAATGTTTAATATGTAATGCACTCAAGGTTTCCCCAGCGGAGTCGCCATTATGTTGGGGTTCCCATGTTTTGGCAAGGTTGGTAATACCAAGAGATGAGACAACATCAAACCACTTTTAGACCTCAGGATCTAGCCCTCCTGGGTCGAGAGAGGGATCTCTCTATGTTATATCAAAGATGTATATGTCTTTGAAGCTCGAATGTTAAGATGTTAGGCTAGTTATAGGCACAAGGTTTGTTTGTTTGATTTGGTTTGATTTGGTTGCTGGTTATCAGGAAAGAAGGGTTCAATATAAGACAAGGATGAGTAAAGGGGAAAAAGGCAGAGGTGAATTATTCCAGGAAATATTCAAAACCATTGGGAAATGGATTCAGGAAAGGATTTTCTTGCTAATCAATAGGCAGGCTTTCAATTGGGCTAGTCATCTAAAACATAGGATCTTTAAAGATGATTGTGTGATATGGAATGATAAGAGAGGAGGAGACAACATAGTTTTAGAGCACAAAGTTAAAGACCAGCTAGTCGCACAAGGATCCTAGTGGATAGGGCTAACTCTAATCCCCAGTGTTCCCAATTCTTCCAACTAAATCCAGAATAAGAAACACCTAAGAACTGAATTCATTTAATTCATACATCAGAGAGCAGGCAATAACATCCACTACACTAGTTAAACCAATTGAAATCATTTCTTAGATAATACATTCAGAATAAAAACATCAATGGCAAGGAGAGAAGAAACATAGGGTACCTAACAAGTTTAAATCCTATGCCAATATCCTGATGCAAGCCAGTAGAAACGAAATGAAATGAACGTAAACACAAAGATAGGAAAAAATTGCCACTGCTTCAGATCAGGATCCAAAGAAATGTTCTTGTCATATTAAATAGCAATACCAATCAAGTAAAACATTGCTAATAGCTGAATACTTAGTCTGAAATCATATTCCTCAGCCTATCTTATAACTTTACATAGAGACTGTGTCTCAAAAGAAACTACTTGCAGTTCTATGATAACTAATCAAAAACCTTTACAATGAGTTTATTTCTGAATTTATAGCTCCATAGGAGTAGGGAAAGTAGGTGAAGAACTAAATGCAGCATTAAAACTCCAGAAGAGGAAGAAGGCCGAAACCCACTCTGTATAAATCCTGTGCATTAATCTCTGGTGTTTCTCCACTGCTCCATAAATGTCTTGATCTGCAAAATCTGGGCTTTAATGGCACTGGATAGGTATTTTGCGGAGATTGAACTGTCCTGGGGTAATATTTATGCTGCTGCTACCTTTCTAGGCATTTCTCTGTAGTACCAGTTTCCAGATTTAATTATGTCTGCGCAACACGCCATTAAAGTAGTACATCTGAACCACGGCGGTTTTCTGCCTTTCTGAAACAAGAAACATGCTAAGAAAACAATGCATGGGGTCGGATGATGTGGATTTCTACGTGGGTGATAGTGGAACTGCGGAGAAATGGTAGAAAAATGTTGTGGAATGGTAGAGAACAGAGATGGCGAAAGCTTGGTGGAATGCAGAGAAAATTATACGTAAAAACCTTATAAACATCAAATTTTTGAATGAATTTATATAATGGGATGGGCAGACGTACGACAGACACATGTGGCGGTGATGTGGCAGGACCGGGTGACGACAGAAAAGTCAACAGCGGGGGAAACACATCCAGACCGTCAGATCTCAGAGGAGATCGATGGTTGAACATGCGGCGGAGGACGACGAATGGTGGGCCAGGAGTACGGTGACCATGGATTAAAACCCCGCGCAGCTTCGTTGAGCGATGACCGTTGGATGGGCAAGGGCAGATCTGACGACAAATATGCATATCGTTACGCATCCTGTACCGAAAGATGACGTGCGATGAGCAAGCAGTTTTGGAATCGTACAGGAGCCACGCATCGCAAGATGAGTGGAATCGCTGGACAATGGGAAAATACCACCTTCCGCGCAAAAGTGGTGTGCTAGATACCACTGGGTTTATGGATAGTGTGCGGCGGGGACCACAGGAGCGGGTACACTCCGAACCGTCAATCTGGCGGGTAAATGAATGTTGATGGCGCGATCGGGGGTTTGAACGGGGGAAACACAAATGCCGTGGGGTTTAATGATTTCCGCCCGATCTACAAAGATCATCAGTCAGGAACGCTCTCGATATAAATTGTAGATTAGCGCCTTTCTAGCCAGCGCTCGGTCATAGCGCAGGGTTCTGTGGGTGGAAGGTGCGGGGGCTAGGCCGAAAGGGGCTAGGCCCAGACTATGCAGAAAATATGGTTTTTGGCTCATTTTTAAAGCATTTTAAGGCCAGCCAAGGGCAACGATAGGGGAATGAGTGGGAAATTGGCTAACCAAAGGGTGTAGGGATGTTTTAGAGGGGATTTCTGGGATGGAAAGGGGGAATTTAGGGGGAAGAAAGGGGAATTTGAGAAAAGGAACAAAGGGGTGAAAATGAAGCATCTTGAAAGGGTATAAAGGGTAGAATAAAGCCTTAAGGAGCATAATTCCTTATCAGCAAGGCCTATTGACTCAGAACAGCAGAGGGAAAGAGTCACAAGGCAGGGGACCTGAAAAGGCTGCAAGGATGATGTGTTTTCAAGGGAAATTCATTCCTTGTAGGCTTATAAAACAAATTAGCCCCTTGCTTGCTTGTTAAGGAATTTATAAGGGGCTAACAGGGTCGTGCCATGTGAGGGCGTGCTAGGAAACACATTCTAGTCAGGTACTCAGGTTGGGTCGAGTCATGTGAGGGAGGCCATATCAAAAATTCTGATTAAGTTGTGACAACTCATGTGCCTTGTAGCGCATGTTTGTATGACCTATTTTCCATTTGCTCCCTTGTGCCTTCTTTCGAGCAGGTTGGGTAGGGTCGTATGAGGGAACCCAAGGAAACACATTCGGGTCGGGTCATGTGAGGGTGCCCACGGAAATGTGTTTGGGTCAGGTTGGGACAGGTTGTACTATGTGAGGGCTACTAATTAAATGCATTTCGGTCAGGTCGTGTGAGGGAGGCCATATAAAAAATTCTAAGTTGTGACTGCCCATGTGTCTTGTGCACATTCGTGTGACCCATTTGTTGTTTTCCCCCCTGTTCCTTTGTTCGGGCCGATCGGGTTGGGTCAAGTCGAGTTGTGTGAGGGGGCCTAAGGAAATGTGTTCGGGTCGGGTCGAGTCCAGTCCTGTCTTGTGAGGGCACCCAAGGAAATGTGTTTGGGTTGGGTAGGGTCGAGTCGGGTCAGGGCAGCCATATCAAAATTTCTAAGTTGTGGCAGCTCGTGTGCCTTATGCACATTCATGTGACTCGTCTGTCATTAGATCCCTTGTGCCTTCATTTGAGCGGGTCGGGTCGTGCCATGTGAGGGAACCCAAGGAAAGATGTTCAGGTTAGGTCAGGTCAGGTCAGGTTGTGTGAGGGTGGCCATATCAAAAATTCTATGTTTGGACCGCTTGTGTGGCTTGTGCATGTTCGTGCGACCTGTTTTTCGTTTGCTCCCTTGTGCCTTCATTTGGGCGGGTTGGGTCGTGTATTACGAGGGTGCCCAAGGAAACAAGTTCGGGTCAGGTACTTGGGTCAGTTTTAGTCATGTGAGAAAGCTGTATCAAAAATGTTAAATTGTGACAACCCGTGGGCCTTGTGGGGCACATCCGTCTCACCCGTTTTCATTTTTCTCCCTTGTGCCTTTGTTCGAGCGGGTCAGGTACGGTCGTGTGAGGGTGCCCAAGTAAAAACATTCGATTCGGGTCGAGTTGTGTGAGGGTGTCGAAGGAAACATGTTCAGGGTTGGTCAGGTTAAGTCGGGATGGGTCGTACAACAACACCCAATGAAACAGGTTCAGGCGGGTTGTGGGGTCGAGTTGTGTGAAGTTAGTCGTATAAAAAAATCTAAGTTGTGACTGCCCATGTGCCTTATGTACTTTCGTGCGACATATTTTTCGTTTGCTCCCTTGTGCCTTCATTCAGGTGGGTTGGGTCGTGCCATGTGAGGGCACTGAAGAAAATGCATTCGGGTCAGGTCATGTGAGGGAGGCCATATAAAAAATGCTAATTAAGCTATGACAACCCCTGTGGCTTATGGTTCACATTCATGTGACCTGTTTTCTTCATTCAGGCGGGTTAGGTTAGGTTGGGTCATGTGAGGCAGCACAAGGAGATTTGTTTAGGTCGGGTCGGGTTGGGTTGTGCCGTGTGAGGGATGCTAAGGAAACGTGTTTGGGTCAGGTCATGTGAGCGAGGCTGTATCAAAAATCTTAACTTGTGACCACCCGTGTGACTTGTGCATATTAGTGTGACCCATTTGTCATTTTTCGCCCTGTGACTTCATTCGGGCCGATCAGGTTGGGTTGGGTCGGGTTGTGTGAGGGCTCCCAAGGAAATGTGTTCAGGTCAGGTTCAATCCGGTCGAGACGTGTCGTGTGAGGGCACCCAAGGAAACACATTCGGGTTAGGTCGAGTTGGGTCATGTGAGGGTGGTCGTATACAAAATATTAATTTGTGACTGCCCATGTGCCTTGTGCACGTTCGTGCGACCGGTTTGCTATTAGATCCCTTGTGCCTTCACTCGGGTGGGTCGGGTCGTGCCATGTGAGGGTGCCCAAGGAAACACATTTAGGTTGGGTTGAGTCAGGTCGTGTCAAGTGGTTGTATAAAAAATGCTAAGTTTTTACCACCAGTGTGTCTTATGCACGTTCGTGCGACCTGTTTTCCATTTTCTCCCTTATGCCTTCGTTCGAGTGGATCAGGTCATGCCATGTGAGGGCACCCAAGGAAACGTGTTTGAGTCGGGTACTCGGGTTAGGTCGGGTCATGTGGGGGAGGCCATATCAAAAATGCTAAGTTGTGAGAGCCCGTGTGCCTTGTGGCACATGTTCGTGTGACCCGTTTTCCTTTTGCTCCTTGTGCCTTCATTTGGGCGGGTCAGGTAGGGTCGTGTGAGGGTTCCAAAGCAAACACATTCGATTCGGGTCAGGTCATGTGAGGCTGCCAAAGGAAACATGTCCAGGGTGGGTCAGGTCGGGTCATGTGAGGGTACCCAAGAAAACACGTTCAGGCGAGTCGCGGGGTTGGGTTGTGTGAGGGTGGCTATATAAAAAATGCTAAGTTGTGACCGCCCATGTGCCTCGTGCACGTTCATGTGACCTATTTTCCATTTGATCTTTGTGCCTTCATTCAGGTGGGTCAAGGTGTGTCATACGAGGGTGCCCAACAAAATGTGTCTGGGTCAGGTCGTGTGAGGGAGGTCGTATCAAAAATTCTAATTAAGTTGTTACATCCTTAATGCTTTGTGGCGCACGTTCCTGTGACCCATTTTCCTTTTTATCCCTTGTGCCTTCATTCAGACCACTCGGGAAGCGTCATGCGAGGGTGCCCGAGGAAACATGTTTGGGTCATGTTAGTTCATGTGAGGGCACCCAAGGAAATGCGTTCAGGGCGGGTTGGGTCAGGCTGGTTTAGGTCATGTCGTGTGAGGGCTGCCAAGGAAATGTGTTTGGTTCAGATCGTGTGAGGGAGGTCATATAAAAAATACTAATTTGTGACCACCCGTGTGTCTTGTCCATAGTCGTGTGACCCTTTTTCCATTTTTCCCTCAGTTCCATCATTCGTGTGAGTCGGTTTGGATTGAGTTTAGTTGTGTTAGGGTGCCCAAGGAGACACGTTGGGGTCGGGTCGGATCGTGCCTTGTGAGGGCACCCAAGGAAACGAGTTCAGATCAGGTCGAGTCAGGTCAGGTCATATGAGGGCATTCATATAAAAAATAGTATGTTGTGACCACCCGTGTGCCTTGTGCATGTTCGTGCGACTTGTTTTCCGTTAGCTCCCGTGTGCCTTTGTTCAGGCGGGTCAAGTCATGCTGTGTGAGGGCACCCAAGGAAACACTTTCAGGTCAGGTCAGGTTGGGTCGTGTGAAGGTGGTTGTATAAAAAATGCTAAGTTTTGACTGCTTGTATGCCTTGTGCACATTCGTGCGACCTGTTTTTCGTTTTCTCCCTTGTCCCTTCGTTCGGGTGAGTCAGGTTGTGTCGTGTGAGGGCACCCAAGGAAACACTTTCGAGTTGGGTACTTGAGTCAGGTCGGGTCATGTGAAGGAGGCCATATAAAAAATGCTAAATTGAGACAACCCATGTGCCCTGTGGCACACGTTTGTGTGACCCATTTTCCTTTTCCTCCCTTGTGCTTTCTTTCAGGCATGTCAGGTAGGGTCATGTGAGGGCGCCCAAGGAAACATGTTTGGGTTAGGTTGGGTCATGTGAGAGTGCCTAAGGAAACACGTTGGGTGGTGTCGGGTCGGGTCGGGTCGTGTGAGGGCGACCAAGGAAATACATTTGGGTCAGTTCATGTGAGGGATGCCATATCAAAAAAGCTAAGTTGTGATCGCCGGTGTATCTTGTGCTCGTTCATGTGACCCATTTGTCATTTCCCCCTTGTGCCTTCATTTGGGTGGACTGGGTCGTGTCAGTTCGGGTCGTGTGAGGGCACACAACAAAATTAATTTGGGTCGAGTCCGATTGCGTCATGTCGTATGAAGGTGCCCAAGGAAACACATTCGGGTCGGGTCGGGTTGGGTTGTGTGAGGGCAGTGGTATAAAAAATTATAAGTTGTGATAGCCAATATGCCTTGTGCACGTTCATGTGAACCATTTTCCATTAGCTCCCTTTTGCCTTCATTTGGGTGGGTCAACTCATGTTGTGTGGGAGCGCCCAAGGAAATGCATTTGGGTCGAGTCGGGTCGAGTCATGTGAGGGTGGTTGTATCAAAAATGTGAAGTTGTGACCACCCGTGTGTGATGCGCATGCTCATGTGACCTGTTTTCCATTTGGTGCTCCTTTTTTCCTTCATTCGAGTGGGTCAGGTCATGTCATGTCAGGGTGCCAGGGGAAACACATTCAGGTTAGGTTGATTTGGGTCATGTGAGGGATACTGCATAAAAAATGCTAAGTTGTGACTTTTTTTGTCCCTTAATGTTCACGTTCGTGCGAATCGTTTGTTGTTTGCTCCCTTGTGCCTTACTTGGGGTGGGTCAGGTTGTGTCGTGTAAGGGTGCCCAAGGAAACGTATTCAGGTCGGGTTGGGTCATGTGTGTGGAAAGTTGTAAGTTTTACATATTAAATAATTTATATACACCTTAATATATTATTTATTTATATTCAATTTTTAATTTAATACTTTATATCTTTATATATATATTATCTATATTTAATTTTTAATTTTTAATTCTAATTCTAATTCCTCCCTCAAAAAAAAATTCACCCTTCACCCAGCCTCCCTATTCTCACATGAAAAAAATAGACCCTTCCAATCATTGTTCCGAACGAGTTGTCATTGTTCTGCGCACAGAATCGTCTTGAACCCGAATCACCCTAAACGTTGAACGCCCACTCCCTGGGCATACCTTTTGTTGTTTCTCAGTCGAATTCCAAAAAACAATAGCCATCAGTCCAAGATTCAAATCGGAGGGATTTTTAGGCGTTGGATTGATGTGAAGAGCTATGCACGACCAAAGTTTCTAAATATTTTGCGTATTCATTATTACCAAAGTAAATTTTTTAGTATTCGGCCCTTGTGGAAAGGCCATGTAAGGTAAGCCCTAATTTGAAGTTGCATTTCTATAGTGAGATTTTATTCAAATTGATTAGATAACCATGGTAGATATCTTGTTGAAGTTATGAAGCCAAAAACTAATATTGTCAGTAAAGTTTCTTTGAAGATTTCAACTAGAAAATCTGTTGCAAATATTTTTTATTTTTCCTTCTAGAGTAGAGCTACTTAAGAATCATCACTTTTTTTAGCCAATAGCAATAATGGTTGTATCAAGTGAAACATCACCGAACGAACCTATTCAATGGTGACGAGCATATCTCATCTAATATTTCTATTATGTTCACAGTGACGATCTGTTGCCCCATTGCATGGCATTCTACACACACCAACATCTCGCGTTGGACGATCTATATCCATAATGATGAGTTCTAGCATAAACTCCTAGTAATTAATTTCAATGCAGGAAAATGAGACATTGGGTTATACAAAACTTACTTGGGAGTTTCAAGTAACTACTTTTTTCATTTTTGTTTGAAATAATCCCTCTTTATTTTTGGACTTTGAATAGCTATTATCCGTCCATATTGGAGTTTCCCTAGGTCTCTGAGTCTATACTTATGCATCGAATTTCACCTTTTGTCCCCTTTGCAGGGTGGTTTGTATTTAAGGCACTGTGGTTGCTTCAGTTAGCACTGAAAATTGGTCCTGCTGGAAAAAAAACCATGGTGCAGAGGCCTCATATTCATCATGTGGCCTATAGGTGATCGCAATTTCGATCCGCCAAGGTTGTGGCCTTTTTTTGTTTTGTTTGTTTCAATGGACTCCTCTATCTCATGTTATGCACTCTGTTTTGGCCTTCGTTCTTTGTTAGAGAGGAGGCTTACAATCTGCCCAAGATAATTGGCTTTGTTCACTGTAAGGATCCTTATTTATTTCTTGTGTGTTGAAATAATTTTTTTTGAGAAGCTATTGGTCACCAAGTTGGTAACGTTCATTACAATTTCATCCCAGAAACTTGGAAACAATTTTTTTTTTCTCCTGCAATGGCCACAACCAAAGCTGGGTAGCATAATTTTGGTTTTGAGATAGAGGCATTAGCCATTAGCCTCACTAGAATATTCTCCCATCCAGACATTGGTTTATTTGATATGAATCCACCAGTAAATGGTGTATTTCTAACATTGCGGGCCATTTGGTTTCAGTGCCATGCCCTATGGGCCACCTCTATCTTTTGTGTTCATCTTTGGATTTTTCATCTCTATAATGGCTACAATGTCATTTTACTTTATTGGTATAAGCTTTATTTTCACATTGACTTTCTCTTTCCTTCCTTATTTTTGGTTTTCTTTTCACATTGACACTATATTTTCTTCCTCCTTAATATGGTGCTTGTGATTATGCTGCCAAAGCTTTATGCTCTGCAATTGAGGAGGAACAATTTTTCATAGTCAACTATTTACTCAAGTATACTTATAGTGGGTTCATTCAATTTCACTTTCAACGCAACCATGGTTTCAATCATTTTACTTATGATTACTCCATAGCTATAACAATATTAGGGGAAAACAATATTTACAACATTCTCTAGTTATGATCCGTGTTTTACTGCCAAATAGGTGCCAACACATTTTCACAAATCTTCACTACTAAAACCCATGTTGTATACAATTCTCGACTCTTCTATTTAAAAACCCTGTCACAAATAAAAATTAAAGTAATGCCCACTATAGTAGAAAGCACCGACTCATACCATTTAACTTTCAACAAAAAATAATCTTGAAAACAAAGGACAGTGATATAAACTCACTCAACAGGGGTTTACTAAGGAAGAAGTTTGTTTGTGGACATTGTCAAGGATTTTTTCTTTATAAATGAAGAATATTAAACATCCCAATTCCCAACTAAAAATTTGAATGAAAACCAAGAACTAGCAGTGTCTAAAGAGAAATAGAAATATAGTAATCCCTTAAGAAAGAAAAGTCCTCAAATTTTGGAATCAAGGGGAAAATTTAATGGTACTGAAGCGTAATTCTTATTGGGCCTAGGATATTTCCACAATTTAATATTAGGATACATGGTAAATAAGGTTGATATTCAAGTCACAAAACCACCACATTTATATTAAGTAGAATCAGGGGATGGAAAAGTAATCCACTGTAAAATCTCAACTCACCAAAAAATTACATAAACAATCTCAAAATATAGGTTCTTCTAGAAAATATGGAGTATTTGGTGCATATATTATTGGTTTATTATTGTACAGGTATGCCTTGGTTTTTTTAACTTTTTATATTGTGAAAATGTTGCAAGTTTCTAAAAATTTGATCTACAAAATTTGTAGTTGATGATATATTTGCATTTTATGTACTATTTTGGGGTGTTGTATTTTTCCTAGGGGAACTCCTACAGTTACTATCATTGATTGAACTTCACTGAACCAACATTCCCAATGTTTTAAGTGTATTTCACTCAAAACGCCAACATTGGTTTCTTTGCACAGCTTCCCAAAGTCCATACATTGGGTATTTGGGATTTTTTCCCCTTTATGAATGACTATAGCATATGGGGATCGATAGCTTAATTTTTCACTAGGAAAATTAATATTTTGGGAACATTACACTATAGAAAAAAAATGTAGGTTTGTTCAAATCATGGTTATTTTTTATATCAAAGTAAAAGGCAGGTCTCTTCACATCATGGTTGTTTTATATAGTGAAGCAAAAGGTAAAAAGAAAAAAAAACCGTTTACCTAACAAACTTGAGCTTGCATACTTCTACCAAAGCATGGAATAATGGATAGTGGCCTAAGAAGCATTGAATCCCACTGTGTAAGCTGATGAGAACATGGATGTTGCAATAGCGGATTCTACAGAGTTGAAATCATCCATGGAAGGATTTGAGGAGAAATTCAGTGAAATTGAGATATAATGCCCAAATCTGGTCAAGTCTATTGAAGAAGATGATCTAGATTCATTATTTCTTAATAGCTTCAATATCCTTCATGATTTCCCTTCACATTCCCTTCGCAAGATCAATATTCAGCTTGCATCATTCTTACCATCAATATTTAACATGCAACATGTGTCTCCTCCTACTAGTTTTGGTTGGGAGGTAAATCAGATGAATGTGAAGAGGAGTGCCTTCTTACATGGAGACCTTTGACAAGCTACAAAACTACATAAATATAATTGTGTCTTAATACTATGGGATCTCTTTAATTTATCAATCTAGGTCATTAGCTCTGAGATGATGCACAATATATATGCAAGGACAAGGACTCCAACAGCTGAGATGTGCTAAGTTAACCGTTGTGAATGTTATGTACTCTAATATGACACAAATTAAAGCATATAAATATTCCTTATAAATAAGAGCCGACACAATTATTCATTAAATCTTGGCTGGAGAACTTATTACAAGAAAATCCATTCAAATAAAATCACAATTAGAACCTAACCATTCATTCAGGAATTAATGAAATTGAACAATGTCATGAATCAAAATAGCATTATAAACCAAACCATAACTATTCGTTCAACATTGGTGAAACTAAACAGTGTTAAGGAAATTGAAATCATTGCCAGACTAAAATAATATATGAGTTGTTGAATGTAAACAACAGAAGAAACCATATTGAAAAGACAACCACACAACACAATGTGACATGAACATTGAAATTATATGCAACACATACACTCATCACCTTACCTCCTTGAATGGGACCTTTCACAAAGAGTGGTGAATCACTCAATCAAAACAGTAATTCAAATATACTATGGAAGTTGTCTCATTAATTAAAAAATTGGAATTACAAATACTCTCCATCTTATAGCTCAAATAATTCTATATTGGAATAAAATATAACCTAAATTAAGTTGCCTGTATACCTATAAATAGTGGAAAGTTCTTAAATCCCTAAAATGGATCCCATGGAATCCAAAGACTTCCCTCAGCTACCATTTCATCAAGAATCACATAATGTCTCTTGTTAGTTACATGAAGTGTTGGTTAGTTTATTAACCCACTCTTGAACTCCCTTATACTAGTTTCTCCTACGAATCTAGTTTAATTAACAATTTTGTAAGTTGTTATGTTGCATTACGGAGTTTGACATACTTTGACAATTTTTTGGTTGGGATACAGAGTTGAAGAGAACACTTCAGCCTATGTTGGTTAAGGCAAGTGCTAACTTAAAATGATTTTGATCATCCTTTTTTTTTATGAGTAAAGAAAACTCAGTAACACTCATGACAAGGAATATGTAGTAGATCAAATTTTTTTACAAATACAGTGAAAATAATTGGTAATCATTCTGAAACATATTTGTTTAACAAATTTATATCAAATAACACATGAAACCCAAGTATTCCATCATAGTTCCATCATTTTGATCATTCTTGTTTTCTGTGGTATAGTAAATGGAACAATATTATGGCTAAAAAGCAGAACTCCTTCCCAAACAAAAATACTTCAGAGTTGGCTCCTTACCCAAAAAACAAGAATGTGGGAAAATGTGACTCGATCTACAATACCAGGGTCACTTCATATGGTGTTATGAAGAGAATGAAAAGAAAAACACCTAAAGAATCCTTTTGACATTTTTGATCCATACAATAATCCACAAGCACAAGAATTAATGTAGTTATTTCCACATCCAGAATGGTCAGTCCATGGCTATCCCTCCAGGAATGGAGAAGGATGGATTGGTGACAGTAGAACTATGGCGCTATATCTTGGAGGCCTCTCTAGCTGATTATACTTCTATAAATTAACTCCTTTGTTTTATTGTACCATTAGGTTTTATCTAAAGTGTCAATCACTATTATTACTTACCACCACTTTTATTAGCCAGTTACATGTTGGATTCTATTTTTTTCTTAAAGCACATCCAAGTTGAATTCTCTATATTTGACTTATAAATGCTTTGATGGGTGTGGTATTACAGGATCGAGGGACGAAACCTGAAAGGAGAATATGGTCTTCGATTAATGTTGGCATTGGAATATATGTGACTGACAAAGTTGAAATCACAAAATGGACTTTTAGTGACTTTGATGTTGTTATTCCAGTGGCAAATAGTGACTAAGAATCAGTCAACATCATGAAGATGAGGCATTGTGCAGTATAGGTTTCATTATGAAATTATTGTATATCCATGTTTGACTCGCAGAGCACAAAGGTAGATAAAACCTATGGCTATACCTTATTCATTGGTAATCTGAGCCAAAGAAGCGCCACTGTCAAATCATGATTACATTCAAAGTAGTATTTGGTTGAATGCATGTATTTTCTTTTCCTTGACATTCCTACAACTATGTTTTCCTTTTGGCTTTGATCCATTGTTTTCAAATTATAGAACAATTGTTTTTGTTTTGGATTTGATCCATTGTTTTCAAATTGTAGAACAATTGTTCCAAATCAGAAAACCCTATTCTCATATTCTAGTAGCAGTTGATTTGGAAAATGGATGAATTGATGTTGTACCTATAGCAGTATTTATAAGTGGCTAAATGGTTTTCAAGACTTTCTCAAGACGAGTTTGGTAGATGGTGTATGTTCGAGGAGTCGAGTCTATAAGTGGTGTTGTCATTCATAGAGACATCCTTGAGGTGTCAAATACCAATGCTTAGGACATCTTATATTAGCAAGGAGCATATGGTATAATAGAGGAAGTTATCAATAAAAAAAAAACTCTCATGTTATTTCCTGAAAAACAAGGAATATTAGTCTGAATGGGACCAAGACCTTCAGAAACTGACACAGGGAAAAGAACACTACAGAGGCAATGTGCAAAAATCCAATATGAAAGCAACAGACAATTCAGAGACAGCTTACTGTAAAGAGGGCCAATTCAGAAATACCTCACAAAAATAAATTATCAGGAGGTGTATGTAGTGAATGAAATATTGAGAGAATATTAGTTGTCATTGAGCTGATATCCAGATACACAATATGACCATGTAATGGGCTTACCAATTTAAGAATCCATACATGACAATAGCATTTTAAAAACACCCTCCCAAAGAAACTAATATAGCAGAAATACGGTTTAGATGAATAGTGGAACAAAATATCATGCCTGAGCCATATTTAAAGTGCTTGGCTAATCCGAGAATGGGTATCAACTAGGATAAATCCATACCAAAAATCAGTGAGCCACTCGCATTCTAGAAACATGATACATGAAATATGGATGAAATGAAATGATCTTATAAAATAACACATAAGAGAGAAAGTTACACATTGTGAAATATCAAAGACCATAATCCTCTTAAAAAATGGAACTCCTCCTCACTGAGACCCTACAGGATCTGAGCCTTCATACAAGAGTTCAACAAAATGTATACAAAAATCCTTTCACTGCATCATTTTCTGATAAAATCTGGAACCCTAAATCATATGTTCTTCGGGAGCTTTATAGGAGAAAAAGAAAGCTCGAAAAGAGAGTAGGTGATGAACATTCAATTTTCCTCATTAAAACAAGATGGCGGAAACGTGCACGCCCATACTGCTCGATGACTTTGTAATGTTGTTTGTACTTTGTGGCCTGCTTTCTGAAATAAATTCTCTGAGTAGAAGCCTCTTCAGGAACATGGCAAAGAAGTAAGAACACATAAACATTCTGTCCTTTCCTCAAAGGAAATGGTGCTGAAAAGAAAACTTTAGGGTGTTGTTTTCTGCGAATGGTACCCTCTGCCTTCGAAACGCTGAATTACGGTTTAAGATCTTCAATGCTAAAAGTTGAATTCCTCGATCATTCACTGATATTTCTCTGCTGCTCCATTAATGTCTCCATCTACTCAATCTGTTCTTTGAATGACTCTGAAGGGTTTCACAGACTTCAACCCTGCTTCTTTAATGGAAGTCTTGTCGACATACATTCCCTGGCCTTTCTCCATAATTCCAGCCTCTGAAAAATGGTCCTTTGATGTGTTATTTTTTTCTAAAATAGAGACTGTAAATCATGGCGATTTTCTGCCGCTGTAACCTTGTAAAACCCGAAAACGTGTTAAGAAAATTATGCACAGAGAGGATAGATGCATTGATGGTTGTCGGAATGGTGATGGGACTGTGGAGAGATGGTGAAAATTCCAACGGAAGGCGTTGCAGAATGGTGATGCAGCACAGCGGACACAGTGAGAAATGAATGTGAAAGTGCGAAAAAACGAAGAAATGAACTGATTCTGGACCTGGGGTGGCAGAGAGCACGTGGTGAAAAACTGGAGCACAGGTGGCGTGATACCGGAAAAATGGGAAACGGATGAAGTGGAGTGCTGATGGTGGGTTGGGGGTACGATTTCCTCGGGTTATCTTCCGCGCAGTTTCATGGAGCGACTATCGTCTGATGGATCGCCCCAAATCAGATGGCTCTCGTGGATATCACGCGGTGTCTACGGACGAACGATAACATGCGATGGAGGGTGTATTTTGAGTAGTACGTAGGGACACGCGGCGAAAAATGTATGGAATTTCTCTGAAAAATAAAATACCGCCTACCGCACAAAGGCGGTGCGATAGAAACTGGGCTGGTTTTGCACAGTGCACAATGCAGGGACCACCGGGGGCAAGTGTACTGTGAGCCGTTGATCTGCGGTTTAAAAGGATGGTAGACAGATGATTTGGGCGATGAACGGAGTGGGACATGGGCGAGATGAAGATTGGCGAATGCTATCGGATATGTACAGATCCGACGGTTATAAACGTACCCAATATACATATGTGATAAGCACCTTCATGGCTAGCACTTGGTTTTGACTTCCGGTCATGTGGAGAACAAGGTGCAGGGGCTAGGGCCGAAAGGTGGTAGGCCTTAAATATATTATAATGTGGGATTTCAGCCATTTTATGGAGTTTTAAGCCTGGGATAAGGTAACAATCAGCAAAAAATGAATTTCTCAGGGCAGAAAGAGGGGGTTTGAAAGGTTTAAGCGAGATTTCTTATCAAAATTTCGATAGGATGCTGACGTGATCAACATTTGATCCACCTAGGGACGACACGTTCATCCCTGAGCGTGTCAAGAACTTCGCAGACCACATGATAATCTTCTTGTGTGAACTCTGCTCTTCAGCACTTCTACTGTTCTTTTTCATAATTCATCACGACACCCACATTATTTCAAACAAGAGTGAAAACAAACTAATATACAGTATAATACATCAGGTTATATCTGCCTGAATTAGAACTGGAAGTAGGGTTTAAGAAATTGACCATTTACAGGGGCTTCAAGCAAGTCACCCTATAAATTTTCCAACTTGAAAGTGTTGTTACCTCCTTGTTCCACGATTTTGAAAGGACCGAACCAAAGTAGGTTGAATTTACCATGTTTTCCTTTTTCAGCCCTCCGGATATCCCACCTAAGCACTAAATCACCAATCTAGAAATTCCTGTCTTTGGCATGCTGATCAAAAAGGTATTTCATCTTCTCCTGATACTCTGTCAGCCTTTGATTCACCTGGCTCCGTGTTTCCTCCAATTCTACCAGCTGATTTATTCTCCTGGTCATATCATCAGGCTCTTCTTGACTTTCTTGCATGAATTGGGCTACTGGTAGGGCTAACTGTATAGAGAATACTGCTACCCTCCCATATACTAACTCATATGGGGATTTTCTAGTTGCTCTCTTGCTGGTAATTCTATTTTCCCATAGAGCGAATTTCAACTGGGAATCCCAATTTTTCTAATTTTCATTTATAGCCTTCTTCAGTGCCCTTACCAGGGTTTTATTGGACGACTCTACCAAGCCGTTTCCCTATGGATAATAGGCTGTAAAGTGACTTAGTGTGATATTATACTGCTAACAAAAGCTCAAAAACTTTGCAGACTTGAAGTCCTAGGCATTATCAGTCACTATTCTGGCAGGGCAACCAAAATTGGATATGATGTTTTCTTCCATGAACTTTATTATCACAGTATCTGTTGTGTTCCTCGCAGGTATGGCTTCCACCCATTTTTTGAAATAATCAGTGGCAGTTAAAATCCACTTATGCTGACCACTTGATGGAGGATGTATCTCACCTATAAAATCAATTCCCCATTGTCGGAATGGTTCATCCACGTGCACGGGAATCATGGGCAGAGGTGCCAACTTTTTTCTTTCAGCAAATTTCTGACACTTCTCACAATCTCTAACCTGGGCAAAAACATCTCCAAAAAGCTTGGGCCAATAGAAACCAACCTTCATGATTTTATGAGCAGTGGCCCTCCAGCTATAGTGACCCCCACAGATTCCTTCTTGAAATTCGGCTATAATACTCTCTACCTCATCCTATGTGAGACACGGGAGTAGGATGCCTGAGGGATCTCGCCAGTATAGTCAACCATTGGCGACTATGTACTTATGTGATTTAAATCTCAGTGTTCTATATTTAGCTCTATCACATCTTGGAGGGCAGCTGAGTGTGAGGAGATATTCTACTACCTCTTTGAACCACTGGCTGGTGAGCTACTTTATATGTGTTTCCGGAGTAGCTACCCCGATTCCCTGTCGTTTTTCTTTCTCTCCAGATTCTTCACTTGCTATTATGGACAAATTTATACCCAAAGCTTGATAGTTTGATTCAGATAAGATTTTGGAAAACCCTTGTCCTTTGATCAACTTAGTAGGGCAGTTGTCTAATTCATACTCATGTATTTTAGCAATCCACATCCCCCTTTTTCCTTCACTATCCCCTTGGATAAGAATATCTTTTACAGCAGCTGTAGGCACAAATGAAGTGATATGGGACTGCAAGATATACATGCGGAATGCTTTGAGGGATTTTACTAGGGCATATGTTTGCTTTTCCAATATGTTATATTTCAATTATGCATCACGAAGCACCTGACTGAAGAAGGCAATGGGCAGCTCGTACCCTTCCTCATTTTTTTGCAATAAAAATCCTGCTATTGTATGAGGTGATGCAAAAGAATATATCATGAAAGGTTTAGCATAATCTGGTCCAGCTAGCACAGGGGCTTCTGAAAAAGCATTTTTTATTCTGGCAAAGGCCTCTCGTGATTCCTAGGACCATTTAACTTCATTGTCTTTCTTCATCATGTCAGTTATATGTCTAACTATTTCAGCATAGTTAGGAATAAACCTTCTTAGGAAATTAATGTGCCCTAGGAATACCTGCACCTCCTTCTTATTTCTGGGAAGATAAATACCATTTATAACCTCTACCATCTTAGGATCTATCTTCACCCCATGTTTTGTTACAATGTGTCCCAAAAGTTTACCCTCTTCTAATGCAAATAAAGACTTTTGAGGATTTAGAGAGAGACCATACCTTCTGCATTTCTCAAAGGTTCTACGTAGATGCTCAATGTGCTCAGTATCATTCTTGGAAAATACAGTGATATCATCGAGGTAGACTAAAAAAATTATCTTGCTCCCCAACAAAAGCGATGTCCATGGCCCTCTGAAATGTGGCCCCTGCGTTAATCAACCCAAAAGGCATCCTAGCATACATAAATGTACCCCATGGTGTGGTGAAAGTAGTCTTCTTTTGATCTTCTGAAAGTACAGCCACCTGGTTATAACTAGAGAATCCATCCATCATTGACATCCTAGAAGCTCCAACCACTTTCTGCAGGATGTGATCCATCTTAGGCAGTGGATAATTATCCTTTAAGGATGCTCTGTTTAAATTTCGGAAATCCACACACAACCTTATTTCTCCATTCTTCTTTCTAACAGGGACTAGGTTTGCCACCCAGTCAGAGTACCTCAATGGCACAATTATTTTGGCCTTTAACAGCTTCTTGATTTCCTTCTCAATGGATGGAAGCAACAGAGGATTTATTTGTCTGAGCTTCTGCTTATGAGGTTTTGCATCCCCCTTTAGTGGAATTTTGGGTTGCATTATACTGATATCAAAATTTTTCAAGTCCTAATAGGACCATGCAAACACATCTCTGTAAGACTGAAATAATTTCTGGTATAGATTTTTATATTCTTCTGGGATCTTCTTGGATAATTTTACAATTTTGGGATCAGCATCAGTACCAAGATTCAGGTCTTCTACCTGATCTTCTTCTACCACTTTTCTTGGTTGTAGTGGGACATCATTCTTGTCAAATAATCCTTCTAGAGGCACCAGCCCTCTAGGTATAATGTTTCCCTTCAATTGAAACACTTTATTACCTACCATTTTCTTCTCCTAGTTTCTTTCTGAAGTGTCTTTAGTCTCTTCTTCTTCATCAGCATCAATCTCCATATTGGAGAATTCTCCTACTGTTTCCAGGAATTTCTTCATCCTCAAATACCTTCGAGTGCTTGATGTTATCTGGGATTGATGGTAGATAACACACCTCAATTTCATATCTTAAAAGAGGGTTCTGAGGTGCACGGAATGTACTAGCAGCCACATCAGGGGAATCAGCCATCTTGTTTTGTTCTCATGGCATGAAATGGATATTAAAATTCAAGAAAAAATTCTCTACCATATCCCAAACTTCATTCCTATAAGCCCTGAGCCGAGGATGTTTGGTTTGACATTGATTCCTGACTTGTCTAACCACCAGCTCTGAATCTCCCAGAACTTTTAAACTTTGTATGTTCATGTTCCTGGCTGTCTGCAATCCTAATAGAAGTGCTTCATATTCAACCACATTATTAGTAGCTTCATATTCCAGTCTGAAGGACAATGGGACCCAGTTTGAGAAATTAATAATATTCCAGCTCCATTACCTTCTCTTGAATTTGCTCCATCAAAATGAAGTGTCCAGATTCCTGCTTCATGGCTCTCTGAGGGTTGTTCAGTATTGATCTGGTAGAAGGATGTTTCATGAGCATAATATTGATCTTCTTCCAGCATCAAGCATGAGAAATCTCCTTCTTTACTGTAGACTGGTGAATTAACAGAGTTGTCAGCCTTAGTCACCATCTTGACAAATCTAGTTTCCCTGTACAACCTCCTCTCTTGGCCACCAAAAAATGGAATGGTGGCATATGTTAAATCCAACTTAATTGACTCACCAATTTTTGTTCCCCAAGACCTTGATAGTAACATGCCAAAGCGAGCTAGGATGTCCGCCACCACGATATCCATTACCACACTTTTTGCTGGGATTTGGGCCAAATTGACCACCAAATATTTGATCATTCCAAGGCATTTAACTCTTTTGGAATCAAATGAATAGAGTTCCTTGTATGGAAGGGTGATTTGTAATCCTAATTGTTCCATGACTGACAGAGGTAGTATATTATGGGAAGCTCCAAAATCTAACATACAGTTATGCAACAACAGGTCATGAATCACTAGAGAAACATAGAAGGGATGGGTAGAAGCATCTAATTCCTCAACATGTGGGCCAAAGACAACCATGGGTCTTTCTTCTTGAAGGTTGAGGCTATCTAGGGTGAGAGCTACTTCTGGAGGGATCATAAAAGAGGTGACTTGGGATTGATATGCAGGTTGCTTCAATAGTTCAGTCAAGGGAATTGGGATTTTGACTTTCTCTAGTTCCTTTTGCAGGCTGAAAATAGGAGGGGAATTCTCTATTACAACCTCTTTTAACTCTTTATTTTTAGCTGAGGGTTTGACTTATTTTGACACAGACCTGGTATTAGGAGGAATGAATACTTTTGAAGAGGAAGGAATTTGATCATTAGACTACAAAGGTTTGTTTAGAGGGCCCTTACCTTTGTCTGTGACTCTCTGCATTGTTGATTCCTTCTGAGAAGGTGCTTCTTTCTAGGGTAGCTCTTCTTCTTGATCTTGAGTACGAGTCCTCTTCCTAGAAGATCTGAGATCATATCTTCTATTGTACTGTGCTTGCATGAAATCAGAAAATTGTTTACAATAATGATCAATTTCTGTGTCTTCTTTGTCTCTGGCCTTTTCTTATTCTTGCAATGAGCACTCGGTGCCATTATTTCCTTGTGAAGGGCATTATTCTCCATCACTATTCGAGAAATCAAGATTTTCATCCTCTATTCCATAGGCAGTGTCTTCAGTAGGATCATCTACTGGACCTTCCAAGTACAATGGGTGTGGTACCTAATCTTGTTGTTCTTTTAGTTCCCTTGGCAATATTTGCAGGGGTGGTTTCCTATACTGAGGATTGTAACCTCTATTTGGAGCATTGTGGAAATTCTTGGAGGTTGAATTCTTGGCCTCCAATTAAGGCTTGACCAGTTTACTAGAAAGGTTCTTAATCATTTTGCTCATTTCTTCAATTCTGTCATTAGGTGAGTCTCTGTCTTGATAAGAGGTAGATACTTCCTCTTTGCCCCTTCTTCTAGTATCTTGTTCAGATTTTCCCTTTGATTTGCCAGTGGAGGTAAAGTTTGCTTCCAACTCTAGTGCATCTGTCAGAGCATCATACAGAGTAGCAGGCTTTCTTTCTCTGAGAGAGAAACCAAATTATGAATCAAAAGCTGCTACAAACACAACTTTAGCAGTGGTTTGATGAGGTTTCATATCAGCAGGAAGACTCAAATACAATTTATTAAATCTCTTGATAAATTCTGACACTCCTTCATTATGTCTTTTCTTGAGTGTATTGAACTCAAGAAGACAATGTCCATGGTCTTTCTTCTCTCCCCATTTTCTGAGAAAAGTATCTTCCATTATTTCCAAAGTGGTAATAGAACGACCTGCCAATGTCTTAAACCATTTTTGAGCTTCACCATCAAGAGATTGGACAAATAGCCTTAAGACCACATTTAAATTTTCCACATTAAAATTCTCTGCAAAATCACAAAAGACCTCAAGATGTTTTTGAGTATCAATCTCATTCTCCCCATTAAATCGGGGTAAAATCTTCAAATAATCTTGTGGCATAACATTCAACACTTGGGGTAATGCCAGAGGGGCATATTTATTTAGCAAGAAGCCTGAAACATTGGCCATTAGAGGGGGTGGAGGTAGTGCAATAGTTTGATGAGTAAGAGGAGGAGGAGGAGGTGGAAGTGGGGTATGAATAACAATAGGAATGTAATGAACAACAACTTGAGGTGTTGAGGGGAAAAACAGTCTGTTAATAGCAGGTACTTCAGTGAATTCTTTCACCTCTTCGACCTCAGGAGTAGGGTGAAAATAATATTTATTTCTAACACCTCCTCGAGGTGGACTATCTGAATAATAATCAGTATCTCCCACAGTGGAGTCGGGAACTAGCACTTGAGCTACTTGAGAAGAAGAGGATGGAAAGTTTTCTATAGACAATTCATGGATTTCAGAGTGGACTGATTTTCTTTCCCTCCAATTTCTTCTGTGTATGATATTTTCAGGGTCAGACACTAAAGGTGTCTTTGGCTGAGACGTATTTGACCTCAGGTGTGGCTTACGAGGAGTCAGGACTACAAATGAATTTATCTAATAACAAATGTGGAGTCGCCAAGGTGAGGGATCTACAACTCTCAAATCTCCATACTCACCTACTTGAAGAGTGGATTAGATTTTGTCGAGGCCCAGGGATTTAAATTTTCTCAACCTCGTATCCCTGAAAATGGTGCCAAAAATATGTTTTCGTTCCTAGAGACAGCCTTGAGTTGTGAAAAACCAGTGCCTAGGACATCTTATATTAGCAAGGAGCATATGGTATAATAGAGGAAGTTATCAATAAAAAAAAAACTCTCATGCTATTTCCTAAAAAAAAAGGAATATTAGTCTGGATGGGACCAAGACCTTCAGAAACTGACACAGGGAAAAGAACACTGCAGAGGCAATGTGCAAAAATCCAATATGAAAACAACAGAAAATTCAGAGACAACTTACTGTAAAGAGGGCCAATTCAGAAATACCTCACAGAAATAAATTATCAGATGGTGTATGTAGTGAATGAAATATTGAGAGAATATTAGTTGTCATTGAGCTGATATCCAGATACACAATATCACCATGTAATGGGATTACCAATTTAAGAATCCATACATGACAATAGCGTTTTAAAAACACCCTCCCAAAGCAACTAATATAGCAGAAATATGGTTTAGATGAATAGTGGAACAAAATATCATGCCTGAGCCATATTTAAAGCGCTTGACTAATCCGAGCATGGGTATTAACTAGGATAAATCCATACCAAAAATCAGTGACCCACTCTCATTCCAGAAACATGATATAGGAAAGATGGATCAAATGAAATGATCTTATAAAATAACACATAAGAGAGAAAGTTACACACTGTGAAATATCAAAGACCAGAATCCTCTTAACAAATGGAACTCTTCCTCACTCAGACCCTACAGGCTCTGAGCCCTCATACAAGAGTTCAACAAAATGTATACAAAAATCATTTCACTGCATCATTTTCTGATAAAATATGGAACCCTAAATAATTTGTTCTTCGAGAGCTTTATAGGAGAAAAAGAAAGCTTGAAAAGAGAGTAGGTGATGAACATTCAATTTGCCTCATTAAAACAAGATGGAAGAAACGTGCACGCCCATACTGCTTGATGACTTTGTAATTTAGTTTGTACTCTGTGGCCTACTTTATGAAATAAATTCTCTGAGTAGAAGCCTCTTCAGGAACACGGCAAAGAAGTAAGAACACATAAACATTTTGTCCTTTCCTGAAAGGAAATGGTGCTGAAAAGAAAACTTTAGGGTGTTGTTTTCTGCGAATGGTACCCTCTACATTCAAAACCTTGAATTATGGTTTAAGATCTTCAATGTTGAACGTTGAATTTCTCGATCATTCACTGATATTTCTCTGTTGCTCCATTAATGTCTCCATCTGTGCAATTTGTGCTTTGAATGACTCTGAAGGGTTTGACAAACTTCAACCCTGCTTCTTTAATGGAAGTCTTGTCGAAATACCTTCCTAGGCCTTTCTCCATAATTCCAACCTTTGAAAAATGGTCCTTTGATGTGTTCTTTGTTGCTGAAATAGAGATTGTAAATCATGGCAATTTTATGCCGATGTAACCCTGCAAAACCCGAAAACGTGTTAAGAAAATTATGCACGGAGAGGATGGATGCATTTATGGTCATTGGAGTGGTGATGGTACTGTGGAGATATGGTGAAAAGTGTAGCGGAAGGCATTGCGGAATGGTGATGTAGCACGGCGTACACAGTGAGAAATGAATGTGAAAGTGCAAAAAAACGAAGAAATGAACTGATTATGGACCCGGGGTGGCAGAGAGCACGTGGTGAAAAACTGGAGGATAGATGGCGCGATACCAGGAAAGTGGGAAACAGATGACGTGGAGTGCTGATGGTGGGCCGGGGGTACGATTTCCTTGGGTTATCTTCCGCGTAGTTTCATGGAGAGACTACCGTTGGATGGATCGCCCTAAATCGGATGGCTCTCGTGGATATCACGCCGTGTCTATGGAAGAATGATAACGTGCGATGGAGGGTGGTTTTTGAGCCGTACGCGGGGATATGCGGCGAACAATGTATGGAATAAATCTGAAAAATAAAATACTGCCTACCGCCCAAAGGCGGTGTGATAGAAACCGGGCTGTTTTTGCACAGTGCACGACGCGGGGACCACCGAGGGTAGGTGTACTGTGAGCTGTTGATCTGCAGTTTAAACGGACGGTGGAAAAGCGATTTGGGCGATGAACGGAGTGGGCCATGGGTGCGATGAAGACTCGCGAATGCCGTTGGATCTGTATAGATCGACGGTTATAAACGTACCTGCTATACATATGTGATAAGCGCCTTCATGGCTAGCACTTGGTTTTGACTTCCGGTCATGTGGAGAACAAGGTGCAGGGGCTAGGGCCGAAAGGTTTTAGGCCTTAAATATATTATAATGTGGTATTTCGGCCCTTTTATGTAGTTTTAAGGCTGGGAGAAGGTAACGATCAACAGAAAATGAATTTCTCACGGCAGAAAGAGGGGGTTTGAAAGGTTTAAGCGAAACTGCTTATCAAAATTTCGATAGGATGCTGACGTGATCAACAAGTGGCACTATAATTTTGTTATATGCTCCAAATAAAGTTCATTTTTTGCCTCATATTTTTCTCTTCGAGTCTATCCACAAGAAATTAGAAAATATTCATGTGTCATCTACTTGAAGCATAATTCTAGAGTTGCATTCAATTTGTTTGTAGAAATAAATCAACATCTTTGGAAATATTTGCTTGATAAGTTTAAATTGAACACTATAAATTACCTAGGTGCATTACAATGGTATCATAGCATGACTCTGAGTAGATGTGGATGATATCGAGGAGAAGAATTTGAGAACCAGAATTGAAGGCTAAATAAAAAATGCTCCCAAACTAAGTCTCTTTGCAGGTTGGATGTCATGTAGCCTTGGTACTGAATTTTGATTGTAATTGTTATCACATTTTTTCTGAGTTGTGTAGCCTATAGATATATTGTGTGATTAGTGTGAATAGACTACAATTTTATATCTTGTAGATGAATTTTACACCTATATTAGGTCAATTTGGAGACTTCAGAGATTGATAACAATATTTTTGGATACTTGTAGAGTGTATTGAAAAAAAAATGGTGTGATGAATCGATTTGATTGCTACACATAGATTAGATGTTCAAGACTTGTGTACTTGTGTTTGCATTGCCATTGTGTTTGCAAGGTTTCTAATGCTAAATGACATAGTGTCATACTGAAATGTATTTCTACCTATTATTGTAATTTCATAAATGTATTTGAGATTTTGATGGTGTATTTAGAGCATCATGAGTATGAGGTCATAGTTTGATGTGTTTTCGTGAGGGAAGACTATTGAGTCATTTTTGAGATGTTACTAGTATGTCTCGGCTATAGTGAGACAACTACTATCTTTGGGAATGCAAGCCCAAGCAAATGGGAATACCTTCCATCTCAAGGAATACCAATGATATCTATCATCTGTTCAAGCACAACATCTCCCATTATGTTAATTCCAATTATTGATTCAAACAGGGCACATATTCATAATTTCCTTGTTTGAGGCAGAGTATATGTGGATACAAACCTAACATAAGCTCATTCGTTGAATTTTCCTTCCTACATATGTGATCCATATCGATCGTTGTGAAATATTTGTAATTTCCCTTCCAAAATTGTGGGTTCATTGACTGTAAATTTGAATTTACTCGAGTTTGTTTTTTCATTGACCGATCCTCCTCTTATATTCCCCACTATGGATTCTTTTCTCCTTGCTGATTTTTTTATTCTTTTTGACAAGATCTGATCTCATTCTAACTGCCTCATTTTTTGTGCAATCTACTTTGGTGTTATATTGCCTTTGAATACAAACAACCTGCCAGTTGTGGAATGGATATAGTTGTTCTTTGCATCTTTGAATTATTCTGGTGATTTGGATGGAAGATTCTTTTTCTTAGCCTAGGAGCTTCAAAATAATGAGATGCGAGTCTTTAATTAGATTAATATGCTGAATTGTTATTTCGATTAGAAATCGAAAACCTTTTGACAAGGCCACACTTCAATGAGATTATTAACGGAAACTTAAATGTTTCATCCAAATTTTAGAATAAAATTTGCAAATGGTCCTAAATTATGCCTCTCGAGCATGACAAATCTGAATTTCCCTTCGAAACACCATGAAACTCTAGTAGCTTTGTCGGTATATACTACCCCCATTGAAAGTTAGAAAGAAAAGGATTTCTCGCCTTCCATCCTTCATACAACCAGATATGTTAATAGTAATGTCTTAAAAATACAAATTATATGTAGTAAATCATTAATTATAGTGAATATATACTAATTTATACATAATAGTAATATATTCAAAATAAAATTTCTATCTATGATAAATATATACTTTGTCAATATATGTTATATGTTGAAAAGGTATAGAAATTAAGATATATAAGATTTTTCATATTTGTATAGATGAATAAATAGAAAATCATGAACAATGGAGAAGATCGCAAAATGGAATTTTCATATTTAATGTTAAAACATAGGGCTAGAATACTAACTAGTGTATGGTTTCAAAGTATGAGCTCTCTCCTAAAAAAATAAAAATTTGACACCTCTTGAAGAAAATTTGGAATCCTCATGTTAGCTCCCCATAATTTGCTAGATTGATTGAGATACAAATGGACAGGGGTAACATCAAACCAAGCTTTGGAATCCAAGGACCTAGCCTTCCTGGATTTAGAGAGGGATCTCTCTAGTAGGTGCAAAGATGTGAACTTGTTTATTGATTTGGGTTGATTTTAGGCTAGATGTTAAGTGCAGGGTATTTTGATTGCTTTTGGTTGGTTATTATGTTGAGATAGATTTAGATGGAAAACAAGGGAGATTGTTAATTCATTGGGAAATGGAGTCTAACAAGGTCATGATAAGCTCATCAATGGTTTCAAGAGCATTTACTAGGAAATTTTAACTCGGTTGGTGGATCTTTTAAGGTTGTGAAGGGTCATGAGGTGAACAATAAGCTAATAAAGGGAAAAAATTGAATCCTTTATGTACTTGTAAACTGAGAGAGTTAGAATATTTATGAGCATAGAAAGAAAATAAAATTCACAAGAAAAACCTAATCCATTTGATTTCAGACTGAAAGTAGATAATCAGCCAAGACAAACATTTAGATGAAACATAGAAAGGAAAGAAACTTATTTAACTTTCATAGATTTCATCATTAAGAGCATAAAAAAATTTAAGATGCACAAGTATATATAACCATAGAAGGAGAGAAAACCCTGAGCATCTAAAGTTATAGCTATGAAGGTTCCTTGAAACAAATTCAGCTAAGCAAAGGCAAAGAGCGGGATTGAAACAAACTTCTTTGATAAACCTAGGTAAATGTGCTTTTAAAGAGATGATTCCAAGAACAAAGCATTTCAGTGGCAACAATATGCAGGGCTAGCCATAAATCATACTTGATACAAAATGATCTAAACCATTCAAGAAATGGACAAGCTAAGAACTTCCTAGGGAGAAATAGATGAATTCCCTAACATATCTCAACAGAAGAAAACATTGAGGCAGTGAAGGACAAACAGAATTAAGGTGCCATTAGAAAACATTTCTTAATCTAAATTTTTTGTCCTACTGCAAAATAGCAAGATGGAAAGAATAATGGAAAACTAGAAAACATGAACAAAAGAAAACTTCACCTTCAACCAGGCTTATGGATCCTGTAAATAGTCTCTCTCCATCAACAAGCAAACCAGGGCATGCATGAGCTCCAAGACATCAAATTGTTATCAAAAAATCCAAGAGACTATGTATTGCTTCAGCATAAGTCATAAAAATCCAACTAATACATAAGAGCCTCATGCTCTATTTATGGGGCAAATGAGGAGGTGGAAACCCTAAGAGGTTTCCAGAATCCCTAATTTAGCCATAAATGTCATAAATGTGCTTAATGACCATGCAAGGCCCAAGACACATAAGAGATAAGATAATAAATGAGAAACACCAACACATAACTCCAAAATCAAATTAGGAGTGATTTTCCGAAGAAAATATTAAAAAATCATCTTGCCATAAATTTGTGTGTTTTGTTGACTTTTTGGCAAAAGACAGTCCAGAAGCGTAGTGCCAGTTTTGCAGAAAATAGGTTGTTTTGCAGCCACCTTTTGGACCACTTCTCGATGTCAGATTTGGCTCCGTGATGGCTCATTGGAAAGCATGAAGAGAATAATTTTCAAATGTACCTTTTTTTTCTCAATCGGACCTCTAAAATTTTCCCAAAAAATGGAAAAATCCAGGGCTGCCAGGGGCGCAACACTTGTTCAGAAGAGGAGGCAGAAAGGTCAAATTTTGGGTGTTTTCTGACCTTTTGAGGAGGTAAAAATGCTCCAATTGACCTGAAATTTTGTGGGTAGACTACCGGTCACATGAAAAACCCAAAAATGTAAAATTTAGTAGCTGAGGATGCCCAGAAAAATAGCGTAGCGCCTAGGGTGCTGCGCTCCTAGGGCCTCAAAATTTAAAAAACATAAAAACTTGTCCTCTGCGCAGTGCCATTGTTCAGAGGGCATTTGGAGGCCTTCCCGGTGTCGGAATGAGCTCTGTGATATCTCGTTGGAAATATTGACTTGTATACCCTCCAAATATACAATTTTTTTCTTGATTTAAGATTATTTTTCTTGTCAAAAATTTTTTTTCTCATGACTGGTCAAAAAGTACTGAGTGCTGGTGCAGAAATGCAGAGTGTTGGTGCAGAAAAATTTTGGAGGCCTTCCACAACGACAAATTGAGCTCACAATAGCTCATTGGAAATATATTGAACTATAGTTGTCATTTGACGTATTAAAAATGTCATTTTGACACTCCAGCCGTGAGAAAATTTGATTGTCCCATGCCCACTCCAGATGTGCAAAATTTCTCTCGTGACACCTGTATTTTTGACATCGATCTCAAACCATGATACCTTTGTAAAAAATGAAGAAATTTTTTCTTATTGGCCCTATGATGGAAAAAACCCTCTCTTACGTTTTCCAAATCCATCTTTTTTTGGTCAAAAACACAATCTGAAGCAAAACTAGCCCTAGGTGTGACACATGGCTTGTCTCTTGGAATGAATTCTTGGAAAATGATGCAGGCATGATTTTTATTAGCTGGTGAAAAATTATTATTTTTTACATGATCTATAAAATGAATCCTTTTCTATTATGCCTCCTTTTTATATCAAACCCTAGCTTAGTTGGAAGAGGAAATTAGGGTTTGGTGTATGGGCTTTTAGGACTGCCTTGCAGAGGGCGGGGAATGAAGGGGTTAAGGGTTGTCTAAATTCTTGGAGAAATTTTGGGGGATAGGGATAGACGTTAGGGAGTAGGGGGAAGTTTAATTTCAAGAATTGAGTGAGGGGAAGGGGTCCAAAAATTCAAAACGCAGGCCTAGTCTCAAGAAGTGTCAAATTGTGGCAATAGACTAGGTTTTATAGGAAAATGATGATTTTGAGGGATAGGAGTGATGGGAAGTGTTTATGAAGGTATATTAAGGATAGGAGGAGGTGTAAGAGCATCATAATATAAGCATTACAGATGATTTAATCGTGGAGGTCATGAAACCAAGAGAAATTCCCTTAAAAACCCTAAATAGACAATGGAGGAGTTTAGGCAAAACAAAAATAGAGGGCTGAGGCCAAAGGTGGCAAAAAATAGTGATAATGAGTGACATGAGCCCATGATGGGTCTTCTAAGATGGGTGAGCTGAGCTTGGAATGACAGAATGATGAAATAGTGAAAATTTATCCTAAGGATAATGAAGGCTGTGCGATTTCTAGAACTCACAATGTTCATGAACTTTGTTTCTAGAAATATAGAACCGATACTTAGTCATCTTTATATAGTGAAAACTATTGATGACTAATAGTGGCTCCACTTGGGGAGGGCAGCTCCTTTTCAAGAGGTATCCACAACTTTCAGATCTCTTGGTTTATGAAGACTAGAGCCTCATCCAGTGGGTAGATTTTTACCTCTTTCACTTGTTGATGCTTGCTTGAAGCTGTGATCTTTAGTAATATGAAAAAAAAATTATTAACATCAATATCATCTCTACCTACCCAAACTACTTGCCTAACATTTTTTCTTCCTTGGGTGCATTTGAACTAGCAAATCCTTGACATTTTTATTTTTGAAAACACAAATCAAACTAGCTAATTGTACCCTTATTTCTTCCAAGAGTTTAGATTAGGCTAATGAACTCTCTTATTCTCTACCTAGTCTAATCATTTTTCAATATTAAGTTGTTTGAAAAACTTTATTCTCTATCCTACTAACATGAAATTGAAAACATGGTTTAAATTAGGATTAGGCAATCTGACTTACCATGGGTTGTGGCATTAGAATATGCTGCACACAAACATTATTTTGCATAAAGGTAAAATAGAAATATAAGGGTTGTGATATATTATTTGTTATGCATCCTTATATTCCTCTTTGGTTTTGTTTTGAGCATGTGGAACCAGTATCTTTCATTCCTAATCTACTTCTTTTGACGATTAAAGTTTGAATGATTTTGAGAAGCATCTTTCTCACTAACTTATCAACAATAAATTGAAAACATGTTCATCCATGATTAGGCTAGATGACTGAACAAGACTTCTTTATGAACAAGCAGTGCCATTTAGGCTTGCACACTTTCAGTAAGACTGTTTTTTGGGTATCGGGTTATACCTCTTTTTTTCATCTGCCCTCTTTTTCATTTTTCTTTGTTTATTACTTTTTCTCTCTTCTTGGTCAAAACAATCTAAAAATAAAGGTAAAAACATGCTCATAGTTCTGAGCTTATTTTCTTTCCTATCTATCCTAATCTAAACTATACATGATATACATTCAACTGGTGAACTCTCTTTTCCAATACATCCAATCAAGAAGATGATTCCATGAGGGATATTGGTTTATCTCTTTGAGGGTGCTAACAAAATTAAAAATCCACTCCCCCCTCAGTTGTGTTTGAACAGTAGTGTCTAAAATGTTCTTAAAATTTTGCATCAAACTGCCCTTGACATGTTTTACTCCCTCTCCAAGTGCCTCTAACAAATCAGCAAAGGGATCTTGAAACAATACCTGGCTTGGAGGATTTGGGAGATAAGCTTGATCCAGGATTTCTTCTTCCTTCACTTGGTTGAGATTAGGACTCCTTTGGGAAAGAAAACCATCCTCTTTCTCATGATCATTTGAACTGGTAGAGTAATCATAGATGCAATGTTGTAATCTAACAAATATGATGTATTCTGAATTAATGGGCTAAATTCTGTGAGGATGCCATCATGTTGATGAGTAGGAGCACTCCTTCGCAGTAAGTCTTCTTATGAAGGCAGTTCAACAACTCTTAGTGATTATAATTTTCCAAGTCTTCATCTACAATTTGAAATTCAATGGGACTTGGTGGCTGCAATTCTGAAGCCGAGGAGGATTCTGTGTCCCAAATGATTTCCTCATCCCTTTCAGGAAAAGGCTTTTCATTAACAATTGGTTCAAGAAACTCATTATCTTTCCCAACCTCATCATAAAAATTGAAAGACTATTGATTTCTAATCATATGAAAATTATTTCTAAAGGATTGAAGTGAAGTAGAGAAAAGAGTCAGAGACTCCTCACTTACTTCTAAAATTTCAAGGCTTTCCTCATCAGTGTCATAGATGACTTGTATTGGCTAATTAATTTTTTCAAGCTGATGATATTGATTTTCTTCCCACAAACCAACTACTGATTTCTCTACAAAATTGGTTCCTGTTTGGAGGACATCATCATTAGACTGATCAAACCTTGGAAAATTATCAACATAACTAACATCACCAATCAAACATATTTTATTATCATTTTGTTCTTCTCTGAGTTGATCTACAAGTTCACTTTATAATTTATGGTGGATGGGATTGGTAGGATAAAGAACATAAACTTTTTGTTCACATGAAGGCTTAGAGGCTGGCTACATGTTTATAATCTGATTGATTTCATCTTCAGTCAAAAGAGGAGGCATTTTTATCTTTTTTTGGATAGAAGCACAATAGTTGTCTTTCTCTTATGAAGGATGATTTTGAGGCTGAATTTTTTCTTGAGCCTCACCTAGAAGAGATGATGAATCATCATATGTGCCTTCAGAGAGATCCTATGGGTTTTCTTCTATTTCTTGATTGTGTTCTTCCTCAACTAACTCCTCTACGTTGTCATGATATCTATCTTGAGAATGAAATTCATGAATGGATGTTAAGAGGTCTTTAGGATGAAAATTTTTCAAATCTTCATCACTATCTAAAAGGTATTGTATGATATCCTGAAATTGATCACAACAATTTTCAGCCAATGATAAAGATGGGAAATTTTGTTTATAATTCTCATAAAATGCCTTGTGTATATCTTTTAAGGAAAACAAGCTGCCAGGTCTTAGACTCTCATACCATTCCCTTCCCTTCCCTTCTAATGTTAGCATGAAAATCTTCATAAGGAAGTCCTCATGCCATTCAGCTTTTAACCCCCATACATGGATATGAAACTTGATGAGGTGTAACAAAGGGTCATCAAAATTTTCATCTTGAAACCTAGGGAGGTTTTTGTCCCACTCTATCTAAGGCAATTTGTGTGGGAACCCAGGGATGTGATCTCTATTCATTGGAGCATATCTCCTTTGTATCCTTGGATCCATGTTTGTAAATCAAAAAGGGTCACTGAATCTTTTGAACCAGTCTTAGAGTTCTCTACCAGTGGAGTCTTTAGGTCTATTTAGATTTGTGGAGTCGCCAGGTGGAAGGTTTCAATTCTATTTTCCACCATCAACATGATTTAGATTTCTTAATGCATTCCCAAGGGAGTTTATGAGAACTAGTGGGGTCAACAGGGCTACTGAAGATCAGTGGATTCGCCAGGTGGATGATGTTTAATGTTTTAACGATGTTCTTGTTGTCCACCATCAACGACTAAATACCAATATAAGGATGTTTGTGATTTTTATGAGATCTAAGGAATACTTAGTTTGTCACTAACTCAGAATGTCCCACCGTGATCGCCATTATGTTAGCTCCCTGTATTTTTCTAGATTGATTGATATAAAAATGGACAGGGGTAAAATCAAACCAAGTTTTCAAATCCAAGGACCCAGCCTTCCTCAATTCGGAGGAGGATATCTCTAGTAGGTGCAAATATGTGAACTTGTTTGTTGTTTTGGGTTGATTTTAGGCTAGATGTTAAGTGCAAGGTATTTTGATTGTTTTTGGTTGGGTATGATGCGCAAATAGATTTAGATAGAAAACAAGGGAGATTTTTAAGTCATTGGGAAATGGAGTCTAACAAGGTCATGATAATTTCATCAATGGTTTCAAGAGAATTTGTTGGGAAATTTTAACTCGGTTGGTGGATCTTTTAAGGTTGTCAAGGGTAATGAGGTGAACATTAAGCTTTAGAACAATAAGCTAATAAAGGGAAAAAACTGAAACCTTTACGTACTTGCAAACTGAGAGAGTTAGAATATTTATGAGCATAGCAAGAGAATAAAAGACATAAGAAAAACCTAATCCATTTGATTTCAGACTAAAAGCAGATAATCAATGAAGACAAACATATAAAGGTAAGAAACTTATTTAACTTTCACAGATTTCATCATTAAGAGCAGAAAAACATTTAAGATGCATAAGTAGCTATAACCATAGAAGGAGAGAAAACACTAAACATCTAAAGTTACAGCTATTAAGGTTCCTTGAAACAAATTCAGCTAAGTAAATTCAAAGAGCAGGATTGAAACAGATTTCTTTGAGAAACCTAGGCAAAGGTGCTTTTAAAGAGATGATTCCAAGAACAAAGTATTTTAGTGGCAACAATATGCAGGGCTAGCCATAAATCATACTTGATAGAAACTGATCTAAACCATTCAAGAAATGGACAAGCTAAGAACTTCTTAGGGAGCAAGAGATGGATTCCCTAACATATCTCAACAGAAGAAAACATTAAGGCAGTGAAGGATAAACATAATTAAGGTGCCATTATAAAACATTTCTTAATCTAAATTTTTTGTCCTACAACAAAATAGCAAGATGGAAAACATAATGGAAAACTAGAAAACATGAACATAAGAAAACTTCACCATCAACCAGGCTTATGGATCCTGCAAGTAGTCTCTCTCCATCAACAAGCAAACCAGGGCATGCATGCGCTCCAAGGCATCAAATTGTTATACAAAACTTCAAGAGACTATGTATTGCTTCAGCATAAGTCATCAAAATCCAAATAATGCATAAGAGCCTCATTCTCTATTCATGGGGAAAATGAGGAGGTGGAAACCCTAATTTAGCCATAAATGTCATAAATGTGCTTAATGACCATGCAAGGTCCAAGACACATAACAGATAAGATAATAAATGAAAAACACCAAAACATAACTCCAAAATAAAATCAGGAGTGATTTTCCGAAGAAAATATTAAAAAATCATCTTTCCATAAATTTGTGTGTTTTGTTGACTTTTTGGCAAAAGACAGTCCAGGAGAGCAACGCCACTTTTGCAGAAAATAGGTTGTTTTGCAACCACCTTTTGGACCACTTCTCGATTTCATATTTGGCTCCGTGATGGCCTGTTGGAAAGCCTGAAGAGTATAGTTTGAAAATATACCTTTTCTTTCTGAATATTACCTCTAAAATTTTCCCAAAAAAAGGAAAACTTCAAGGCTTCCAGGGGCGCAACACCTGTTCAGAAAAGGAGGCAGAAAGGTCAAAGTTTGGGTGTTTTTTGACCTCTTCAAGGCATAAAAATGCTCCCATTGACTTGAAATTTTGTGGGTAGACTGCTGGTGACAAGAAAAACCAAAAAATGTGAACTTTATTAGCCGAGGATTCCCAAAAGAAGAGCGTATCACCTAGGGTGTTGCGCTCCTAGGGCCTTAAAATTTCACACATAAAAACTTCTCCTGTGCGTAGCGCCATTTGTCATAGGGATTTTGGAGGCCTTCCCTGTGTCAGAATGAGCTCTGTGATAGCTCGTTGGAAATATTGACTTATTTGATTTCCAAATATACAATTTTTTTCTTGATTTAAGTTTATTTTCCTTGCCAAAACTTTATTTTCCCATGACTAGTTAAAACGTGCTGAGGTCTGGTGCAGAAATGCAAAGTGCTGGTGCAGACAACTTTTGGAGGCCTTCCACAACTCGAAATTGAGCTCATGATAGCTCATTGGAAATATATTGAAGTCTAGTTGGCATTTTACTTATTAATAAAGTCATTTGGACACTCCAGCTGTGAGAAAAATTGATTTTCCCAAGGTCACTCTAGAAATTCAGAATTTCTCCTGTGACACCTGTATTTTTTACATTGATCTAAAACCATGATACCTTTGTAAAAAATTAAGGTGGTTTTTATTATTGGCCATATTATGGACAAAAACCTCTCTTAATTTTTCCAAATTCATCTCTGGTTTGTCAAAAACACAATTTGAATCAAAACTAGCCCTAGGTGTGACACATGGCTTGTCTCTTGGAATGAATTCTTGGAAAATGACGGAGGCATGATTTTTATGAGCTGTTATAGAATTATTATTTATTACATGATCTATAAATTTAATCCTTTTCTCTTATGCCTCATTTTTATATCAAACCCTAGCTTACTTGGAAGAGGAAATTAGGGTTTGGTGTATGGGTTTTTAGGACCGCCTTGCAGAGGGTGAGGAATGAAGGTGTTAAGGGTTGTATAAATTCTTGGGGAAATTATGGGGGATATGGATATATGTTATGGAGTAGGGGAAAGTGAAATTTTAATAATTTAGTGAGGGGAAGGGGTCCAAAAGGTCAAAACAAAGGCCTAGTCTCAAAAAGTGTCAAATTGTGGCAATAGACTAGGTTTTGTAGGAAAATGATGACTTTGAGGGATAGGAGTGATGGGAAGTGTTTATGAAGGTATATTAAGGATAGGAGGAGGTGTAAGAGCATCAGAATATAATCCTTGCAGATGATTTAATCATGGAGGTCATGAAACCAAGAGAAATTCCCTTAAAAACCCTACATAGACAATGGAGGAGTTTAGGCAAAACAAAAATAGAGGGCTGAGGCCAAAGATGGCGAAAAATAGTGATAATGAGTGACATGAGCCCATGATTGGTATTCTGGGATGGGTGAGCTGAGCTTGGCATGACGGAATGATGAAATAGTGAAAAATTATCCTAAGGATAATGAAGGCCGTGATATTTCTAGAACTCACAATGTTCATGAACTTTGTTTCTAGAAATCTAGAACCGATACTTAGTCATCTTTAGATAGTGAAAATTTTGGATGACTAACACCTCATAAGTTGAAAAATTTGGAATAATAACATTTGTAAGATAAATCAGACAAGAAAGCTTGTTTCAAGCTAATTGAAAAAATAAATCTTTTGTTAGACAGACATATTGGGTGCTACACCTTAATGGATTTCATGATATCTACAACAAAGGTAGTACCCAAACTACAACTAGATGATGGTTTGGCTATGGAGAAGGTTTATAGAGGGACATTGATGACTTCTCTTGATATGGTGGGGTTTCCTTATTTGTAATAAAATTATATTATTTTATTCTGCAGAGTCTATATGCTTTAACTAAGGCACCTTTTTGGGTTTTGGTGTTTATGGGAGACCCCCTGCAACAAAAATTGTAGTTGCAATGGCACGTGCCTGAGAAAAAATAAATTTTGTTTCTTGTTGACCTTAGTAGTTGTCTTGGCAAGGTATAATTTTTTAACTTTATATCAAGGTTGTAGTATAAAAATTGATAAAATTAAGGATAGTTTAGATGAATGGCATCATCAGGTGGGTGATGGAGATTGTAGAAGAACAATATTTAGAGGAGCATCTGCAATTTTTAAGGATATGAACCAACAATATCCTTTGAATGATGTAGTCGGTAGATATTGACAGTAATATTATAATATTGAAAGTAATACTATGATGATAGTTTGTAGAAATGTTTATGTTACTCTGTTAACTACTGTAACAGATCAAATGTTTTTCTAGAACAAGCATAGCAGAAGGATTTTATTTTTATTTTAGCATAAAACTACAGATAATGAATTCTTTATAAATAAACTTTTTTCTTTAGAATGAAATAAAAATAAGAGAAAATAAATCATTTAATCATTAACATATTTTCTAATGAAGAAAATATTAGTTGATTAGCATCCTGAAAGGCATAGTGAGACTTTTCGTTCACTTCAAAAAAATGAGTAACCATGTTTAGTGTAATTTAAGTGACAAATAATGAGACAGTTCAGATAAAAAAAATTTTTTTAGGGACTCCAACCTCTTGTTACAACCATTGAACTAATCACATGGTGACCAGTTGGGGAAGATGAAGGATAGTCAATCATTTCAATCAAATTGAATTGAAAAAGGTTATGATATATGATGGAGAAGTTGTCATCTTTAATAATGAAATACGTTGTAACAAGACATAAGTTGTCACATAGAAAAAAAGTAATGAAAAGTAAAACAATTAAAGGTTGTACAATTAAAAGGAAAACAATTAAATCTTGTATAATTAATTTTTTTTTCTCTTTCTTTGGAAGCTGATATGCTAAAAAGTGTGTTACATACTTCACCATGCAATCAATTTTCCACAATGTGTTCCTAACTTAATATAATAAATATAGAAGGAAAATTAGACAAGCATGCATTTGAAAATTTAAAGTCCAATTACAAGAATTAGATTATATATTAAATATCCAAATTAGATTATATATTAAATATCCAAGAAACCAACCAAAGGTTTATTTTTGGGCCAAGAAGAAAACCCAGATTTCTTTAATGAAACCCTCTTCATTTATGGGATTTTGACCCAAAACAACACACATGCATTTAGGACCTTCAAATTTAAAGGATTAAATAAATGACTCCAACCTTTATAACATGCAATAGGCATGTATATTCTATGACAATGATGAGTTTGAAGTATTACCTGTAGTGCATAAGTTGTGAGTTATAATAAATTTAAAATCCTTGCAGACTTTTTTGGACTACTTTGGAGATCTGGTAGTATGCATTTAAGTCCCTAAATCTCGAAAATCCAAGCGAATGTGGACCACAGAAAATATTTCTGCAGAATGAGGACCACAATATATATAAACATTAATGTGGTTGAATTAATAATTAAACTGAATTATTAATCCAAGCGAATTATTAATCCAGACGAATTATTAATGCAACTAAATTATTATTTTGGTCGGATTGTTAATTCAACTAAAAATCTAATTAATGGTCATTGTTAATGTAAATGTTAATAATAGTTCAGTCAAATTAATTTTAATAATTCGGCAAAAAAAAAACTATGTTCAGCCAAGAAAGTGCGATTATGAAATTTTCAGGCTTATTTCTCACAAAATTGTAACCCCAATTCACATGTTTACCCTACTACGTTGGATAAATTGTAATATAATGGAACAGTGTGACAATTTATGTCATAGTATGACAGTGTTTGTGATAGTGTGACAATGTTTTCCATTTTGCGACAAATTTTTCACATAGAGACATTGGATAGACTATGACCTTAGTCAACTAAATAACATTGTTATCTTTGTAATGTGAGATTGTGACAATATTTTTCCCATTACAACATTGAGCATGGTTTACCTTAGTTTATCTTCGTTGACATTGGTTGACCATGGTTGATTAAATTCAAGCATGTTTGACCATTATATTATACCATGGTTGATTATAGTTGGCCATGGTTGAGAAGGTTCAACCATGATTAACTATGTTCGACCATTCTAACCATGTTCATCTTGCCTTACCATAGTTTATCATGGTTCATAATGATTGACCATGCTGACCTTGGTTATCCATTCTAACCATGTTGATCTTAGATGAACTTGGTTGACCATGGTTAAGCTTTGTTCAACTTCATTGACCATTATTGGCCATGGTTGACCTTAGTTGACTATGGTTACTCATTTTTGACAATGGTTAACCAAGTTTGATCACATTTGATAACAACTAACCATGGTTTGACATGGTTGACACTAACTGATCATGGTTGGACCATATATACCTTGATTTCCCATTATTGTTGACTATGTTTGACTATTGGTTGACTTGGTTTGAATATTCTTGAATATTTTTCACTAATTTGTTTGACTCTGTATGGTTATTAATATATATCAATAAAATTAAAATAAAACTATGTTTGACTTAAGTTGAAGATTGTTGACCCTCAAATGCAGCCAAACATAGTCGAACATTTGGAACAACACTAGTAAACATCATTGACTATGTTTTGACTATTTCTAACTATGTTTTGACTGTGGCTTGACTATTCTTAACCATGGTTTATTGCGGTTAAATTGTTTTTTGATTATGAGTGATCAATGTTTAACCATTATTTGACTAAGTTTAGCCATAGTTGCATACGATTGATGGTAGGTGACAATGGTTTCAAAATGGTTTGACTCTATGTAACCATATTTTTACTATGCTTTGTTAATATTTCACAATAATTTCACTATGGTTTCCATTGTGACGGTGGTTTTTGATGGTCAACCATGGTTTGACCATAAAAAATGATACGCCACACTTACGGATGTAGATATTAGTAAATGTGATTGATCTTGGTTGACGTTAATGTTGACATTTTTTGTTGACATTAGTGAATTTTATTGATCTTGGTTGACCATTATGGTTGACCATGTATGATCATGGTTGAAAATGGTTGACTATTCAACCATTGTTGATCATCGTTGACCATATTCGACAATTCTAACAATGGAGATATTGACTGATGACCATGGCTATGGCTATTCATGGTTGATCATGTTTTTAAAAATATTATTTACTTACATATTATTATTAATGATATGTATATTGATAATAATATTATTATTTTTAATCATATTAATATAGGTATTAATTTTAACATTATATGACATATTATATTATGTGTTTTATAGTTCAACATATTAAATGTTACTAATAATGTTATTAGTAACATTAGTATTAATATAAAGTTCTATTGTATTGTTGTTAAAATCATTACTAATATTATTATTATTAATATTAATCTTATGAGTATTTTACCAAAATAAGTTATAGTAATACTAAATATGAGTAATATATAATTGTTATTAATGTAAAAAAAATATTAATATCAATATTACTCATATTTAATATTAAACATTATTGAAATAATCAAGAAAAATGTTTATTAATTATAATATTTTATGTTTGTCAAGGAGTTTATAATATTTAATATTATTATGTTAAATATTAATAAAATAATATTATTTAATATTATTTTCTTATTATAAAATACTAATTATATTAATATAATTATTAAAATTCATCATGTAAAAAATTATTGTATTTTAGTTAATAAGGAGTGATGATACTATTTATTCACTATTGTTATGTAAATGTAAATTGAACTACCGTTAATATTCAAAATTCAAAATAATATTTAATATTCCAAATTTAAAATAAATTGTACATAAATTTAAAATGAATATAGATAGATTTTCACCTACTAATATTTAAGTTATTAATCTATTTATTATTAATTTATTTGCTTAAACAGATAAAAGAAAATATATTATTCAGTCTTTTTAATTTTAGGTCTTGTTACCATATCTGAAACTAATTTTTTAAATAAATCAAATATCTCTCTTTCTCTTAGAAAAAACTAAAAGTACTAAATAGAAAACTAAACAAGATGCCACCTAATTATGCATTTTCCTACTGCCACCGAAGAACAATCGCATTAATTTATTATTAAAGAAATCTAAATTACAAATCTTTTATTATTGCAAAGGAGTATTAAACTTCAAAATTATGTTATGAAGCCACCTTACAAAATAGAAGAAAACATAGATCAATGACTTAGAAATAGGCAGTGATTTTTTAATCAAAATTTATTATATTTTTCCATCTAAGTGTCGGTAAATAGGTGATATCCTTATTATAAAATGATATATGAAGAAAAATATAGCGGCTTAGACAAAAAAAGAAGTAGAAGAAGAAGAAGAAGAAGAGATTAAGGAAATATGTAATTAATACCATGAATACCAATATCACCGAGTGATGTAACAACAACTTCTTAATTTTAGAGTATTGAAGTTGGCCTATGGAATGGAAGTGCTCAGTGGGCACCTTTATAGACTTGTATAAAAAAATTGGATTGGTTAGGACCACTGGAAAACTGATTAACAATTATTTACCTTATTTATGAATTGAATCCCGATATCTATGGTGTAAATCTACATTCAGCGAGTAATTAGTTATCATGAGTACTGTTAATTCAAAGGTTGTGGAAAATAATAAATCAATTAAAGATAATAAAATTAGAAAAAAGAGTTATGGCATTGGTTGAGGGAACTGAAAAATCAAGGTATATAAAGGAGTGGGGTTCTAATTCGAAATCAAGAGCTATGTTGAAACTCAACTTTTGAGTGTCCATCATGGTGAAGAGGCAGTCAAATTCTTTTTCATTGAAAGGGAAGTCGATTGCATTCACATTAACTTTTTCGAAAATAACACTCGATTGCATTTTATTTTAATATTGAATATGAAGTTTCTTCTCTTTATATTGGTTGTAAGTTTCACAGGCTCTTCTGTGTTGCGAGGAGCGAGTTCAATACGTAGCCTTCTAGGTAAAGTAGACAATTCCAATTCTGGTGGTACCATCTTTAAATTTCATTATTATGGTGCAAAAGGTGATGGCATCACAGACAATAGCAAGGTGACGACTCACGAGTTGAGTTATTTCAACAATGAAGTGATCAATTAATGAATTATAATGACATGGGTATATGGGTTTTGAGAATTTGATGATCATGTGTTGTTGTATGTGTTATATTGAGCAGATGATCTGGTTTGACTTTTGATACCATTTTTAACCAAGACCTTTTTCTTTGTCTAATGTGTCACTAGTACATATGATCAATTTTTTGACACTTTAGTTCTGACAGTTTTGACGTATTGTTGGAAAGTTCCCCAATTTTCTCAATTTTTTAATCCCACCAACAAGCTTCATTCTAACGACATGTAGGGAGTATTATTGGAATAGTGACGTTTAAGGGTATCATTGGAATAACAACGTTTAGGGACAAAGCGTCAGAATTGCGACATTTAGGACAAAAGCGTCAGAATTGTGATGTTTAAGACAAAAGCGTCGAAATAGCGACATTTAGGGAAAGCGTCAAAAGTGCGACATTTCAGGACAAAGTGTCAGAAGTGTGACGTTTAGAACAAATGCATAGGAATAGCAACATTTTCTGTTGGGAAAAATAGTGAGAGGGGGGGGGTGAATCAATATTTACTGCATAATCAAATCTTTTTACTTTTTCATTCCTTAAAACCCATACGCTACTTTCCTTCAGTAAACTAGCGTATATACGCGGATCCCCTTCATGAAACTAGCGTATACACAAAGATCTAGATATGTCATTAAATCTTCACTCATATTATTCCATCATTCATTCATCAGATGTTTAATAAACAGTAAACATGTGCAGTAAGAACATAATAAACCATCACACAAAGCATCACACATGAACACCAGGATTTTTAGGTGGAAACCCAAATCGGGAGAAAACCACCGCTGCAGTTGCTCAGCCTTCAATATTTTTTTATAGAGAAAACATCTTACAACATATGTGCTGGCGCAGACTTGACCAGCACGCAGGCACCCACCTGCGCTCGTTTACCAGCCTCTCCTGGAAGGGAGCTCCAACCCCCTGACTCGTTTACCAGCCTCTCCTGGAAGGGAGCTACGACCCCCTCGATCTCGTTTACCAGCCTCACCTGGAAGGGAGCTACAACCCCCTGACTGAAGGCTACAACCTTCAGCACCACCTTGGACCACGTTTCATCAATTTTCACACCGGATCCAACAACTTCAATAGAACACCACTTGCAGGCCACATTTCATCATATTTCCAGACTGGACCCTTTCCAAACTTTTAAGCACAAACATACATCACCAATAGATACTTAACAACACAGATCAGATAGCAGAAACACAGCAGAACAGATCAGATATTTCATACCCCTTGCTTCAGCAAACCCTAGTTTGCATACGCGCTTTTCCTTCACTGATGTCGCGTATATACGCGCTTCCGTCCACACAAACCAGCGTATACCTCAGTGTATATTTTATTGCGCATACGCGCTTTCTCTTCGCTGAAGCTGCGTATATACGCGCTTCCTCCGCGGCGAAGTAGCGTATATATCTTCAATCATTACAGAGCAACATACTTCATCAGATCAGATATTCAGTTCAGATCTACCCTTTTGCTTCAGACAGATGTTTGCCTAGATGCTCGCCTCATCACAGATCTAAGCCTTCCATAATCAGATCTAGCAAATACAAGAGCAATTCAGATCTAGATCCCCTTCTTCATCATTGGTGCATCATACCTTCAGATTTGTCTTCAAGTGTAACCCTTCCATTCAGATCTACTTCAGAGAGAAGTATTCATTCAAGCTCAGACATCTTGCACCCACACTCATGATTTGCACAATGAATTTCTTCTCTTTATATAGGCTTATCCTTTTTCAATACCATGAGCCCCTTTTTCAATACCTTGGGCCAAAACAATACCATGAGCCCAAAACTACCTGGACGGGGTCAATTAGGCGGATCATTACCCAATACAATGGGTCAATACCATGGTGGTTACCCTTGGTTTTGCACTTTTTGAGCGCTTTAGCCCATACGCGACTTGGCACGTTATTTTCCGCATGCATACGCGACTTCCCCTAGGCCAATCCGCGTATACAAAGAGACATACTCTTTTCATCATATTTTGAGCACATTCTGAATTCCTTTCTTCATTGCCTTTTGTACATACTGTAGATACATCATATTTTCTTCATCAGAAACATATTCTCTCAAGCACAACTTCATCAAGTAAGTTGTCGTCATCTTCATCGAGTGGGTTGCCTTTCAAGGACAACACTCATCATCATATTGTCAACAAACATCATATTTACATCATTTACCAAGTCCATCAAGTCAAGAATAACTTCATCAGGTGGATTGCCACCAAGGACAACACATGTCAACAGTCGCATGTCTTCATCTCCATTCAGTGGGTTGCCATCAAGGACAACACTCTGCATCATATTTCCAACAATCTCCCCCTTTGTACTTGATGGCAACCACGATGGTGTTTGGTTACCACAACAGATAGGTACCATGTCACTCTCCCAAATATGTCACTCTCCCAAATATTTGACATCATTATCTTCTCTTCATTCAAACACCATGTCACTCTCCCCCTTTGACATCAAGGGCAAAGGGCGGATCAAAAACCAACACTCTCCTCCTCATGTGGAAGAAACATTCTGCAGATCTGATATGGGCTGAAGAGGCCAAGCTCCCCCTGAGTCCATGCTGAATCTTCAAACATATTTGTCAATGAAGTACATGACTCTATGAACTTCCTATCACCAAAGACTCATACTTACATCAAATATCCAACCAAGTGGATTTACATATAAGACTCAAGTACCCAACCAAGTGGGTTTACAAATTTGACAAGTCCTTATATGACTGAATATTACAATCTTACATGACTGAATAATACAATTTTACATCACGGGTCTCTATCAAACCTTTTCATCAAAATACAAATATGACTTTTCATAATCAATACCAAAAAGACCTCAAGAGAGATCAAATATCAGAACCATCATAATGCCAGCAATGCATTATACTCAGCAAAACTAATGCTCCCCCTGAATCTGTGCATCCATGCATCCTTTTCATATGACTAAGGCTCCCCCTTAGTTTGTGCATCCTGAACACTTTCACCAACAAATCATCAAGGAATCTTCATCAAAACATTAGAAATAGATTTATGAGAACTGGAACACCACCAGAGATACCAAACAGTATCAGAGATACCAAACAGCACAGCAGCTGTGTTGAAGAGAGCTGAACCAACCAAAAATTGTCAGCAACCAACCATACGCAGTTTTCTGTGCAGGAACTCGCGTATATACGCGACTGTGTTTCAGGAAACCCACATATCCACTACCATCTTCTAAAAATTATGTAGATTTGTTCTTTTGACTGGTAGAGAACACTCCCAGCTTCTGTCTTAGATACTCGAATGCTTCCCTGGGCAGAGGTTTGGTAAAGATATCAGCAACTTGTTCTTTGGAGGGAACATACTCCAACTTCACCGTTTGTTCAAGCACTTGTTCACGTAAGAAATGATACTTGATGGGAATGTGCTTGGTCTTCGAATGCATAACAGGATTCTTTGAGATACTGATGGCACTTGTATTATCACACACAATGGAGATAGGAGTTGCACATTTGATTTGAAAATCTTGCAAGGTTTTCATCATCCATAGGAGTTGAGTGCAACAAGATGCGGCAGCTACATACTCTGCTTCAGCTGTTGATAAGGCAATAGAATTTTGCTTCTTGCTGAACCAAGATACTAACCGAGGTCCCATATAGAATGCACCACCACTAGTGCTTTTCCGATCATCAACACTTCCAGCCCAATCTGCATCAGTGTAAGCATGAAGAGTAAGATTAGCATTCTTCGGATACCATAGACCAAAATATTGAGTTCCTTGTAGATATTTGAAAATTCTTTTGACAGCATGAAGATGAGACTCTTTTGGATTAGCTTGGAATCTTCCTACAATCCCAACTGCATGCATAATGTCTAGTCTAGTCCCAGTGAGATAAAGCAGACTTCCTATCATCGATCTGTATTCTGGTTGATTCACTGTGGGAGAATCATCATTAGAACTGAGACTGCATCCGGTTATCATTGGTGTACTTACAGGTTTTCATTCTTCCATGCCATACTTCTTCAAAATTTGCTTAAGATATTTTGTTTGTGATAGAAATATACCATCTGCAGCTTGATGCACTTGCAAGCCAAGAGAGAATGTTAGTTCCCCAAGTAGAGACATTTCAAATTCTTGCTGCATGACAGAGGCAAATTTTTGACTCATAGATTCTTTGTTACTCCCAAAAATGATGTCATCAACATATACAACCACAATCAATAGTTTGTCATTTTCAACTTTTGTGTATAAGTTGCTATCAGCAGACCCTTTTGAAAATCCTTGTTGATGAAGATATTTGTCAAGACGATAATACCAAGCCCTTGGAGCTTGTTTGAGACCATATAGAGCCTTTTTAAGTCTACAAACAATATTTTCATCATTTCCCAAAATGAATCCTTCTGGTTGTTCTATATATACTTCTTCTTCTAGATCACCATTAAGAAAAGTAGATTTAACATCCATTTGATAAACTTTGATGTGTTGATAACTTGAAAAAGCAAGAAACATTCTTATGGCTTCAAGTCTAGCTACAGGAGAAAAAGTTTCTTCAAAGTCTATACCTTCTTGTTGAGTATACCCTTTGAAAACCAGTCTAGCTTTGTTTCTTACAACATCCCCATTCTCATTTAACTTATTCTTGAAAATCCATTTAGTTCCAATGACATTTTTATCATGAGGTCTTGGAACCAAATCCCAAGTGTCATTTTTTTCAATTTGAACAAGTTCGTCATCCATGGTTTGCCTCCAACATTCATATTTGCTAGCTTCATTAACATTGTGTGGTTCAATTGTGGATATGAGTGCCAAATGATTAGAAGATCCTACAAGAGTTCTCCTTGTTCGTACACCAGATTCTTTGTCACCCAAAATTTGGGATTCAAGATGATTCTTTTGAACATATCTGGATGGAGCTTTTTCAGATAGATCATCTTCAGGTTCTTCATTGGATCCATTGTCTATATCATTTCCATATGATGTAGAAGGCCATATGTCGCTATCATCTTCTTTTGTTGTTTGTTTTTCTTCCTTAGGAGCTGCAGGAGACTCATCAATAACAACATCAATACATTCAACAACCTTTTGAAGCCTTTTATTGTAACATGTGTATGCTTTGCTTGAAGATGTGTTACCAAGAAATATCCCTTCATCTGATCTAGGTTCAAACTTGCCCAGCTTTTCATCATTATTTTTTATAAAGCATTTACTTCCAAAAACTTTAAAATGCTTCACACTCGGAGAATTACCATACTAGAGTTCATATGGAGTTTTGTCACTATTTACCCGAACATGAGCCTTGTTGAGAATGTTAACAGCTGTAAATGCTGCTTCACTCCAGAACATGTTACAAATGCTAGAATCAGCTAGCATAGCTCTAGCCATTTGAAAAATTGTTCTATTCATTATTTCTGCTACACCATTTTGTTGTGGAGTGCCTGCTACAGAGAATTGTCTTTTTATGCCATGTTGTTCACAAAATTCAAAGAATTCATTTGATGAATATTCTCCTCCTCGATCAGATATAAGACACTTGATTTTTAGATCTAATTCATTTTCTGCCAATGCTTTGAAGCTCTGAAAATTTTCAAATGCTTGATCTTTGTGTTTAATGAACCCGATCCAACACATTCTAGAGTAGTCATCAATAAATAAGATATAGTATTCATCCCCATGTAATGACTTTTTCCTCATAGGTCCACAGATGTCAGTATGAATGAGTTCAAGAGGCTTACTTGATGATCCTTCTTTGGCATTGAATCGTACTCTGGTCTGCTTACCAAATTGACAAGATTTTCATATGATACTTTCTGGAAGATTGACCTTGGGAAGATCACGAACAGCTTGAAGTCTGCTTGCTTTGTTGATTTGAGAGAAACTCAGATGCCCCAGCCTTCTATGCCATAGCCAATTTTCTGAATATTTGCTCAAGTAACATTGATCTATGCCGTTTAGTACATACAGGTTGCTTGGATTTCTTTTTCCTTTTATAATGATTCTACCTGTATCAAGATCACGAACCACACATTCTTTGGAACTGAAGACCACTTCTGCACCTTGATCACACATTTGACTAACACTTAACAAGTTATGCCTTAATCCATCAACATACATGACATCTTTAGCCTTCACTTTTTCTTTTAGAAATACTGACCCTTTTCCTTTAATTACAGCAGGAGTATCATTTCCAAATGTAACTTTCTTTTCTTTTTCTAGAGCTTTATAAGTGTGAAGTTTGCTTTTGTCACCTGTCATGTGTCTTGAGCACCCACTATCGATGTACCATTGATTTTCTTCACCTTCCGCAAATAATGCTATCCCACAATTTTCAACTGGCGGTTCTTTCTTTTTCCACACTTTAGAGCTTGAGGGAACATGTTCTTTTGGCTGGATCTTGTTCCTACATTCAGATTCTTCATGGCCAAAGTTATTACAATAAGTACATTCAATTTCACTTTGAAGAGGAGAAAAATTGTTATAGGTATTCTTCTTTGGTTCAGTATCCAACCTTTTCTTTCTTGCTTCTCTTGTCATGATGGTTTTATATGCAACACATTGAATAGCTTTATGACCAAAATTGTGACAAGTGAAACATTGCCCATTGAAGTAGAAATTTCTGCGATCATGGAATCTTCTATTTGAATTTACATGTTGGTTGTAGTGTCTTTGAAAGCTATCCTTGTTAGTGTTCCTTGAATTGAGATGGTCCTGCTTTCCCTGTAGAGATCCTTTATTCCCTTGCTGAGTGGCTGAATGATGTAAACCACCTGTAACTGCTTTTAGATAGTTTGGTGCTGAAGTTTGAGAAGATTCTCCGGTATATCCAAGACCTATCTTTATAAGAGGAGAACGTTGTACCTTGATTATCTCATCTAAGGTTTCAGATCCTTTAGCAAATCTAAGATTCAAGGTTTTTGCTTTCTCAACTTCTTTTCTTTGACTTACCACTTCACATTCTAGTTTTTCAATATGATTCTTTGCTTCTTCAAGCTGTTTTTCAATGGTCTCTCTGATTATCTTTTGTTCTTCTAAGAGAATTTTGTAATCTTCTAAGCGAAGTTTGAGTTGATTATTTTCTTCAAGAAAATCGTTTTTCTCTAGAGCATCCATAAAAGTATCCTTTTCTTCTTTGTGTTCAAATGCCATGAGAAGTCTAAGATCTTCTTCACATTCTTCCTCACTATTAGATGACCCATCACTATCTTCATTAGTATAGTAACTTTTCTTAGAGCTAGATCGGTTCTTATTCCTTCTTACTACTTCTTTTCTTTTATAAGGACATTTTGCAGCATAATGACCAACTTTTCCACACTCAAAACATTTGAATGGAAGCTTACCTTTGAATCTTCCAGTACCTAGTTGGAGCTTTCTCACGAAATTCGCTTCTTCTTCATCGGATATATAGCTGGATTCTTTGACAACTTCCTTTTCCTTTCCTTTTGTAGATGCCTTAAAAGCAGCTTCTCTTACTTGAGAAGGGCCTCCTTGTCTCATTTCAAAAGCATTCAGAGTACCATGTAATTGAACAATAGTAAGAGTTTGCAAATCTTGCCTTTCTTCAATAGCTGAAACTTTAGAGTCAAATTTTGAAGTCAATGATCTTAAGACCTTTTCCACCAGAGTAGTATCAGCTATGGTTTCACCCAAATTTCTCATTCGATTTACAATATCATCCAGACGAAGAAAGAAACTGGAAACACTCTCATCACTATGCATCTTCAAATTTTCATATTCAATTCTAAGAGTTTTGAGTTTTGCACTTTTTACCTTTGTGTCTCCTTCATAGCTTAGAATGATTTTGTCCCATATTTCTTTTGCTGAATGTAGCTGCATCACTTTAGCAAATTTTGATTCAGACATGCTTCCTAGCAAGACATTTACTGCTTTGGCATTGGTTTCATACTTCTTCCTTTCTGCTGCATCAGTAGGAATACTTGCCGGGTATTGATAACCTTCTTCCATGATTGCCCATACATCTGCACCAAGACTTTGCAGATATGCTTTTGTTCGTACCTTCCAGAATATCAGATTGCTTCCATTGAATAGAGGTGGCTTTATAGACATCACTCCTTCTTGACTTCCTATTGTGACGGATCTCCTTCAAGCGATCAAGCTTCTGCAGAAGGACCACGCTCTGATACCAATTGTTGGGAAAAATACTGAGAGGGGGGGGTGAATCAGTATTTACTGCATAATCAAATCTTTTTACTTTTTCATTCCTTAAAACCCATACACTACTTTCCTTCAGTAAACTAGCGTATATACGCGGATCCCCTTAATGAAACTAGCGTATACACAGAGATCTAGATATGTCATTAAATATTCACTCCTATTATTCCATCATTCATTCATCAGATGTTTAATAAACAGTAAACATGTGCAGTAAGAACAGAATAAACCATCACACAAAGCATAACACATGAACACCAGGATTTTTAGGTGGAAACCCAAATCGGGAGAAAACCACCGCTGCAGTTGCTCAGCCTTCAATATTTTATTATAGAGAAAACATCTTACAACATATGTGCTGGCGCAGACTTGACCAGCACGCAGGCACCCACCTGCGCTCGTTTACCAGCCTCTCCTGGAAGGGAGCTCCAACCCCTGACTCGTTTACCAGCCTCTCCTGGAAGGGAGCTACGAATTTCGTGGGTCGAGAGCACCTCGGAAGGAGCTACGTACTGATCCAAGGTTGCAACCAAAGACCAAACTGACCAAGCCATCAATTTTCACACTGGATCCAACAACTTCAAAAGAACAACACTTGCAGGCCACGTTTCATCATATTTTCACACTGGACCCTTTCCATACTTTTAAGCACAAACATACATCACCAACAGATACTTATCAACACAGATCAGATAGCAGAAACACAGCAGAACATATCAGATATTTCATACCCCTTGCTTCAGCAAACCCTAGTTTGCATACGCGCTTTCCCTTTACTGATGTCGCGTATATACGCGCTTCCGTCCACACAAACCAGCGTATACCTCAGTGTATATTTTATTGCGCATACGCGCTTTCTCTTCGCTGAAGCCGCGTATATACGCGCTTCCTCCGCGGCGAAGTAGCATATAGATCTTCAATCATTACAGAGCAGCATACTTCATCAGTTCAGATATTCAGTTCAGATCTACCCTTTTGCTTCAGACAGATGTTCGCCTAGATGCTTGCCTCATCACAGATCTAAGCCTTCCATAATCAGATCTAGCAAATACAAGAGCAATTCAGATCTAGATCCCCTTCTTCATCATTGGTGCATCATACATTCAGATTTATCATTCAAGTGTAACCCTTTCCATTCAGATCTACTTCAGAGAGAAGTATTCATTCAAGCTCAGACCTCTTGCACCACACTCATGATTTGCACAATGAATTTCTTCTCTTTATATAGGCTTATCCTTTTTCAATACCATGAGCCCCTTTTTCAATACCTTGGGCCAAAACAATACCATGAGCCCAAAACTACCTGGACGGGGTCAATTAGGCGGATCATTACCCAATACCATGGGTCAATTTACCCTTGGTTTTGCACTTTTTGAGCGCTTTATCCCATACGCGACTTGGCACGTTATTTTCCGCGTGCATACGCGACTTCCCCTAGGCCAATCCGCGTATACAAAGAGACATACTCTTTTCATCATATTTTGAGCACATTCTGAATTCCTTTCTTCATTGCCTTCTGTACACACTGTAGAAACATCATATTTTCTTCATCAGGAACATATTTTCTCAAGCACAACTTCATCAAGTAAGTTGTCATCATCTTCATCAAGTGGGTTGCCTTTCAAGGACAACACTCAGCATCATATTGTCAACAAACATCAGATTTACATCATTTACCAAGTCCATCAAGTCAAGAATAACTTCATCAGGTGGATTGCCATCAAGGACAACACATGTCAACAGTTGCATGTCTTCATCTCCATTCAGTGGGTTGCCATCAAGGACAACACTCTGCATCATATTTCCAACATTTTCATCTAATGGTGCGCAATTAAATGCGTTCAGGTTGGGTCATGTTGGGTCATGCCGTGTGAGGGCACCCAAGGAAACGTGTCGTTTGGGTGGGTAGGTCGGGTCGAGTCCTGTGAGGGAGCCAAAGGAATGCATACGGGTCAGGTTGTATCGAGTGGTGTGAGGGAGCCCAAGGAATGCATCCGAGTCAGGTTGTGTCAGTTCATGTGAGGACACCCAAGGAATGCATCCAAGTCGGGTCGTGTGATCAGGTCGTGTGAGGGCACCCAAGGAAATGCATTTGGGCAGGTTGGGTTGCGTCTTGTCTAGTCGTGCCATGTGAGGTCACCTAAGGAAATGCGTTCGTGCGGGTTGATTCAAGTCATGTGATGGCACCCAAGGAAACACGATTGGGTTGGGTTAGGTCGGGTCATGTCGTACTATGAGGGGGCCCAAGGAAACACATTTGAGTGGATTGGGTCATGTTGTGTCATGTGAGTGTGCCCAAGAAACGTGTCCGGGTTGGGTCGTGTTGGGTTGTGTGAGGGTGCCCAAGGAAACGTGTTCAGGCAGGTTAGGCTGGGTCGGGTTGGGTTGTGTCGTGTGAGGCTGCCTAAGGAAATGCATTCGGGCAGGTCGGGTCGGGTCATGTGAGGGTGGTCATATAAAAAATGCTAAGTTGTGACAACTCGTCTTACTTGCACATGTTTCTACGATCCGTTTTCCGTTTTCTCCCTCGTGCAATCTTCGTTCAGGCAGGTCGTGTCGTGTCGTGTGAGGGCACCATAGGAAACGCCTTCGGGTCGGATCATGTGAGAGAGGTCGTATAAAAAATACTAAGTTGTGATGCATGCCTTGCATGTTCGTGCGATCCATTTTTGTTTTTTTCCTCATGTCTTCAATGTTCGGGTTGGTCAAGTCGTGTGATGGCGCCCAATGAATCACGTTCGGGTCAATTCTGCTGATTCATGCCATAATGTGAGGGCATGCAAGGAAATGCGTTTGGGCAGGTCTGGTCAGCTCGGGTCGGTTCGGGTTCTGTTGTGTGAGGTTGGACGAGGAAACCCTGTGTTCGAGCAGGTCGGGTAAAGTCATGTCCTGCAAGGGCCCCCAAGGAAATTTGTTCGAGCAGGTCGGGTTAAGTTGGGTCGAGTTGTGTGAGGGTGCCTAGTAAAATGCGCTTGTGCGGGTCAAGTCAGGTCGGGTTGGGTTGCATTGTGTTAGGGTACCCGAGGAAATGCATTCGGGCGGGTCAAGTTGGGTCTAGTTGTGTGAGGGCGCCCAAGGAACTCATCCAGGTCAAGTCATGGTGGGTGATGTGAGGGTGCCCAAGAAATGTGTTTGGGTCGGGTCATGTGAGGGTGCCCAGGAAATGTGTTTGGGTCGGGTCATGTGAGAGCATCGAAGGAACGCGTCTGGGTCGAGTTGTGTCGGGTCATTTTCGGGTGCCCAAGGAAACACTTTTGGGAGGGTTTGGTTGGGTTCTATCAGTTCATGCCATGTGAGGTGGCCCAAGGAAATGCATTCGGTCAGGTCGGTTTGGGTGATGTCGTGTGAGGACGCCTAAGGAACACATTCGAGAGGGTCGAGTCGGGTCTAGTCATCTGAGGGTCCCTAGGAAAGCACGTTCAGGTGATTCAGGTTCGGTCGTGTCATGAGAGGGTGCCTAAGGAAACATGTTCAGGCGGGTCAAGGCGGGTCAGGTTGGGTTGTGTGAGGGTGCCCATGGAAACACGTTTAGGTAGATCGGGTCAAGTCGAGTCGTGTGAGGGTACCTATAGAAACACGTTCGGGTTGGTAAAATTGTGTCATGTGATCGTGCCACAGGAAACGTGTTCGAGTCGGATCATGTGAGGCAAGTCTTATAAAAAATGCTAAGTTGTGACCACTTGTGTGCCTTGTGCATGTTCGTGTGACCCATTTATTCTTTTCTCCCTCGTGCCTTCGACCTTCGAGCGGGTCGGGTCGGGTCAAGTTGTGCCATATTGTGAGGGCGCCCAAGGAAACACAATATAAAATAAAACACCTCCAACATTTCAGAACGAAGTATGAAATAAATGAACCATTACTTAGACTGTATTGTAAGCCAAGAAACCAAAGTTATCAATGCAAGGATATACAATCCTAGGTTTGTGCAGTCTGCTTCATCTAACATTATAAGCATACTGGCCATTTACAAATGGAGTATGTTGACATAAATTGAAGATTAATTCCTCAATGTGAGTTCATGATATGGAAATTTAGTACAAAAAAAATGGGAATATGACAAACTCAAGGTCATCTCTGTAATGACAGATTTTAATTTCTTTCTTGATCTATTGATGGAAAGTTTTTGTGGTGCATCAATTGTTTTTTTTTTCTTATAAATAATTTTTTTGTAATTGGTATCTCGAGGACTCCTCTAGAGATATTCTATAGGTTGGTGGGTAGTTTTCCACAATTATTCATAATGTTTAATCAATACATTTTTTCCTTCCACTTTCTGTTCAGTTCCCTCCACCTTTCAAGATGAACTAGTTGCTACAAATACAACTTTGGAATCCTATATCCAGTGGGGTTTATCTATTAGGAAGGGTATTTTATAAAATTCTTCCAAACCATTAAGGATTTTTATGAATTTATATTTCTCCATGAAGCTTAAATCCTTAGCCACAATTCCCAACCCATAAACCTATAAACCCCTAACCCATTGAACCCATAAACCCTAAACCTCTAAACCTTTAACCCATAACCCCTGAACCATTAACCCATAACCCATTTAAACCCCTAAACCCTAAACCTCTAAACCCTTAACCCCTTAAACCCTAACTCCAAACCCTAAACCCATTTAACCCCTTAATTTTTAAGAATATATCCACTTCTTCACATGTCTTAGCTTCTTCTTCTTCATTGCAATATGCAGCTCCATCCTGCTCCATTGCCCAACCAAGTCAAAGAAGCTCTACTTCAACATTTTCCTACAATAATTCAAGTTCAACACAAATCCATGGTGCTCTTATTTCATACGCGTCAACCTATACAAGGTCTGAAAAATCTTCACTTGACATTATTACCAACTTGACATGTCTTGTTATGCATCTTCAACCATTGACCAATGTCTTGCCCCTTCCAATGTTTCAATGAGGCCAAGAAATATAATGTCTAAGATTAGATACCAACTGCAGCCCTATCGTTGTAATCGAGTTGGGTTGGGTCGAGTCGTTTCAAGTGAGGGCGCCCAAGGAAATGCGTTCGGGTAGGTCGGGGTGGGTCAGGTCATGTGAGGGCACCCTGGGAAATGCCTTTGGTGGGTCAGGTCAGGTCATGAGTTCGTTCGAGGGCGCCCAACGAAAAAAATTCAGGTGAGTCGCTGGGTTGGGTTGTGTAATGGTGGCCATATAAAAAATGCTAAGTTGTGACTGCCCGTGTGCCTTGTGCACATTCGTGCGACTTGTTTGTCGCTTGCTTCCTTGTGAGTTCGTTCGAGCGGGTCAGGTCATTCCTTATGAGGGTGCCCAAGAAAACACGTTCTGATCAGGTACTTGGGTCAGGTCGAGTCGTGTGAGGGATGCCATATAAAAAATTCTAATTAAGTTGTGACATCCCATGTGCCTTTTGGCGCACGGTCGTATGACACGTTTGCCTTTTTCTCCCTTGTGCCTCATGAGGGAGGGTTGGGTAGGGTCGTGTGAGGTTGTACAAGGAAAAACGTTCGTGTCGGGTTGGGTCGTGTGAAGGCACCCAAGGAAAGGCATACAGAGCTGGTCGGGTCGGGTTCTGTCGTGTGAGGGTGCCTAAGGAAACGCATTCTGCTCGGGCTGGGTTGGGTCGTACCATGTGGGGGCTGCTAAGAAAACGTGTTTGGGTCAGGTCATGTGAGGGAGGCCATATAAAAAATGCTAATTTGTGACCACTCATGTGTCTTGTGCACATTCATGTGACCCATTTTCCGTTTTACCCCTTGTGCCTTCGTTCGGGCCGGTCAGGTTGGGTCTGGTTGGGCCGCATGAGGAGGCCCAAGGAAATGTAATCAGGTTAGGTCGGGTTGGGTCATGCCATGTGGGGGCACCCAAGAAAATGTGTTCGGGTTAAGTTGGGTTATGTGAGGGCACTCGTATCAAAATTTCTAAGTTGTGACAGCTCGTGTGCCTTGTGCACGTTTGTGCGACTCCTTTTTCGTTAGCTCCATTGTGCCTTCATTCGGGTGGGTTGGGTAGTTCCGTGTGAGGGCACCCATGGAAGCAGGTTCAGGTTAGGTCAATTCAGGTCATGTGAGGGTGGCCGTATCAAAAATTCTATGTGTGGACTGCCCATGTGGCTTGTGCACATTCGTGCGACCTCTTTGTCGTTTTCTCCCTTGTGCCTTCGTTCAGACTAATTGTTGAAGATTGCAACAAGAAACAGTGAAGGAGGCATCCTGAAACATCATTCCTGATCCTAGTTGGAAAGTGATCACCTAAACTAGGTGGGGCCCACACAGGTGATTTTTGTCGGAAACTTTATTTTTAGACATGTAGATCATATTCTATGAGCTGCAGGATGCTATTTGTGGATGGTTGGTCAAGTTGGAAAAAATAGATGGACTTCTATTTTTAGATTTCCATTCTAAAAATAGATATGTCGAATATTATTAGCTGTTAATAATATTTGGACTCTAAAAAATATCTCATTCTCTTGGAGCATTTTAGTTAAGTGCACAGATGTGGAACAGGAGATGAAAAAAGGAATTATGCTATTCCTGAGGGTTAAGTGGAGCTATTTCATGGATACTTCAGTTATAACTCATGTGAGAGAGTTTGGTGCAGTTTATTGAGGAAGTTAATGGAGTTGTGTTAAGTTTAACTAATCTAAACATAGTTGAGCTAGTTGTATCTAGTCTAACTGATTGATACACTAGTGAGAGTGGTGTGAATTAATTAATAATCAATTCACTAATTATAAAATCATTAATCAACTAAATAATACATCAGTTAACTTCAGTGCATGGACAGTTTTAGTGGAGACCAGTGGAGAGATAGGTGAAAGAGCAGTGTGACTATCAGTTGTGACTATAGTGATGCATGGTTTTCATCCAACACTTAGTGGAGATGCCTTTAAAGACTGCGTGAGAAAGGCTAGGGTAATTCAAACTCATCATGAGCTATTCTTTAGTAGTGATTGTGCAGTAGAGGCAGGCTATCAGGTGGCAGAGATTGGAGCATGTGTTTTTCTAGATCTAGCTTCATTAGTGTGTAGAAATTGGAGATTGTACTAAGAGCTTGTTAGGAGATTTGTATGATTATTGTTACATGATCTCTATGACATATATAATATAAAGATAGTTGGGGGTTTTTAGCTTTAAGCTTTCCCATTATATACTGTGTTCATATGTGTGAATTTTTATGGTTTTAATGTGTGCATGAAATTGATTTTATTTCTGCATGTAATGATCAGTGGTAGAAGAGATTTTGTATTGTGCATGAAGATAAAATAGTGTGTGATCAGGAGAATATTGGTGGATAACATATCAATTATTCAAATTTCTACATGGTATCAGAGCGATATTGATCATTGGAGCAATTGCAAAGCATTGAAGCGGTTGAGTTTTGTGCTGGTGGAATTCGAAATTGCTACAGTGTTTTCTTGGTGTCAAAGTTGAGATGTATTTCAACGGATTGTGATTGGAGTATGCCCTTGAGGGTAGCTCGAATTATATTGCATGGAAGGATAGGATGGAGGTAGTGCTAGATGAAAATGGGTTGAAGGATTTCATAGATGCAGAAATTCCAAAACCTACTTCTAGCGAGGTTGCCATACTTGATGCATGGAAAAAGAAGGTAGCAAGGTGTCGAAGGATTCTGTTGGAAGGTGTGAAGGATAACATAGTATCCATCCTTCATGGTAAAGCTTCTCCATTATTGATGTGGAAAGATTTGATATATTTTTTCCAAAGCAAGAGTGACCAGAGGAAGTTGGTGCTCAAGGATAAACTCAGGAAAATAAAAATGGAGAAGAATGACACTATTCCGGTATACTTAGAAAAGTTTTTCCACTGCAGGAATGAGCTGGGGAGTGTAGGAGTTAGTGTGGATGATGATGAATTGGTTAGCTTGGCTCTCCTTGGGCTTCTGAAGAGTTGGCATTCCTATCAGGACTCTGTCAATGGTCGGGAGAAATTGCCAGGATGGGAGCGACTTTGGTCGGATCTTGTGCAGGAGGAGATAAGGCGGGATACCAGGGATGGCTCTTCATCAAATAATTATGATGAAGAGGACTATGATTTGGATGCCAAATCAAGGAAGGGAAAGAGGAAGAAGAATGCTTCTCAATCTAGCGCAGATGGTAAAGAGCATGACATGTCCAAAGTCAAGTGTTTTCACTGTCACGAGCATGGGCATTTCGCCACGCATTGTCCACAGAAGAAGAAGAAAAAGTAGGTTGCTGGAGCTGCAGCTGGTGAGGCTCTTACCTCTCAATTTGAGTTGGACTTCTCATTGATCGCATGCATGGTGTCTAGTGCATTGGGATCGGGGTGGTATTTTGATAGTGGCGCTTCCTTTCACATGACGAGAGATGTGAATCCTTTCAGTGACTTCATGGAGAAAGATCTCCAGTTGCATGTTGAGTTGGGTGACAATGGAAAATACAATGCGACCAGCATTGGTACCATAAAATTTCAGAGGGAGTCAGGTAAACTCATTCTTTTATAAGATGTAGTGCATGTTCCAGCTTTAAAGAAGAATTTAATCTCAATCGCAATGTTAGAGGATAAAGGGTATGATGTTGTCTTTAGTGACAGAAAATTTTTCCTTCGGCACAATGCAATAGGACAAGTCATGAATTTTGGGATTCGAGCAAAGAATCTCTACAGACTTGAAGTATATGGGATGTCCACGGAGCTTCCTACTGTTGGGAAGTGCAAGAAAGACATGCAATTGAAGCTTGAGAGGGAGAAAGTTTTGCATGCAGGTAAAAGTGAACCTCGGGATGTGGAGCAGCCACAAGATAAGGATCATGGAGTGGTAGAAACCACTCATGCAGATAAATTTCTTGCTAGATGGGCAGAGGGAGTGCATGCAGCTATACCACTAGGTGAGAGGTGGGGCGACATGCATGATTAATCCCAAGAGGAGATTTCTGGGCAGGATTCATGAGATGGTGTGGATCTCATGAATTGAACCTGGCTACGAGGTGCCCACAGCATAGTGGTAGCATGATTAGTTGGATTGATGTAGGCAGATCAAAGTGACAGTGTCGGATACTGGAGCGCGGATCAGAGTTGACAACAAGTGCAGAGTGCATGGGTGCAAGAGTTCAATAGCGCAGTGGTTCTTGATGACATGTGTAGTTGGTACCATCAGAAGTCGAAGAATTTGATGATAGATGCATCAGACTGATTGAGTTTTTTGGAGCCTATTTAGTTTCAGAGGAGGTGCAGAGCAGATGCATGGAGTTGCATGGTGCTTGTGAAGGTTGTAAGGCAAATGCATGGAGTTGCATGTTGCATGCAAAGACAATCCTTTCTTTTTGAGAGGGAGTGTTGAAGATTGCAAAAAGAAACAGTTAAGGAGGCATCCTAAAACATCATTCCTGATCCTAGTTGGAAAGTGATCACCTAAACTAGGTGGGGTCCACACAGGTGATTTTTGTCGCAAAGTCTATTTTTAGACTATGTCTATTTTTAGATATGTAGATCATAATCTATGAGTTGCGGGATGCTATTTGTGGCTAGTTGGTCAAGTTGGAAAAAATAGATGGACTTCTATTTTTAGACATATTGGGTGGTGTTGGGGTTCCCATGTTTTGGCCAGATTGGCAAGACCAAAAGATGAGACAACATTAGAACCACTTTCAAACCTCAGGATCTAGCCCTCTTGGGTCCAGAGAGGGATCTCTCTATATGAGCAAAGGTTAATGTCTATGAGGCTCAAATGATATGATTTTAGGCTAGTTATAAGGCTCTTAGTTTGTTTGTTGACTGTTTGTTTTGGTTGCTCGTTATCAGGAATGAAGGGTTCAATATAGGCTAGGATGAGCAAAGAGGGATAAGGCAGAGGTAAAATATTCCAGGAAATATTCAAAACCATTGGGCAATGGAGTCGGGAAAGGATTTTCTTGATAATCAATAGGCGGGCTTTCAATTGGGCTAGTCATCTAAAACTTAGGATCTTTCAAGATGATTATGTGATATGGAAAGTAGGAGGGAGGAGATAACACAAATTTTAGAGCACAAAATTACATATCAGTAGGTCATACAAGGATCCTAGTGGACAGGGCTAACTCTAATCCCCAGTGTTCCCAAATCTTCCAACAAAATCTATAACAAGAAGCGTCTAAGAACTGAATTCATTTAATTCATACATCAGAGAGCAGGCAATAACATCCACTACACTGGTTAAACCAACTGAAATCATGTCTTAGATAATACATTCAGAAGAGAAACATAAATGGCAAGGAGAGCAGAAACATAGGGTACCTAACAAGGGTAAATCCTATGCCAATATTCTGATTCAAGCCAGTAGAAACGAAATGAAATGAATGTAAACACAGAGATAGGAAAACATCACCGCTGCTTCAAATCAGGATCCAAAGAAATGTGCTTGTCATATTAAATAACAATACCAATCAAGCACAATATTGCCAATAGCTGAATACTCAGTCTGAAAACATCTCCTTCAACCTATCTTACAATCTTTACACAGAGACTGTGTCTCAAAAGAAACTTCTTTCAGTTCTCTGATAACTAATCAACAACCATTACAATGAGTTCTTGATGAATTTATAGCTCCAGAGGAGTAGAGGAGGTAGGTGGAGAACTAAATGCAGTATTAAACTTCTGAAAAGAAAGAGGGCCGAAGCCCATTCTGTATAAATCCTATGCATTAATCTCTGGTGTTCTTTGGGTGAATGAATGATCCTTTTCAGATTGTAGATTAATCTGATATGACTCCAATGTGTTTTGACTGCAGTACTGTGTGGTGCTATTGGTGAATAAACAATAGGTAAAGAAATGATAAAGAAATCTGCCATACTGATGAAGTAAATGCTCTAATAGTACTGGGGCTATTTCAGGGTAGAAAATCCCTCTAGAACACGGCATAGATTGAGCACTGCATGGGCGCTCTGTCCTTTATAGAGGAAAAAAATTATGCTGCTATATAAACCACTGATATGCATTGATTTCTGTGTGCTGTACCTTTGCATAATCTATGGGATCATTGATCTGGTGCTTTACCTCTAAACTGTTGTCTTAAAGCTCAAAAACCCTCCATTCTGAATGTTGGAATCCTTGATTATAAGTTGGTCTTTGTCCACGACTTCATAAATGTCTTTATCTGCAAAATCTGGGCTTTAATGGTGCCGGATAGATTTCTTGCGAAGACTAAACTATCCTTGGGTAATATTCATGACGCCGCAACCATTTCCAGGCATTTCCATTGTAGTACCAGCTTCCAAATTTAACTATACCTGTGCAGCACGCCATTGAAGTAGTACATATTGAACCATGGTGTTTCTTTCGCCTCCGATAGCCCTGAAAAAACATGAAGTTTGCTAAGAAAACAATGGCTAGGAGCGGATGATGTGGATGATAGTGGGACTATGGAGAAATGGCGGAAAATTTCAGTGAAATGATGGACAACAGAGATGGCGCAGGTTGGCGGAATGCGGAGGAGATTTAAATGAAAAACTTAATAAACCTGACCTATGAACAGATATATGAAATAGGAGGGCAGATGTACGGCGAGACATGTGGAGGTGACGTGGTGGGACCGGGTGGCGACAGAAAAGTCAACAGCGGGAAGATGATTCAGGACTGTCGGATCTGAGAGGAGATCGATGGTGGGAAACACGGCGGAGGGCAGTGGAACGGTGGGCCAGGGGTATGGCGATCGTGGGTTAAAACCCATGCAACTCTGTCAAGCGATGACGTTGGATGGGAAAAGGCAGATCTGATGGCTTGTATGAATATCACTGTGCGTCCCATGCCGAACGTTAATGCGCGATGGGAGGGCGGTTTTTCCGCCGTACAGGAGACAAGTGTCGAACGCTGTATGGAATCGCTATGCAATGGAAAAATACTGCCCAACCCCCATTAGCGGTGCGATGAAAACCGGGTTTTTTTATGGTATGGCGCGCGGAGGGGACCAAAGTGGCGGATACACTCTGAACCGTTGATCTGGTAGTGAATGGACAACGATGGCGCGATCAGTGGTTTGAATGGGTGAATCTCGAGCGCCGCGGGTTTGAATGATCACCATTCGATCTATATGGATCAACGGTTGAGAAAACACCCAACAAACATATGGGATAAGCGCCTTCGGGCTAGCGCTTTGGTCATAGCACTGGGTTCTGTGGGAGGAAAAGGTGCGGAGGCTAGCGGAGAAGGGGCTGAGGCCTATTATATGGTCTGAAAGTGGGTTTCTAACCATTTTTAATGCATTTTGAGGCCTAAGGAGGGTAACGGTAAAGAGATAGAGGGGAATTTTGAGGAAACAAAGGGCAAGGGTAGGATTTAAAGGGGGATTTGGGGAAATATTGGGAAGGAAAGGGGATTTTGCAAAAGGGTAGAAAGGGAAAACATGGAGAGTTATGCAGAGGGAAAATTATCAAGGGTAGAGGCATAGGAGACTTCAAGGATGATGTGTCTTCAGGGGAGATGAATTCCTTGAAGGCTCAAAAAAAATCTAGCCCCCTACTTTGCTTTTGCCAAAAATTTATAGGGGGGCTAACAGTGGCTCCACATGGGGATGGCTTCTTCTTGAAGGAGTCAAGAATTCAGAGAATAGATCTTTGGAGAAGGCCAATTTCCTACTGCTTGGCACATCCCTTTTTCTTTGATCAGCTGCCACAATATGAAGACATTACATCAGAAGAAAAACTTTCCCAACAAACTACCTACCCATCCTACAATCCTAGCATTTTTCTTCTTGGGTGCATTTGAAGTAACAGACCCTTTTCATCATTTATTTTTATAATCAGAAAATAAACCTATTCTATTTCTACCCTTATTGCTCCATGAGACCAGATTAGACTGTTGGTCTCATATGTTTCTCTACCTAGTCTAATATCTGCTGGGATTAAACTGTCCAGTAGATTTCTTCTCTACATTCTAAGACAGGAAATTGAAAAACAGTCAAGCCAGGATTAGACTGTCTGACTTGCTGTGGGTCCAAGGCATAAAGACAGTTGCACATGGACAAAATTTGTAGAAAACTGAAAACAAACTGTGAAGGCTTGAGATCTGGAACTTGTAGTATCCTTCTTTCTTTTTTTGACTCAAGTTTTGAGCACGTTAGAGTCACTTCCTTTTCTTCATTTCAGATCTGGTTTTGAGCATGTTAGAGCTGATTCTCCCTTTTTCCTTTGCTGGTCCAGCCTTTGGGCATGTTAGGACCAGCTGCTTCACTTTCTTTGGCTCAGGTTTTGAGCTTATTAGAGCCAATCTTTTGCACATCATAGGTTCATGTTTTAAGCATGCTGGAACCTCTCCCTTTCCTCTGTTTTTTTGAAGCATTTTTTCCTCCTTTACTTGGAAATAAAAACTGCAATGGTATGTACAATGGAAACTGGAAACTGTAAATTAGCAGAAGTAATGTTTGAGCATCCTGCCATTGACAGGACCCCCAAATAGCTCGGTGCCATCTAATTCTTGTAAGAAGAAAGCATTGGGACCCACAGTGGCCTGGATGAGGTATGGACCTTGCCACAAACTGTCAAATTTGTTGTGCTTTCCTTTATCCTCTCTTCTCGAATCCCACTTCAGAACCTTATCTCCAACTTTGAAATCAACAGCTTTGGTTCTTTTGTCAAACAATTTCTTTATGTTCTCCTGAACTTTCACTGCTCTGTTGTAGACCTCTTCCCTTGTTTGCTGAAGATGGATTGTTTGGTTTATTCTCCTCACCATGCTGTCTTCTTCTGTTTGGATCTCTTGGACCAGCTTGATCGTTGGTATCCCAAGGCTGGTAGGGAATACCACTTCCATACCATAGACCAGCTGGAATGGTGACATGCCAATGGACTTCTTTGTTGTAAGCCTGTCATCCCACAAAGAATGTAATAGCTTATTATGCCATGATTTTTTTTTCTCTTCCAACAGCTTCTTGATGATGATCACCAGGCTCTTGTTTGATGATTCAGCTAATCCATTACCTTGAGGGTAATAGGTAGTTGAATGAACAAGTGCTATTTGGTACCTGTGACAAAAATTAACCATCTTTTTGGATCCAAAAGCAGTAGAATTATCAGTGATTATTTTCCTTGGGCAGCCAAACCAAGAGAGGATGTGACTTTCTAGGAATCTAATGATGACTGAATTTGTGGCATTCCTAGTGGGAACGACCTCTATCCACCTAGTGAAATAATCTGTGTCTGTTAGGATCGATTTGTGTTGAGCAGAAGAAGAAGGGTGAATTTACCCTATGAAATCTAGGCCCCATTGCAGAAAGGGACCTTCAACAGTGATGGGTTGTAGGGGTAAAGGGAGAGTTTTCTTTTGCCTTCAAAGATCTGGAATTTGTGGTAGGAAACTATCATTTTATGGATAACATTGAAGAGCATGGGCCAATAGTAGCCAGCTCTGAGTATTTTGTTTGCAGTGGCTTTCCAACTCAGATGGCCTCCACATTCTCCAACATGAAATTCTTATTTAACCCTCTCTGCCTCATTCTTAGGCAAACATTTAAGCAATAGACCATTAGGATTCTTCCAATATAAGTTTTCATTCACAATGCAGTAATTTCTAGTTTTTAGCTTTAAGAATCTGGCCTTGGTCTTTGATAATCTGGGAGGGGCATTGAGGTATGTAAGCACATACAGAATGTCAAAATACCAAGGAGAGCTCTGAAAATTTTCCTCAACAGTGAGATCAGGCAATTCTTGTTGCTCATCCAAGGTATTTATCATGTTAATGTCTAGGGCTTGTAGGTTTGATTCAGCCATTAATTTAGCTAAGCCCTGACCTTTAATCAGTTTGGTGGGTTTCATCTCAAGGTCGTACTCTAAGATCATAGCTATCCATTTGCCCCTTTTCCCATCTGGGTCTTGGGACAGTATATCTTTGACTATGATGTTGGGAACATAAGCTACAGTGTGAGAATGCAATATGTACACCCTGAAGTCTTTCAAGGCCTTAACCAGAGCATAGGCCTATTTCTCCATGATGTTGTATTTCAAGGGTGCATCTTTGAGTTCTTTGCTAAAGAAGGAAATTGGTTGTTCCATTCCCTCTGTGTTTTTCTGCAGAAAAAATGCAACCATTGTGTGCTCAGAGGAAAATGAAAAAATTAGGAAATATTTGGAGAAATCTGGGTTGATTAGGATGGGAGCTTGGGTAAGTGCAAGTTTCACTGATTCGAAAGATTTCTTAGCTCCTACAGTCCATTTAACTCCTGCAGCTTTCTTCAGCATGTTAGTCATGTTCCTAAGGTGTTCAGCCATATTTGGAATACACCTCCTAAGGAAGTTAATCTTCCCAATGAAAGACTGTAATTCCTTGATGTTTCTGGGGTGTGTGATCTATAGTATTCCCTCAACTTGCTGTGGGTCTATCCAGATTCCCTTCTCAGATATAATGTGGCCAAGGATTTTACCCTCCTATAGCCCAAAGATAGTCTTTTTGGGATTCAAAGACAGTCTTTTTGGGATTCAAAGACAGACCAAACCTTCAACATTTTTCAAATAATTTTCTTAGATGTTTCAGGCGTTCTTCTTCGGTCTTGGAAAAGACGGTTATGTCATCCAAGTAGATAACAATGAAGAGCCCTATCTCATCTGAAAATGCTATGCCCATCACTCTTTGGAAGGTGGATCCAACGTTCATCAATCCAAAATGCATGTTCACATACATAAAGGTACCCCATGGAGTGGTAAAGGCTGTCATGAGTTGGTCTTCTGGGATTACTAAGACTTGGTTATATCCAGAGAAACCATCTAGCAGGGAAATCCTCTTAGAACCTACTACCTTCTGAAGAATATGTTCCATTTTAGGCAAAGGATAATTGTCTTTGAGTGAGGCTCTATTAATATTCCTAAAGTATATACACAATCTGATTTCCCCTGTTTTCTTCCTCATAGCCACTAAGTTTGATACCCAATCAGAGAACCTCACGGGCACAATTATACTTGCTTCATACATCTTCTTGATCTCTTTCTCTACTGCAGGCAATTGTTTAGGATTGAGTCTGCGAAGTTTTTGCCTAAAGGGCTTCTGATTTTCTTTCAAGGGTATCTTATGCTGAATGATATTTGTGTCATAGGCCTTTAAGTCCTCATAGCTCCATGCAAACACATCAATGAATTCCTTGAAAAGGTCAATGTATTTCTTCTTCATGTTTGTAGGTAAAGACTTAGCCAGTTTAATCATTTTGGGCTTATCTTCAGTGCCTATGTTGCATTCTTCCACATCAGAGTCTGCATGTTCTATAGTGGGATTTTTTTCCACATCATCAAAGTAAAAAAGGTCCTTTAAGGGTGCCAGGCCTCTGGGTATATTATTATCTTTGGCCTGCAGCACCTCTACCTCTTCACTATCTGCATTTTCACATTTGCGGTCTGGATTTCCAGTCTGTTCATCTAAAGAATTTATTTCTATGTTACAGGGTGTTTCTTCCTCATCTGAGGATTCTTCACTTAGGCGGCTACTATCAGATTTGGAGTCTAAATCAGAAAATTAAAACTCGTTTCTGCCTACCAGAAAATATTTGATCTGTTTATCACCTTCAAAAAACTGCCAATATTTTTCGTTATCCAACACATAAAGTGTAAATTTGGTCTGAATGATGATATGTTGGTCTTTGGGAGTCTTGGGGTGGGAACTGGCTAGGCAAGCTAATCCATTTGCAATGACATTTTGACTCCTAGGAACGAACACTAATTTGTATTCAACGAACATTTTCAGTAGATCCATGGTGTCATTCCTATATGCTCTCAGCCTATGATGTTTTGCTGTGTATTCCCCATTTACCTGTTTTATCACCAGCTCAGAATCTCCCTGCACGGCTATCTTACGGGCTCCTAATTTTATCAATAGATTTAGACCCAAGATCAGAGCCTCGTATTTAGCGACGTTATTCCTGCATTTGAAATGCAGACTACAGGCGTGGATCTCAGTATAGTCGTTTTCTGTATTGTGTAACCATACCCCCACTCCAGAAGTTCTCTTGGTGCATGACCCATCAAGGTTCATCACCCACAAGGGTTCACTCTTGGTTTCGGTGTCATTCTTTTCCCTGTGGCTGGTTTCACCATTATGTTGCGTTATAGGGTCTATACTGGGCTGTGGATCACTTTGTTCCTTGTGAAATGTATGAGTCTCAGGGATCTAGCCAGATGGTTGTTTACACTCTGTTTCTTGTTCACTCGGGGTTAGGTCTCCACCGCATATCCTACAGGTTTCGTTGCGATTTTCTTCTTCGTTTTCCTCTAAATCCAGAGCAGCCATTATGTTAAAATCAATAGCTTCTGCCTCTCCATTTGTATCTCTATTTTGGGACCCTGACTCTTCTAAATATTCATCATTACAAAATATGAAGGAGTCAAGGTCTGTATGTACAGAATAAACAAGTGAATTTTTTGGTTTTTCGGGGCTACTAACTAAGAATTTCATCTGTGTCTCCCTATACAGTTTTCTAAGTTGGCCAAAGATTGTGATTGTGGCATATGAGCCATCCATCTGCATCGTACCTTGCATCTTGGCTCCCCATGATCTTGATATTAGCATGCCATACTTGGGTGGCACATCTGCCACCACAACATCCATGACCATGCATTTAGCTGGGGTTTGAGTTAAGCTCACACACAAGTCTTTGATCAGGCCTAGGAATTTTACTCTACTAGAGTCGAAAGAGTATAAATCTTTGTAGGGTCTAGTTATCTCTAGACCTAGTCTTTCCATAACTACCTTAGGCATTAGGTTGTGAGATGCTCCAGAATCATGCATTGCATTGTGCAGGATCTTTTCATGAATGTTGAGACTGATATAGAAAGGTGGAACTACGCCCTCCTGTAACTTCCCCTCTAACTTAGGTCCAAACAAGAGGGCAGGATGATCATCATTCAAATTGACAGAGTCACCATTCTCACTAAGGTTCAAAGCCTTCAAAATCTGGCCTTTATATACATCCTGAGTGGCCAGCTCAGAAAGTGGGATAGAGATTTTAATTCTTGCAATCTCACTTTCCAAATTGAAAGTGGACTGACTCTTGGGAATGCTCATGTTTGTTTTATTTGCCAATGCCTTAGTGGCTGAATCAGTGGGCTGATTCTCATTATGTATAGTGTTTGTGACAGTTTTATCAGGAGCACTAACTACAGTGCTAGTGATGCTAGCTGGTTTACCTTGTGCATTAGTGTTTTGGTTGTCTTTTTATCTATTCTTTCCAGAACTCACAGCTACTGATTTGTTGGTTTCAGCAGTTGCTTTAGAAGTTTTATTCGGCCTCTTTTTGATGGTAGTCTCAAAAGCTTTGGGTTTGGCAGTTTCTTGACTCTTTTTGCTTCTAAGTTCATACTGTTCTCTAACCTACATCATGGCATTTTCAAATCCTAATCTGTAATCTTCAGATTCCAACCATTGCTCCTCCCAACCAGAGGGTGAAGGCTGGGCTTCTTCTAAATAACAGTTATGGATTGAATCTTTTGTTTTAAACATATTAATTGTGTTTCCCTCAGACTCTTCTATGATTCCCCCATCTTCATCAAGAAAATTCTCTTGGAATGGGGGAATAACTTGTTGATCTGATTCTCTTTGTCTGTTGGGAGCATTATTCTTTCTTCTAAATTTTTAGTTCTGGTTCTTGTTCTGATTGCTAATGGTGAAAACCATCTTTTCCATCATTTGTTGTAACCTTTCCACATTTTTAGAAAACTTATCACAATTTTGGTCAGATGTGGAGGCTACATTGTCATCTCTGTATGTTACCCTTCTCTCAGCTTTTAGTCTTGCTCTTTTCCCAATCAGGTTGGCTTCTATATTCACTACTCCTTTCTGCATGTCCTCCAATGTGTTGTATTCCTTATCCCTAAGCTCATAGGCCATGTCAGCATCAAAGCCTTTAGGGTATTTTGCTAGGGCCATGCCTTGTGGAGGTTTCATATGTGGAGGGAGAGCATTATAAATGCTGTTGAACCTCGTTGTGTAATCATGGACACTCTCTCCTATGTTTCTCTTAAGGGTCATGTATTCTGCCAGGAGTTGGTGAGGATTCGCCCTAGTTTCCCATTTGTTTATGAAAGTCTGATATAAGCCCGGAAGATCATTTATGCTACCTGAAGGTAGGCCCTTAAACCATTTCTTCACATCACCCCATAAGCTTTGGGAAAATAATCTCATTTTGACTGTATCATCATCAATTTCCATGTAGTCGAAAGAATCCTCCATCTTATCTACATGTTGTTGCGCTGTGATGGACTAATTTGCAGTGAAGTGTGGAATCTTAGACTGATAATCATTCGATAAGGGTACTAGAGGCTGGGGTAAAACCAGAGGTGCATACTAGGCTGCCATAACGATATTTTGATGAGCTAAAGGGGCTTGGGCAGTAGTTATATGGATTACAGGGATATTGTGACCAACAAAGGACTGATGAGCAGACCTAGGGTGACTGAGCCCCAAGTTTTGTATGAAATGTAAATCAGGAGGTGTAGATGGAAGGGTATGTCTATTCCCAGGGTGTCTACCACTTTGCCGTGGTGAATCAGGAAGCTCAGGGTCTAGCTGATCTAAGCTACTGAATGACCTAGTTCTAGATAAGCTGTTAGGTAGGTCTAGGTCAAGGTGAAAGTGTGATAGAACTGTAAGATCTTCTGGTACAGAATTACCTCTATGGACTTGTTTGGAAATAGTTGATATTTTAGGTGTATGAGCTCCCTTGAGGATGCTCTCAGGATTGTCAACTATTTAAGGTGGGTCTGGGTCAGGGTAAGCTCTTGTATGAATGGTTCTAGAAGCCATAATGTTGTTTCTGACCAAGCGGCTTAACCCTACTTGTTAATTCTACTGTGGTTGATGTTGTTATGGGGGCTGGCCTCCCAGTGGAGTCTAATGTGAACCAAGATAATCAACAGGCCTACTGATCACCAGTGGAGTCTTTGAAATGTTTAGGGAACTATGGAGTCGCCAGGTGGAAGGTTTAGGATGTTTTTTGGAGGGTACACTGTCCACCACAGTGCCCTTGAGATGTCCCTTTTCAAGGATATCTTCAAAACACAACAAACTCTAACCAGAGATTCACTGGGAGGGCATTTACCAGATATCCCACCTATGAAAGAGTGTGATATTCGGAGGCTACTTGGCCATTTCCAGAATCTGTCCAAGAGTATGGGAAAACACAACAAATGGTGTAGAGGTTGATGTGATAATAAGAGTGTTTAACTGCCAACCTAACAAGAGATTGTAGGTCTTTTGAATGCCTAAAGATGTTTAAGGTGAAAAGCACTCAAGATCTCCCCAGTGGAGTCGCCATTATGTTGGGGTTCCCTTGTTTTGGCCAGATTGGCAAGACCAAAAGATGATACAACATCAGAACCAGTTTCAGACCTCAGGATCTAGCCCTCCTGGGTCTAGAGAGGGATCTCTCTGTATGAGCAAAGGTTTATGTCTATGAGGCTCAAACGTTATGATTTTAGGCTAGTTATAAGGCTCTTGGTTTGTTTGTTGACTGTTTGTTTTGGTTGCTGGTTATCAAGAATGAAGGGTTAAATATAGGCCAAGATGAGAAAAGAGGGATAAGGCAGAGGTGAAATATTCCAGGAAATATTAAAAACCATTGGGAAATGGAGTCAGGAAAGGATTTTCTTGCTAATCAATAGGCAGGCTTTCAATTGGGCTAGTCATCTGAAACTTAGGATCTTTCAAGATGATTATGTGATATGGAAAGTAAGAGGGAGGAGATAACACAAATTTTATAGCACAAAATTACAGATCAGCAGGTCGTACAAGGATCCTAGTGGACAGGGCTAACTCTAATCCCCAGTGTTCCCAAATCTTCCAACTAAATCTAGAACAAGAAGCATCTAAGAACTAAATTCATTTAATTCATACATAAGAGAGTAGGTAATAACATCCACTACACTGGTTAAACCAACTGAAATCATGTCTCAGATAATACATTCAGAAGAGAAACATAAATGGCAAGGAGAGAAAAAACATAGGGTACCTAACAAGGGTAAATCCTATGCCAATATTCTGATGCAAGCCAGTAGAAACGAAATGAAATGAATGTAAAAACAGAGATAGGAAAACATCACCGCTACTTCAGATCAGGATCCAAAGAAATGTGCTTGTCATATTAAATAACAATACCAATCAAGTACAATATTGCCAATAGCTGAATACTCAGTCTGAAAACATCTCCTTCAACCTATCTTACAATCTTTACACAGAGAGTGTGTCTCAAAAGAAACTACTTTCAGTTCTCTGATAACTGATCAACAACCATTACAATGATTTCTTCATGAATTTATAGCTCTCGAGGAGTAGAGGAGGTAGGTGAACTAAATGCAGTATTAAACTTCTAAAAAGAAAGAGGGCCGAAGCCCATTCTGTATAAATCCTATGCATTTATCTCTGGTGTTCTTTGGGTGAACGAATGATCCTTTTCAGATTGCGGATTACTTTGATATGACTCCAATGTGTTCTGACTGTAGTACTGTGTGGTGATTTTGGTGAATAAACAATAGGTAAAGAAATGATAAAGAAATCTTCCATACTAATGAAGTAAATGCTCTGATAGTACTGGGGTTGTTTCAGGGTAGAAAATCTCTCTAGAACATGACATAGATTGAGCATTTCATGGGCGCTCTGTCCTTTATAGAAGAAAAACATTCTGTTGCTATATAAACCCCTGATATGCATTAATTTCTACATGTTGTACCTTTGCATAATCTATGGGATCATTGATCTGGTGCTTTGCCTCTAAACTGTTGTATTAAAGCTCAAAAACCCTCAATTCTGAATGCTGGAATCCTTGATTATAAGCTGGTCTTTCTCCACGGCTTCATAAATGTCTTGATCTGCAAAATCTAGGCTTTAATGGTGCTGAATAGATTTCTTGCGAACATTAAACCATCCTTGGGTAATATTCATGACGCCGCAACCATTTCCGGGAATTTCCATTGTAGTACCAGCTTCCATATTTAACTCTACCTGCGCAGCATGCCATTGAAGTAGTACATATTGAACCATGGCGTTTCTTTTTCCTCTGATAGCCCTGCAAAAACACAAAATTTGTTAAGAAAACAATGGTTGCGAGTGGATGATTTTGATGATAGTGGGACTGCAGAGAAATGGCTGAAAATTTCCGTGGAATGGTGGAGAATAGAGATGGCGCAGGTTGGCGAAATGCAGAGGAGATTTAAATGAAAACCTTAATAAAATCGACCTATGAGTAGATATATGAAACAGGAGGGAAGATGTACAGCGAGACACATGGAGGTGACGTGGCGGGACCTGGTGGTGACGGAAAATTCAACAGTGGGAAGATGATTTAGGACCGTCGGATCTGAGAGGAGATTGACGGTGGGAAACATGACGGAGGGCAGTGGAACGGTGGGCCAGGGGTACGGTGATCATGGGTTAAAACCCGTGCAAATCCGTCGAGCGATCACCGTTGGATGGGAAAAGGCAGATCTGACAGCTCGTATGAATATCGTTGCATGTCCCATGCCGAATGTTAACGCGCGATGGGAGGGCGGTTTTGCCGCCGTATAGGAGACATGTGTCGAACGCTGTATGGAATCACTGGGCAATGGAAAAATACTGCCCGACCCCCGTTAGCGGTGCGATGAAAAATGGGTTGTTTTACGGTATGGCACGTGGTGGGGACCACAGTGGCGAATACACTCCGAACCATTGATCTGCGGTGAATGGATGACGATGGCGCGATCAGTGGTTTGAACGGGTGAATCTCGAGTGCCGCGGGTTTGAACGATTGTCGTTCGATCTATATGGATCAACGGTTGAGAAAATGCCCGAAAAACATATGGGAGAAGTGCCTTCAGGCTAGCGCTTTGGTGACAGCACTGGGTTGTGTGGGAGGAAAAGGTGCAGAGGCTAGCGAAGAAGGGGCTGAGGCCTATTATATGGTCCGAAAGTGCGTTTCGAACCCATTTTAATGCATTTTGAGGCCTAAGGAGGGTAACGGTAAAGAGATAGTGGGGAATTTTGAGGAAACAAAGGGCAAGGGTAGGATTTAAAGGGGGATTTGTGGAAAGATTGGGAAGGAAAGGGGATTTTGCAAAGGGGAAGAAAGGGGCAACATGGAGAGTTCCTCAGAGGGAAATTTATCAAGGGCGGAGGCATAGGAGACTTCAAGGATGATGTGTCTCAGGGGAGATGCATTGCTTGAAGGCTAAAAAACAATCTAGCCCCCTACTTTGCTTTTGCCAAAAATTTATAGGGGGGCTAACAGGTGGAATCTATTTTTAGAATTCCAGTCTAAAAATAGATATGTCGAATATTATTAGCTCTTAATAATATTTGGAATCTAAACATTATCTTATTTTCTTGGAGCACTTCAGTTAAGTGCATAGATGTGGCACGAGAGCTGACAGAAGGAATTACGCGATTCTTGAGGGTTAAGTGGAGCTATTGCATGGATACTTCATTTATAACTCATGTGAGAGAGTTTGGTGGAGTTGATTGAGGAAGTTAATGGAGTTGTGTTCAGTTTAACTAATCTAAACATAGTTGAGCTAGTTGTATCTATTCTAACTGATTGATACACTAGTGAAAGTGGTGTGAATTAATTAATAATTAATTCACTAATTATAAACTCATTAATCAACTAAAGAAGACATCAGTTAACTTCAGTGCATGGACAGTTTCAGTGGAGACCAGTGGAGAGATAGGTGAAAGAGCAGTGTGACTATCAGTTGTGAGTGATGCATGGTTTTCATCCAACACTCAGTAGAGATGCCTTTAAAAACTACATGAGCAAGGATGGGGTAATTCGAACTCATCATGAGCTATTCTTTAGCAGTGATTGCATAGTAGAGGCAGGCTATCAGGTGGAAGATATTGGAGCATGTGTTTTGCTAGATCTATCTTGATTAGTGTGTAGCAATTGGAGATTGTACTGAGAGCTTGTGAGGAGATTTGTAGGATGATTGTTACATGATCTCTATGACATATATAATATACAGATAGTTGGGGGTTTTTAGCTTTAAGCTTTTCCATTATATACTGTGTTCATATGTGTGACTTTTTATGGTTTTAATGTGTGCATGCAATTGATTTTATTTCCACATGTAATGATCAATGGTAGAAGAGATTCTGTATTGTGCATGAAGATAAAATAGTGTGTGATCAGGAGAATCTCGGTGGATAACATATCAGTTATTCAAATTTCTACACTAATTGGGTCATGTCTTGTGAGGGTGCGCAAGGAAACACATTCGGGTTAGGCACTCGGGTCTAGTTCAGTCATTTGAGGGAGGCTGTATCAAAAATGCTAAATTGTGACAACCCGTGGGCCTTGTGGAACACGTTCATGTGACCTGTTTTCCTTTTTCTCCTTTGTGCCTTCATTCTGGTGGGTTGGGTACGGTCGTGTGAGGTCACCCAAGGAAACATGTTCAAGTCGGGATGGGTCATGTGAGGGTGCCGAAGGAAACACGTTTAGGGTTGGTCAGGTCAGGTCGGGTCATGCGAGAGCACCAAACGAAACACATTCGGGTGGGTTATGGGGTCAGGTTGTGTGAGGGAAGTTGTATAAAAAATGCTAAGTTGTGACCACCCATGTGCCTTGTGTACGTTTGTGTGACCTATTTGTAATTTTCTCCCTTGTTCCTTTGTTTAGGTGGGTCAGGTCATGCCGTGTGAGGGTGCCGAAGGAAACGCATTCGGGTCAGGTCGAGTCGTGTGAGGGAGGACGTATAAAAAATGCTAATTAAGTTGTGATAGCCCCCATGCCTTGTGGAACACGTTCGTGTGACCCATTTTATTTTTTCTCCCTTGTGCCTTCATTCGGGCAGGTCGGGTAGGATCGTGTGAGGGTGCCCAAGGAAAAACATTTGGGTCGGGTCGGGTCATGTGAGGACACCCAAGGAAACATGTTCAAATCGGGTCAGGTCAAGTCGGGTCATGTGAAGGAGCCCAAGGAGATGCATTCAGGCTGCTTTGGGTCATGTTGTGTCATGTGAGGGCTGCCAAGGAAACACTTTCGGATCGGGTCATGTGAGGGAGGTCGTATCAAAAATCTTAACTTGTGACCGCCCGTGTAACTTGTGAATATTAGTGTGACCCATTTTTCATTTCCCCCCCTGTGCCTTTATTCAGGCCAATGGGGTTGGGTTGGGTCGGGTTCTGTGACGGCACTCAAGGAAACGTGTTCGGGTCGGGTCATGCCATGTGAGGGCACCCAAGGAAACGCGTTCAGGTCAGGACAAGTCGTGTGAGGGTGGCTGTATAAAAAATGTTAAGTTGTGACCGCCCATGTGCCTTTTGCACGTTTGTGTGACCCATTTGCGATTAGCTCCCTTTCTCCTTCCTTCAGGCAGGTCGGGTCATGTCGTGTGAGGGCACCCAATGAAATACATTTAGGTTGGGTCGATTCGGGTTGTGTGAGAGTGGCCTGTAGAAAATGTTAAGTTTTTACCACTCGTGTGCCTTGTGCATGTTCGTACAAATTGTTTGCCGTTTTCACCCTTGTGCTGTCGTTCAAGTGGGTCGGGTCATGTCGTGTGAGGGCACCCAAGGAAACATGTTCGAGTTGGGTACTCAGGTCGGGTTTGGTCATGTGAGGGAGGCTGTATAAAAAATTCTAAGTTTTTACAACCCTTGTGCCTTGTGGAACACGTTCGTGTAACCCATTTTCCTTTTTCTCCATTGTGCGTCGATTCGGGTGGGTTGGGTAGGCTCATGTGAGGGTGCCCAAGGAAACACGTTTGAGTTAGGTTGGTTCATGTGAGGACACCAAAGGAAACACATTTAGGGTAGGCTAGGTCGAGTCATGCGAGGGCACCCAAAATAACATGTTTTGGCGAGTCGCGGGGTTGGGTTGTCTGAGGATGGCCGTATAAAAGATGCTAAGTTGTGACTGCCCATGTGCCTCATGCACGTTCATGTGAACTGTTTTCAATTTTCTCCCTTGTGCCTTTATTCGTGTGGGTCAAGGTGTGCCATTTGAGGTCACCCAAGGAAACACGTTTTGGTCCGGTCCGATCGGGTCGTGTGAGGATGACTGTATCAAAAATTCTAAGTTGTGACTGCCCGTGTGCATTGTACATGTTCATGTGACTCATTTTCCATTTGGCGCTTCTTTGTGCCTTCGTTTAGGTGGGTCGGGTCATGTCGTGTGAGGTTGCCCAAGGAAACATGTTTGGGTTGGTTCAGGTCGCATCATGTGAGGGAGACTGCATAAAAAATGCTAAGTTGTGACCATCTGTGTCCCTTAATGTGCACGTTCGTGTGACCCGTTTGTCATTTTTTTCCTTGTGCCTTAGTTAGGGTGGGTCAGGTCATGTCATGTGAGGGTGCCTGAGCAAACTTGTTCAGGTCGGGTTCAAGTCAGGTCGGGTTGTGTGTGTGGAAAGTTGTAAGTTTTACATATTAAATAATTTACATACACCTTAATATATTATTTATTTATATTCAATTTTTAATTTAATACTTTATATATATATACATAATTATTAGTATTTATATTTATATTTAATTTTTAATTCTAATTCTAATTCCTCCCTCAAGAAAAATTTCACCCTTTACCCAGTCTCCCTATTCTCGCGTGAAAAAAATACACGCTTCTAATCATTGTTCCAAACATCTTGTCATTTTTCTGCACGCAACATTGGTTTGAGCCCGACTCTAACCGGTAGAACCTGACTCACTTTGAACGTTGAACACCCATTCCTTGGCACACCTCGTTGTTTCTTTAGTTCTGCCCCACTGTTGCTTGAAGCCATCAATCAAGGTTCAAATTAGAGGGATTTTTAGGCATTAGATTGATGTGAAGAGCTCTGCATGACCCAAGATTATGAATATTTTTCATATTCAGTATTACCGAAGTAAATTTTTCAGTATTCGGCCCGTGCGAAAATGCCATCTAAGGTAATCCCTAATCTGAACTTGCATTTCTATAGTGATATTTTCTTCAAATTGATCAGATAACCATGGTAGATATATTGTTGAAGTTATGAAGCCAAAACAAAATATTGTCAGTAAAATGTCTTTGAAGATTTCAACCTGAAAATGTGCTGCAAATATTTTGTATTTTTCCTTCTGGAGAAAAGCTACTTATGAATCATCTCTTGTTGTATCCAATAGCAATAATGGTTGTATCAAGTCAAACATCACGGAATGACCCTATTGAATGGTGAAGAGCATATCTCATCTAATATTTCTATTCTATTCATAGTGATGATCTGTTACCCCATTGCATGGCATTCTAACACACCAACATATCCCGTTGGATGATCTATATCCATATTGACTAATTGTTACACTAAAATTTGTAACCATGACATTTAGCTGTCTATATGGGTTCATAATTACCTATATTATGCTCCCTTAGATGTCCAAAACTATAAAGCTCCCATACCAAGTCTCAGAATCAGAGAAAAGCTCATTAAAATCCCAAAAAGCCTAACTTTGCACTTTTCCTAGCTCTTACCTGCGGTACCGTAGTTTCTTGCTCTATAATCTATGGTACATCCCACACGTTCTGCTTACTAAAACTTCTAACCCCTGTAAAAGGTAAAATAAAAGAAAAATTAAGTTCTAGAAGCCCAACTGATCGAATATTATCCCATCTAGAGGTTTCTAGAAGCGCAATCAGGTTGAGCTTCACCCCTTGATTCATGAACCTCTATCCCTTCATTAATGGAGATTATCCCTTGGTATTTGGAGCTAAAATACCTTTATGAGAGGACTTTATCCCCCTCTTTATGGAACTGAAACCTCCTTCATTCTCCTATAAATTCAACTCATGTTTCAGTCTCAAGGGTAGATTGTAGATTAATAGACTTTGGTGGATTAGAAAATTTCTGAAGAAATAATACTCTCTATACCTGGAATCATTGGTATGAGAAAAATCACATAATCATATCTATAGTCTTATTCTAGTTCAAAGAGGAGAAGACTTGTCAAAGCGAAGGAAAACAACTGCTCAGGACCACAGAAGAACCTATATGACATCAAGGTGACAAGGTTGTAAGGTTACTTCTTATCACACAAGTTATACAAATGGATTCTATTTTCTCATTAAGTTTTTCATGTATCTATTTGAGTAATTTAATTCTTGGATTCCTTGATCACTGAGATAGATTAGTGTTTCTAAATTATTATATCTTGCAGGTGCTTTTAATCCTTTTTCCTGTCTTTGGATGTAGGTCTTACATGCTGAATTGACCTTTTTTGGAGCGACTAGATTAAATATTACAGCAAGCGTTGGACTTCAAGTAGGGGCATGTCCTCATAATTTTTTGTTTAATAATTTTGAATGAAAAATAATCTAGAGAAAATGCTTTGAATTTTGATGTTTGTTTCTAGATATCCTTAGGATACTAGGGAGATCACTCTTGTCTGCAAGATGGATTAATATGTTAGAAAATTATATATTACAGAGCAATGCAACACATAAAATATGCGGAAAATGAAAGCACACAAAACACATAAAACCAGAGAGACACAGATATATGTGGTTCACAAATTTTGGGCTAAGTCCACCCTGAACAGCTAGTCCTTCCTTTCTATTATCCAGCAAAATGAAGAGATGCAACCTACAACAGATCTCTTGTAATATCCTCTATTCTCTCTCATAGTCTCCCTATTTGTTTCTCGCTCTGAGAATAATCATAGAATACACAACCGCAATACAATACCCTCATACATGTGAAGGGTTTCCTTCTAGGGAAAAAATAGCTAAAATAGACATAACTTCTACCGCCAGATCATCTGCCTAATGAATGGGCCAGATTGACTAGAAATTACTATACTTTTACAAGGAAATTTTACATCTATTTTTAGCTTTGGGGGCGCTGTCCCCGAAACTCCCTGCCATGGGGGGGCTCCATAAAGTCACAACTGCCCCCCCTGGACCCCCCAGGTAGCGTTTAATTATGGGTGGCGTTGCCGCCCCCTTAAGGTACAGGGGTCCAATGCTGTGATACAAAATAAACAAGATAATCATGCTCCACACCCAACAAGATAAACCTTTTTAACCAAATCATTTCTTTACTAACCTCTGTAAGAGAAACATACTCTACTTCTGTTGTTTAAAGTGCAAAAACACTTTGGATTTTTGAAACCCAGCTGATAGTTTTTCCACCTACAGTAAATACATATCCTGTAATGCTCCTCCTGTTATCTCTGTCACCTCGCATATCTGCATCAACATATCCCTGTAGAGAAATGTTTGAACCACCAAAGAATAATGCTTTATTTTTTGTACCTCTCAAATATTTGAGAATCCATTTCACAGCCATCAAATGTTCTTTTCCTGGATTGTTCATGTCCCTGGTTACAACTCCCACTACATGTGCAATATCAGGCCTTGTGCAGACCATTGCATACATTAAGCTTCCAACTGCTGATGCATATGGAACTTTAGACATATATTCCATATCTTGTTGGGTCTTGGGGCACATCTCCTTACTAAGTTTGAAATGGCTAGAAAAAGGTGTACTAACTGGTTTTGCATTCCGCATATTAAATATTTTCAACACCTTTTTCATGTACTCATTATGAGACAGTGTTAATTTTTTATTTTTCCTGTCTCTGGTTATTCTCATACCAAGGATTTGTTTTTCAGTTCCAAAATCCTTCATTGCAAAGGAATTTGCCAATTTTCTTTTGAGCACATTTATTTCCTGCATGTTAGACCCTGCAACAAGCATGTCATCTATATATAATAACAATATAATGTAGCTGTCATCATTTCGCTTTTCGGATAAACACAATGATCAGAGTGACATCTAGTATAACCTTGTTCAGACATAAACCTATAAAATTTTAGATACCACTTCCTTGGAGCTTGTTTTAAGCCATACAATCTCTTATTTAACCTGCACACACTAATTTTTCTTTCCCTTTGACATCATATACTTCTGGCTGCTCCATATAGATCTCTTCCTCCAAATATCCATGGGGAAGTGTTGTCTTTACATCTAACTGTTAAAGATGTAAATCTTCCGCTGCTACAAGAATTAAAATAGTTATGATTGAGGTCATCTTAACAATAGGAGAAAATATTTCATCAAAATCAATACCTTTCTTTTGTGAAAACCCCTTCACCACAAGTCTAGCTTTGTTCCTCTATTTTACTCCATCTTCTTCTTTCAGCCTATAAACCCATTTATTCTACAATGCAGTTTTACCTGCAGGAAACCTAACTAAGTCCTCAGTATGGTTATGCATTAAGGAGTCCATATCTTCTTCCATGGATAGCTCCCACTTCTTCCTTCTTTCAACCTGCATTGCTTCTTCACAACATTCAGGTTCACTAGAATCAATCAACAATAAATAATATAATGAAGGAGAGTATCGTTGGGGTCTACTTATCCTGGTAGATCTTCTAACACAACTTTCATGTGTTTGAGGTGCCTGTTGCTGTTGTGGTGGTTGTTGTTGCTGTGGCTGTTGATTATTATTATTTTGAGTTTCTTTACTTTTTCAGTGATATCATCAAGAACTATGTATTCTTTGTTTTATTTTTCCTGTTTCTTTTCCTGCAACTGATTCTTATACAAGGCCTTTTCATTGAATACTACATCTCTACTCCTAACGATTTTTTGATTTCATATTCATATAAGAGATAACCAAAATCATTAACACCATATCCAATAAAGGTACATTTATTTGATTTTTCCTCAAGCTTTGTTCTATTTTCTTTATTAATATGGACAAAGGCCTCACAACCAAAAGGCTATAAAAAAGATTAGTTTACCTTTTTACCTATCCATGCTTCCTCTGGAATACCACCATCTAAGGAACTTGAAGGCCCTCTGTTTATTAGATAAACAATAGTATCTACAGCATCTACCCAAAATTGTAAAGGCAATCCTGCATGCAATCTCATGCACCTTGCATGCTCCATGATTATTCTATTGATCGTTTCTGACATACCATTTTCTTGTGGTGTTCTTGGAACTATCTTCTCTCTGCGAATTCCATGCTCCAAACAGTACCTATGAAACTCTTTGCTACAATATTCACCTCCATTGTCTGATCTGAGGCACTTCAACTTCTTTCTTGTTTCAATCTCAACCAAAGCTTTTGATTTCTTGAAAGTATAAAATACATCAGATTTACTCTGAATACAATAAATCCAAGTTTTTCTAGTTGCATCATCAATAAAAGTAACATAATAATGAGAGCCACTGAGAGATGATACCTGAGCAGGTCCCCATACATCTCTATGCACAAGCTCTAAATTTTCAGTCTTCTTTTCTTTCCCAACTTTGATAAATCTGACTCTCTTTTGTTTTCCATAAATACAATTCTCACAAAAATCCAAATCAGCATTCTTCAAACTCGACAACAAATTTCTTGAGTGAAGAATCTTCATCCCCTTCTCAGTCATGTGTCTGAGCCTAAGATGCCATAATGTTGCATCTGCTCCTTTAGAAGTTAAAGCATTAACAGATTTAGAAATACCATTACATAAATACAATGTGCCAACCTTTTCGCCTTTTGCTATTACCAGGGCTCCTTTGGTGACCTTCCAAGTTTTATCTATGAAAGTTGTCACACAACTTTCGTTGCCTAACTTCCTTCTTGAAATCAGATTTTTCTTTAGATCGGGAACATACCTTACCTCCTTTAATAGATATTCATTTCCATTTTGTTTTTTTACAAGAGCTTCACCCATTCCAACAATTTTATAGCGTTTATCATCACCCAAACGAACTTGTCCAAAATCTCCTTGAACATAGTCATGAAAATATTTCTTATCATGTGTGGCATGGAATGAGGCCCCTGAATCTACCACCCATGAATCAGTAAATTTTTCGAAAGAAAGATTCAAAGTATCTTGTAACACATCACCTGTCACATTTGCTTCATGGTTGTTTTCTTGTTGTGCGTCAACTTATTTTCCCTTCAAAGATCTACAGTCTTTCTTCAGGTGTCCTTTCTTTCTGCATTTCCATCATAGTATCCCCAATCTGGACTTGGATCTGCCTTTCCTTGATTTATTGCGATATCCTGAGCTCTTTCCTCTTTCCATTCTTCTTCCCCTAGACTCTTCACTCAAAGAATTACCCGATGTCTCACCGGAGCTTTTCCATCGCATTTCCTCGCTAAGGATAGCACTGACAACGTCATCAAACTTTAAAGTACTAGATCCAGATGTTAGCCACCTATAAATTTTTGACAAGAAAACAAGTGTCTAAAAATGTTTCTGAGCCTTCAAGAGAGACATTTTCTTTGGAAATCTATCATCCTTGAAGCCTCTATGTGTCTTTTTCCTTTAAAACGATCCTCACTACTACTTCCACTGAAAAAGCCCTGCTGTTTTGTGGAGGGAAATGCTCAAAAAGGCCTCCATTTTCCCTTTTTTCCCTCAAAAACTCCTTTTTTAATTCATTTTTCCTTCACAAATCTCCTCTAAAATCCCCTCCCTAATCCCCCATCTTGTCTTAAAACCATTTTTAAACCTTACAATTGCCTTTTGTCTGGTTAAAAACCTCCTTTTCTACCTACCGGAACCCCTTTTTAAGCCTTAAAAACCCTCGTTTTGGATTAAAAATACCCTGTTTTCATTACAGGCTTAAGCCCCTTTCAAGCTAGCCCTCATCCCCTTTCACCACATATGACCTAAGCCCAATACCAGGCACTAAAGCCCTCGAGTGCTAATCACAATAGGAATTTTGTTATGAGCGCTTTTCCTTTGTTAGTTAAAAATTTCCGACGCGATAGACTTTTGTTCTGCAGACCTCCACTTCAATATTAGCCGTCGATCTATGCAGATCTAACAGTCAGCACTTATATCGCAACACGTCCTTAACACCTTTCATTACCCCACCCATTGTATGCAGACCGTTGATTTCCCTTTTAATCCGACGGCCATCGCATGATCGCCAATCGCAAAATCTTAATGTGCCACCTTTTATCCCCTCCGATTGCGATCCTCCAATTCGATCCTGGCTGTTGAATCCACAAGAACCAACGGTAAGGATTTAATCGCGCTCCACCTCATTTTCCCTCTGTCATTCCCCTTCGATCAAATCTTCACCGTTGATCTCTTCCATTATCCAACGGTCCACGCGTAATCACAACATCAACACTCGGAGTTTTGGCCCCCTACCTTTCTTTGATGCAATTTGATCTCCACCATTGATCTCTTTATATCCAACAGCTCTCATTCTCCCCACCCTTTCACTTGCCCCTCTGCCTCCACTTTCTCTTTTAAATCTCCACCATTCGATCCTTAGAACTAATGGTCATGATTTAACCCGTCTTTGACCATTCCCCACCTTACTAACCGCACACCTTTCCATATTGCACTGCCACCTGCACTGTCAGATCTCTTCGCTCCACATCCAACGACCAAGATGCATATCGGGTAAAATTTTCGTTCGAGCTTTAACGTGTTAAAATCATGCGATAAAAGTGGTTTTGGGAGGACACGTGTCATGCAGTGAGGTACATCGCATTTTTTCGGAGAATTCTCAAAACCACTCTGAAGCCGCGCGACACCAGTGGTTTTTCCACTAAAACCACCCTTTCCCCTTTGCTCTCGAAAGCGCCATCATTTAATCCCGACCGTAGATCTGATCTAGATCAACGGCCCACATTTCATCGCATCTCCACCATATTTATTTCATCGGCCCTTCCTAGGAACTTCGTCAAAGGATCCCCACCGTTGATCTCCTCTTGAGATCCAACGGTCCACATTTGATTCTCCCTCTTCCTCTAGGTCCCACCGCCAAATACGCCCCGACTTCATTCATTTTGACCCTTTTTCTTTGTAATTCACCAAAACATTAAACTCTGGGTTTTAACACTAAAAACTATTTCTTCTTCCTAACCTTCTAAACAGTCATTCCCTGGTGGATCTCGATCGTTGATTGCCATTAGCTAATCTAATCAGATGATCTGCAAACCTCTTCACACCAAACCTCCATCGGATCATTCGTGCACCATTATACAATGTTTCTCACCCGTTTTCACCTGCATCAACCATTTCCGCCACCATTCCACATGCCTCCACAACATTCCTCCCCTCACTCCCCTGGATTTTGTAACAGGTTCATTGTATTGTGCAGGTTTTACGGATCGTGAAATCATTCCGTCTCCATAGTCACAGTCACTATGATTGAGAACGCTGAGAGACCATCACAGCAGTGGCAAAGAGTATCATAAGTGGGATTAAAGGTTTTTAGGCTCCTTCCTGAAGATTTAATGCCTATAATCCGATGTTTAAAGGGTAAAGACGTAGTTTGAAGACCATGAAGATTATTAAGAGGCTTAATGAAGCCTAAAGCACATGAAACAAGCCATATCTGTGTTTTAATATCAGCGGAACACCTTTTCCCAAGAAAACACTATCTCTGTGACTTCCTCCATCTTCCATCAAACACCAAATCAGTTATTGAATTGACAGGGGCCTCAAGAACTGTCAGGATAGTAGTTATGGAAGTATGGAGACCTGCAGACTTTCTATCCATGTTACTTATTTCAGAAGGAAATACAGAGCACCATCAGTCAGATTTCTTCAGAGGAACATCCCTGAAATTATTAACAAAGACTTCCAGACCATACTTCAGAGTACACATAGTTAATGAAGACCCATTTTGCAGAATGGGCACTCGGCCTTCTTCTCATTTGTCATAATGAAACAATTAAGTTTGCATTTACTCCTGCTATCACTCATTCTTCTATAAGAACCCATGAAGAATAGGTTGTGGTGGTTGTTGTTAGTTGTAGGGATTCATTCGACTGTTAGAACTATTATTGGGGGAAGTAGCTTAGTAGTTTGTAGTTTAGTAGGCTGGGAGGAAAAATTTGGAATGTAAAGGGCCATAGAGCTCAGATTATGTGACTAGTTTTGCACATAAATTAATCAAGAAGATTTCACAGGATCCTAGTCTATATTACGGGTGATATTTCGCTCACTGCAATTGTCTTATTTCATTTTAATCATATTTTTCATTATTCTCTGATAAGAATCAGTAAATATGGCTTAGGATATACCCCTGCATGGTACCGTAATGCTTTCCTGCTCTTCTTATCTTTGATGTTTTCTGTTGATTGCGTATCTAGGAGAAAATTCATATAACTTAACCAGTCAAAGATATTGGTACTACCCATGCTTACTGATGTTGGAATTCAGAGTTTGTTGCTTAGATGTTCTTGTTGAGTTTAAGCTAGAAGAATTGGGATATTGGGGATTTAGAGTTAGCCCTATCCACTGGGGTCCTTTTCCAACAGATTGGCCTTTCTAAGATCCCTTTGAGCTTGTGTCAAAAGCATTGAATGTTAAAAGCCCTTCTCTGATCTTAGGCCTTGCTCTGGTGTTAAATATTATCGTTTTTCCTTGAGATTATGCTAAAGAAAGTCTAGAGTTAAATGAACTCTGATCTGATCTTAAGCTACCCTTTGTGTCTTTATGAGAGCTTCCTCTGAAGTATGTCAAAAGCGGGCCTGGAGTTAAATGACCTCTGACCTGATCTTGGACTGCACTTTGGTTTATTTCTTTCACCCATTCTTAATGTTCCATTCCACCATCTATCTAAAATATCCTTTAGTATAGATGACTTGCCCTATGAAAACCTTGGATAGTTGTTATGCAAGTAATCCCCTTTCATGACTCCATAGCCCAATGTAATGACACTTTCTTGACCTATTTTCTTTTGCCGAAATATTCTGCTGCTTTGTTCATTTCATCCCATAACCTTCTTACTTAAAAATCCCCAACCAATCTAACCAAACAATCAAACAAACCTTTGTGCTTCATAGCTAGCCTAATACCTCATTTTGAGCCTTAAAGATATATCATTATTTACATGTATAGAGAGATCCCTCTCTGGATCCAGGAGGGCGAGATCATACGATCCCAAAGTGGTTTGATGTTGTCTTATATTTTGGTCTTTCCAATCTGGCCAAAACATAGGAACCCCAACACTAGAGACAGAGTTACTAATGGCCATGAATAAAGCATTTGAGCTTTCTGAAAATGAGCACAGAAATAAAATAGCCATAACTTCATCATCAAAGTTTATGCCTATAGAAATTAACTGACTGATAACTGTATTAAAAGCATTTAAATGGTTTGCAACATATCCACCTTTCGACATCTTCATATTAAATAAAAATTTCATGAGAAACGCCTTGTTTGAGGCCGAGGGTTTTTCATATAGTTTTGCTAATGCCTTAATCAAACTCCCTGTTGTTGTTTCCTTCGAAATGTTGAAGGCTACAAATGCCGCGAGGCATAGTCATACCATTCTGAGTTCCTTTCTATTAAGAATCTCCCATTCTGCGTCTGTCATAGCCGCCAGCTTCTTTGTTTTTACACGCAATGGTAGGTACATATCTTTCTGATACAGATAATCTTCCATTTGCATCTTCCACAACGGGAATTTTTTGCTATTAAATTTCTCAACCCTAAACTTACCATCTTCCACCATTGCTCCCACTCGCACTGGGAACCCTTCTTTCCTACGATTTTATTAGCCAAATATACCTTTGGCTCTGATACTAGTTGTTAGAAATTACGACAGAGATATAAAAAATTTACTGAGATAAATAAACATAAAAGGCCAGCAACAAATCATAAACATAAACAGAGATGTTTATCAGGGAAAACCCCAAATCCCGGGAAAAACCAAACCAATGAAATTTCACTAAGCATTGGCAAAAACCCTGGCCAATCCAGCCAAGTGAGCCTTCATCGCTCACCTCTAGGCATATCTTACAATGAAGTCTTCCGAGACTTTTATAGGCTCCATTACATGCAATACTATGGGCTGAAAACCATCAGTGCACAATACCATGTGCCCCAAAACCACTACTATTTATCCTAGTCAACATTGACTCTATCCCGAGTCAAGTTTACCTAACATAATCCACATAACAAAATGGCGACTCCACTGCAGAATATAACTTAGGTTTCCTTCTTTTTTTTTCAGTTTGAGTTTTAAGAGTCTTCTAATTTTGGTTAGTCTGAAAACTGGGTTGGGTAGATAACTTGCCAGAATCCCTAAAAATTAAATCTAAATTTTTATTTTTTCTATGTTTTTCCTGGCCTTCGCGGTTTTTAAATAAAAACAATGCGGTAGCCTTCGCAGTTTTTTGTTCAGAATAGTGCGGTACCACATTTTTCTCCATTGAAACCTACAGAGAATTCTCTTTTTAGGAGCTATATTACCAAATTCTTTGTGTTTTCCCCAATTTGTCTTGACTGTCAAAGTTTTATGTGTGAATTTATTTCAACATCTTTTGTGTTAGTCTCCGTTAAGTTAATTGGGTGTTTAGAGTCTATTTTTTGAGAAACTCTTAATTTGATTTCCTTTGGTCATTACTTCGAGGTTTATCTCAATCTCTTAACAATTTTGCATCATTTTCCTTTTGTTTTTGCAAAAAATTCCCCCCTCATTCGCCAGGGGGGGCGGGGGGGGGGGCTAAATTGTGTTTGAGTGTTAATCGCCTGTGAGCGTTTTATTTTTTCACCTTTGGAAATATTACCCAATTTTGATCGTATCGCATCGCATTGGAACTCCATATCAACAAGACACTTTACAATGAAACTTTGTGATTGCGATTGGCAGTGAAGTGGTGGGGACCACTATCACGTGTCTCATTCAAAACTTAAAAGACTTCACCGTTTAATCAAGATTTATTCATATTTTTTCGTTGAGGGCTTAAAAGCCTGAAAAGACTCATCTTTAATAAAAACTCTATTCTTGTGTGGTTGAACCACGAAAGTCTTCATTTCTCTGCAAAAACGGCTACGCCCATACGAACTTAACTTCTCCTCTACAAACTCGGTTGCTGCCCATCAACATTAAATTTTTCCTTACTGTTTTTCTCCATTCAATAGGAATGTACAGTGTTGTGCACTCACCTTCTACCCCTTTTTACTCTCTTTCTACCTGCACGGGGTACGTAGGTGACTTTAATATTTTCAGCACTCCCCCTTAAAGTCAGTTGTTGGGTTATCAGTCATACCCAAGCATTTTCTTAAATATTCAAAGTTCTTCTGCCCCAATGGATTTTTCAATATGTATGCAAATTTCTCCTCTATTCTACAATGCTGTAAAAAAATTTCTGCATTGTTCACCAATTCTCTGATATAGTGAAACTTGGCATCTATGTGCTTCGTTCTCTTGTGAAACACCGATTTCTTTGATAATGCAATAGTTGATCTATTGTCACAATATATCATTGTGCCATTTACTTGTTCTTGACACAAATTTCTCAACATTCTTCTCATCCATATTGCTTGACACACTGCTATTGTAGCTGCCACATATTCTACCTCTGCTATAGATAACGCTAAAATAGGATGTTTCTTAGAAGCCCATGAAATGGCTCTTGAACCCGTATGAAAAACATAACCAGAAGTATTTTTATGATCATCAACACTTCCAGCCCAATCACTATCAGTGTATCCAATTAATTCTGAACTTTCTAAAGTATTATATAAAATCCCATACCTTTTAGTTCCTTTAACATACCTCAAAATTCTCTTCGCTGCTTGCCAATGTGCTTCTTTTGGCCTTTCCATGAACTTGGAGATCAAACTAAAAGCATGCATAATATCCGGCCTTGTTGCAGTCAAATACATGAGGCTGCCAACTATGCTTTTATACAAACTTGGATCAAAATCCTTGCTGCTATCATCTTTACTCAACTTCAATCCCATTACTGTGGGAGTAATTGCAGCTTTGCACTTCTGCATATTAAATCTTTCTAAAACTTGTTTCACATACTTTTCTTGTGAGATAAATATCCCATTTTCATTTCATTCTACTTCTATTCCTAAGAAGTATCTCAACAATCCCATGTCAGTCATTTCAAATTCTTCTTTCATGAATGTTTTAAAATTTTCACTGAGGTAATCATCATTACCTGTAAATATCACATCATCAACATATAACACAACAATGAGCATCTTACCATCTTTTTCTTTGATGTAAAATGTGGGTTCTCCATCACATTTTTCAAACCCATTTTCCGGTAGATAGGAATCTATCCTACTGTACCATGCTCTTGGTGCTTGCTTCAGCTCATAAAGAGATTTCTTCAACTTGCACACTTTGTGTTCTTGGCCCTTTTTCTCATAGCCGAGAGGTTGTTCAACATATACCTCTTCCATTAAAAATCCATTTAAAAATGTGGATTTTACATCCATCTGGTATAATGACCATTTGTTTTGTGCTGCTATGGACAACACTGCTCTTACTGTCTCCATTCTTGCAACTGGTGCAAAATTTTCTTCATAGTCTCTTCCATGATGCTCCTTATATCCCTTGACAACAAGTCCGGCCTCGTGTCTTTCTATCTTACCTTCAGCATTACTCTTGGTCTTGTAGACCCACTTAAATCCAATGACTTCTTTACCTTCTGGGAGATCAACCAACTCCCATGTTTTATTCTTCTCTATGGCATTAATTTCCTCATCCATAGCTTCTATCCATTTTCTATCTTTTATTGCATCTTCAAAATGAATAGGATCATCAACATGACAATACAAAGAAAATAAGGAATTCATACCTTCATTTGCCACTTCCTTCTCATAAATTTCATTTAAATTTATGAACTTTGTTCCTATTTCATTTGGTGTACTTGTGCTTGAAGAAGCACTCAATTCTACTCCATGTGGTGTGCTTGGAGAAGCACTCTCATTCCTTCTCAATGGTGTTCTACCTCCTGCTTGAGGTGTCCCTTGCTATCCTTATGTTGGTGGAGGTTGTGCTTGTTAGTATGAATATTTTGTCGAAGTGTACGAAAAAAGACCACTTTAGCTACGCATAAATTATAGCCCTAACATCAAATATGGCTGCCAATATCTTCAGATATGTAGTTAGTTGATCAAGAAAAATGTTGCACAAATCCAGATCTATGCATAAAAAGACAATAAGCAGTAAAAATAAGGTTTTTCTCCATGCATCCAATAGACAAGACAAGAATGATATGTTTTAAAGAATTTTATATTAAGGGCACCTAGGAGGAAAAAAAGAAAGGTGTTTCCAATTCTCCTCAATGGGATGGGTTCTTGAAAGTCCTTAGCACTTCAGATCTAGCATTTCTCTCTCTCGTTGGTGTAGAAAATCTAGACAAACATAAACTCAAAGGGAGCTTACAAAGAAAATAATGGAGAATGTGACAATGATAATGGCTCAAATTCAGACCAAGAGTATAGATCCAGAGTGATCTAATAGGCAACAAAATGTGACAAATGAATGGGAAAACCCTTCTATTTATAACAAAATATCAGGTCATTCTAGATCTTGGTGGATGATTAAAATAATATTAACCATATCTAGATCCACCTTTTATGGAATATTTTATTATATTTGTTGGAGGGAAAAGGAACTTGACTTGGGTCAAATCTCTTTATTTGTAAATAATAAATAAAAAATTGATTTATTTATTATTTTAAGCACGTGGTTGAATGATAATTAGATAAATAATGATTTATTTAATTATTTATAAACGATTTAGTCATATTTAACAAGGAATATCATTTAAATATGAATTAAATAATTATTCCTAGAAAATAATAAGATAAATAAAGATTTATCTAATTAATTTCCTTGTTTTGGGTTAAATATGACCCAGAATAATAATTAAATAATTGTTTAATTAATTATTCCATGAGGAAAATCAAACAAATATAGATTTTTTTAATATTTCCCTTTGGAGTTTCCTATTTAGACCATAAAGAACCTAATAAATGTGTTTTATTAAGTTATTTTACATAGTGAAAGCAATTTTACTTACGGTAAAATTGGTTTTACATGGTGTACTTGGGTCCATCTAATAATAATAGGTTAGATGACCAAAAATTGATGTAACAGTGCTACTGATGAGGTGTTATTTTCATCCATATCTTCCTCATCTTCATCATGAGATAAACAGCTTTTAACATTGACTGTTTTCTCAATGCTTCCATCCCATGCTTCCTCTTTAATGAATTGCACATCTTTTCTTATCACAAAATTCTTTGAGGATGGGTTATACAATTTGTATCCTTTGGAATCTTCACAATATCTAAGGAAGATGCACTTCTCCCCCTTACTATCCAACTTCTTCCTTAACTTATTTGGAATGTGTGCATATGCCACACATCCAAAAACTCTCATGTGAGTGACTACCTAGTTTCTGCTACTCCACGCTTCCTCTGGAACTCTGTTCATTACGAATTTTGTAGGGCATCTATTTAAAATATACACAACACAATTTGTTGCTTCTGCCCAATACTCATTTGGCAAGTGTTTTGATTTTAGCATACTTCTCACCGTTTCCATTATGGTTCGATTATTCCTTTCAGAAACTCCATTTTGTTGTGTTGTATACCTTGTAGTAAAATTATTGTGTATGCCGTTCTCTCTGCAAAAACATAGAAAATATTTTGAGATATTTTCACCTCCTCTATCAGTTCTAAGAACCTTTATATGTTATCCACTCTATTTCTCTACTAGAGCTTTAAAGTGGAAAAATTTCTTAGAGGCTTCACTCTTATATTTCAAAAAATAAACCCACACTTTCCTTATGAAATCATCTATGAAGGTCAGCATGTTGTTGCTTCCTGAAACTGATGCTGTTTGCATCGACCCACATAAATATGAATGAATGATCTCTAAGGGTGCTTTCGCCCTTATTATTTTCCCTGATGGAAAATTTTCTCTGTGTTGCTTTCCCAAGATACAACCTTCTCATAGGCTGTCAGGTTTCTCAATCAATGGTAGACCTCTTACCATTCCTTTTCTGTGCAAAAAGTTTAATCCTCCTAAATTGAGATGTCAAAGCTCAAGTGCCATAACCAATTCTCGTCTTTCAATTATTTATGAAAGGCTTGTTGCATTACAGCTGCTATACTCTTTCCTTTTCCCTTCAAGTCAGTGTTGAGATTGAGCGGAAACATTCTATTGCTGGTCATTTGTATTTCAACAATAATCTTCTTGCTTGGAGGTATATCCATTATTTTGCACACATCATTCTTAAACAATACTTTGTAACTTTTGTTTATGAGTTGCCCAATGCTCAAAATATTACACTTCAAACCAGGAACATAATAAACATTGGCACAAACTTCTGATCACCATTTCTTGTACGAATACTAACTCTGCCTTTTCCTTTTAGAGAGATCTTATTATCTATTCCTGTGGTTACTTCTGATTGAACCTCTTCATCAAGATTGGCAAACATTGCTATGTTTCCAGTCATGTGATTACTACAACCTGAATCTAAGAACCATACATCATCTTGTCTATCTTGTGCTACATTACATGTTAACAACACAATCTTTGGGTTCTTTTCTTCTTTTGCTACATTAGCATTTTGCCTATTATTCATGTAATTTTTCTTTTTCCTACATTCATTGGCATAGTGCCCATATTTCTTGCAATAATGACATTGGACATTGGTTTTGTAATACCTTTATCCATGCGCATGTTGGTGTCCACCTTGTTGGCTATTGCATTGGCCATGGTTGTGATTCTGACTGTTGCTCCTTCCATGTGAATGTGAAGGGTTGTTCCTTCTTCCTTTGTTTTGGCTTCTGCCTCTTCCTCTTCCTCTGCGTTGACCTCTTCCTCTTCCAAAAGGCATCTGGGTCATGAAGGCATGCTCTAGAGATGGATTCATTGTTCTTTCCAATCTCAGTTCATGAGTCATCAACGAGGCATGAAGTTCATCTACTATGAACTTTGAGAGATCCTTAGTCTCTTCTATGGTGGTAACTATAACATCAAACCTTGAGGGTAGGCTCCTCAATATTTTCTCCACAATCCTTCTTTCTTCAAGAGTTTATCCATGGGACCTGATTTGTGTGACCATCCCAATTACATGTGTGAAGAACGAGTCTATGTTATCAGACTCTTTCATACAGAGAGTTTCAAAATATCTCCTCAGTAACTGTAGTTTTGCTGTCTTCACTTTCTCCATACCTTGATAGGCTATCTTCATAGTTTCCCATGCATCCTTGGATCTCCTAGCTGCTGCTATCCTCGGGAACACACTCTCATGTATTGCTTGATACAAATAGAAGAGGGCTTTAGAGTCCTTCTTTATATTTCTCTTTAATATATCCTTCTCTACCTGAATTAAGGCATTAAAAGCCTACTCATCAGCTGGTTCATCAAAAATGTCTTCAAAAAACTCCCATAAGTCTTGTGAGGCAAATAGGTCTCTCATGGTAATGGCCCAATAATCATAGTTCTTCCCATTAAATTGTGGAAGCTGAGCATTTCCAATACTCATACTAGTGCTTGGTCCAACCATTGCTTATAAACTGGACTTTGAACTAAACTTAACTATGTTCTTCAAACAAACTGTCTTTCCTTCAAACTCTGTCTCTGAGGACTACTCTTTTAAACAAAACAAAAACTCTTTTTTTTGAGCAATACCTGGACTTTAATCTTCTGCTAAGCCTTGCGTGAAGTCAAACAAATCTTCTTCTTCCTTCAGCTTCTTTGACACCTTCAAATAGCCTGGATAAGCTTTGATACCATGTTCGAATTTCTGAGAATTCCAGAACAATATGGAGAGAATAATACTCCCATTCTAACAGAGAGAATAAATGGATAGAGATTGCAGAATAAAACATTTCTTTTCTATTTCATTAACAAACACTAAAAAATATTACAAATTTCTTCCTCACTGGAGGGATTCACAAAATATGATCAAGACTGTTATAGACGCAGTGTTCATACAACAAACTTCTTTGTCTCTTAAAATGCACAAATAATTCTATGTTATGTTTCACTGAGTTTTTCTTTGCCTGCGGGCTTACATAGTGATACAACACAACAATACAATAACTCTCAAACTTACAATACATTGCAATACAATGATTTTGATATGGCGCAGTGTAATAAAACATAAAACAAAATAAAAGGAAATACATTTCTAAAACATAACTTTAACCTAAAAAATTTATATGCACAATGTACGAGTGGAGCCCACTTCGCAATCGGCGATCGGCGAAACAACTATGTGTGAAAAACAAACTTGCGATTTGTGATTCAGCGATGTTGCGATTGCGATTGAGATCGCATCGCACCATCGGCATCGGAGGAAAAAAACATAAAACATAATGACCTTTGCGATTGTGATGTGCGATTAGCACCATCGATGATCGCATTGACGGAAATCAAAATCGTGAAAAGAATTGATAAATGAACTTGCGATGTTGCGATTGCGATTGCATCGCATAGAAAACATTCAACGGAATTTTGGTCTGGGCGGATGGCAATATGAAACTTGCGATTGTGATGTGCGATTGCGACAATCGCATTGCAAATACTCAATCGGCGGTAACACTTTTGGATGGCGGAACATATAACATCCCTCTGCGATTTCCAATTGCGATTGTGATCGCTTTGCATCGCATCGGAACTCCATATCAACAAGACACTTAACAATGAAACTTTGCGATTGCGATCGACAGTGAAGTGGTGGAGACCACTATCACGTGTCTCATTCAAAACTTAAAAGACTTCGCTGTTTAATCAAGATTTCTTCATATTTAGTTGTTGAGGGCTTAAAAGCCCAAAAATACTCCTCTTTAATAAAAACTCTGTTCTTGCGTGGTTGAACCATGAAAGTCTTCATTTCTCTGCAAAAACGGCTACACCCATACAAACTTAACTTCTCCTCTGCAAACTTGGCTGCTGCCCATCAACATTAAATTCTTCCTTACTGTTTTTCTCCATTCAAGAGGAATGTACAGTGTTGTGTACTCAACATTCTTCCCCTTTGTACTCTATTTCTACCTACATGGGGTACGCAGGTGACTGTAATGTTTTCAACAATGAGGTCGCTGATACGACGAAGATGACGCTATGGAATTCCTCTATCGACGATGACGAATTGTGCCAACAAATCCTACAAAAAAATAATTAAAAATTCAAAACAACCTAAAATAATGCAGGAAGAAACCAAAAAATGAAAAAAAAAAACTCCATGCCAACACATATGTTGTCGGTGAATTCCTCTAGTGATGACAGTGCCGAAAATTCCTCCAACAACTAATGATAAAATCATAGTGTGTAAAATATTTCTACAGAATCATGGCCACAATATATATATATATATATATATATATATATATATATATATATATATTATTTTTGTCAAATTAATAATTCGGCTGAATTATTAATCCAAGCGAATTATCAATCTATGCAAATTATTAATCCAACTTAATTATTATTTCAGTCGGATTGTTAATTCGACCAAAAAAATCCAATTAATGATCATTTTTAATGTAAATGGAAATAATAGCTCGATCAAATTAATTTTAATAATCTGGTTGAATTAATTTTAAAAATTCCGCAAAAAAAAACCCATGTTCGGTGAGAAAAGTGCGATTATGAATTTTTTGGGCGTATTTCTCACAAAACTGCAACCCAAATTTACATCTTTGCCTTACGACGTTGGATAAATTGCAATATAATGGAACATTGCAACAATGCGTGTTATAGTGCGACAATGTTTCTAAGAGTGTGACAATGTTTGCCATGTTGCGACAATTTTTTTGACATAAAGAGATTGGATAGACTATGACCTTAGTCAACAAGATCACATTTTTAATTTTGTAATGTCTAATTGTGACAATATTTGTCTCATTACAACATTGAGCATGGTTGACCTTAGTTTATCTTCGTTGACCATGGTTGATTAAAGTTAACCATGGTTGACCTTTGTTGACCTTGGTTGTCATTTCCAACCATGTTTACCTTAGATGACCATGGTCGATGATTGTTAATCATGTTTTCCCATGGCCGAGCACGATTTATTATGTTTGACCATTATAGTAGACCAGAGTTGATGATAGTTGGCCATGGTTGATGATAGTTGGCCATGTTTGACCATAGATCTGAGTTGTAGTTTAGTTGCATCTAACATGATAGTGGAAGGGGTCATGAGTAAAGAACGAGCAGGGAAATATTAGAGTTAGTAAAGAGAAGAGAAAAATAGGGCGCATTGTAGATTTAAGTTACAGTTGAATATCTAGCTAAGATGACACTTGAAGATAGTGTAAGTAGTGCATGATCAAGTTGGAATAGAGATTGAGAAGTTTTCATAACTATAGTTTGTTTGAAAGCTTTTGAATATGAAGTTGAAAATGAATAAAAGAGAGATTTGCTACACATAGTAGTTTGGTGTCAACAAATCAAGGGATGGGTGTCTCTTGATTGGTGCCAATAAATTTGATCTAAAAATAGATTGGAGCCCACAACAATAATATGGCACAAATTTTGTTGGTTTCTCCCTTCATTGGTTTCCACATACATCTCGTGTTGCTATGTGTTTCTTATATGATTTATTGTTGAATGGTTCAAGATTTCTTTTATTGTAAATATTGTTCAAATATATTAATATATTGATTCACCACCCCCACCTCTTAGTGTATTCATAAGTATAAAAATAGGATAAATGAAAGTGGATCCTTGATGAAAACCTAGTGCTAAATTCATAAACAAAAATATCCAAACAAAGGAGCCATAGGGCCCTAAAGAGGGGGAGTACATTTTCCATTAATATACGTGGGTGAATTAGATGCCACTCCATCTCATCATTGATAGTGGGAGCTAGAAGCACTCAATATCAACCAAAGTCATAATGAGATTTAAGCTATACATATTAATGCAACCCCAACCTTACACCATTGTTTGGTTGAGCCATGGATGAGACAACCGTGTCATCCAACAAGTCTTCGTGTGTTACGACACCAAGACCTTCAAGGATGAGGTATTTTGGGATATTTTCCACTTGATGTTCTTGTGTATTGTGATTGATGATATTATATAGATGTATATTTAAATGAAACATGAACTTGGTGGAGAACTACCCAACATGCAAATGAGGAGAATATTTATGAGTAGCCTATTGTGATTGACAATATTAAATAGATGCATATTTAAATGAAACATGTGATAGTTATGGTGTGTTCTCTATTCATAGCCAGTCTCTAGACTTGCCTTTTGGGTTTGTTGCTTGTGAATAGGTTTGAAGTTCATTGATAGAAATGTTGTTATGTTATGAAATTGAATTCAATTGCTACACCTAAAATAGAATATGATAAATCTGAATTTAATGATTTTGTCATTCATGCATTTTCTTTTAGGAAAGATTTTTGGAGTTGTCGGTTATTTTATCCATATTCCAAGTTGGTTTCTAACATTGTTTGGGGTTTGTTATTGGCTTTGGGATACATGCGATCTATGTTGGTGGAAGCATGTATAGACTAGTGATGTAGTCATTTAATGAGTGGAGAATGATGAAAAATACTTGGTAATTAAAGCGATTAAGGAAATGTGTAATTAATACCATGAATACCAATATCACCGAGTGATGTAACAACAACTTCTTAATTTTAGAGTATTTTAGAGTATTGACTTGTATAAAAGATCTGGATTGGTTACGACCACTGGAAAACTGATTAACAATTATTTACCTTATTTACGAATCGAATCCCTGTATGCGTGGTGTAAATCTATATTCAGCCAGTAATGATTTATCATGGAAAATAATAAATCAATTAAATATAATAAAATTAGAATCATGGAAAATAATAAATCAATTGAATATAATAAAATTAGAAAAAGTTATGACGTTGGTTGAGGGAATTCCGCAATCGCTGTATATATAAAGGAGTGGGGTTTCAATCCGAAATCAAGAGCTCTGTTGAAACTCAGCTTTCGAGTGTGGGTCTTGGTGAAGAGGCAGTCGACTGCTTTTTCGCTGAAAAGGCGGTCGATTGCATTCACATTCATTTTTTTTGAAAAGAACACTCGATTGCATTTTATTTATTTTAATATTGAAGATGAAGTTTCTTCTCTTTATATTGGCTGTGAGTTTCACAGGCTCTTCTGTGGTGCCAGGAGCGAGTTCAATACGCAGCCCTTTAGGTAAACTAGGAGGCAATTCCTATTCCGGCGGTACAACGTTTAACGTTCAGCAGTATGGTGCAAAAGGTGATGGCATCACAGAGAATAGCAAGGTGAGGACTCAGGAGTTGAGTTGAATTATATCAACAATGAAATGATCAATTAATGAATTATAATGACATGGGTATATGGGTTTTGAGAATTTGATGATCATGTGTTGTTGTATGCGCTATATCCTATAATGAGTACATGGGTATATGGGTTTTGACAATTTGATGATGAGTACATGGGTATATGGGTTTCGACAATTTGATGAGTACATGGGTATATGGGTTTTGAGAATTTGATGATGAGTAGATGGGTATATGGGTTTTGACAATTTGATGAGCATGTGTTGTTGTATGCGCTATATCCAGGCTTTTCTGGCAGCTTGGAATGCGGCCTGTTCTTCTACTCAAGCGTCTACGATCAATATACCAAAAGGAAAATATGTGGTAGCTCCAGTTTCGTTTACAGGACCTTGTAAGAATGCTGGCGTAACTGTGCAGGTAACAATTAGGAGCTACGTATATATGAAGATGGATGTTGTGATAGATTTAATCGCTTTTCATGAGCAACAAGAAATTATTTTATGAAGATGTACTTGTGATAGATTTAATCGCTTTTCATGAGCAACAAGAAATTATTTTATGAAGATGGATGTTGTGATAGATTTAATCGCTTTTCATGAGCAACAATAAATTTTCTTCTTGTTTGTTGGCAGGTAATTGGGGACCTCATTGCACCAACGGACAATAGTTTGTGGAAAGGTGACAGCAACTTGTACTGGTTGGAGTTCACGAATGTAGATGGTCTAACGATCAACGGCGGGGGAAGTTTAGATGGAAATGGAGCCTCCTGGTGGAACAACGTGTGTAGTAAGAATCAACAGGTACGTAGCATAACAAATTATGTTATTCGTTTATTTCTCGTGATTTGGAATTAAGAGCATAAAAATCACACATTCCCATTCTGACTGAAATACGTTACGTTGTTGTCTGGCGCTGGTGCTGGTGCTGGTGCTGGTGCTGTGCAGTGCAAACAAGGGCCTGCGGTATAGCCTCCCACCCATTCTTAACATATATATGATTAATTTGAGTCTCCACCCATTCTTAACATAAAATATATGATCATGAATTTGAGTAGTGTTTAGCATGAATGAATTAGGAGTTTATAACAAGTACGTGCAGGATGTTAATGGAATGATAATTAATTATGTGCAGACATTGCGATTGGCGGGGAATAAGAATATGGTGTTGACAGGCATTACTTCCATTAACAGCAGGCAGTTCCACATCTCCCTTGATGGATGTGACAATGTGCTGGCAGAAGGATTGACTATCCAGGCCCCCGGTGACAGCCCCAATACCGATGGGATTCACGTTGATTCTACTAACGTCCATCTTCGAAATATCCACATTGGAACAGGTACGTACTGGATCATATAATTTCCCATCTCCATTTCAAAGCTCATCTTATGTTGGCGAAGATGGTGAACAATATATTAGTATCAAAGATAAAGATTTAATAATATAATATTATTGACGATTACCTTTGGATACTGTGCAGGAGATGATTGTATCGGTATTTTGGAAGGTACTTCCAATCTTCTGGTTGAACAGGTTACTTGTGGACCCGGTCATGGAATCAGGTAAATTACTGGATAACATTTCAATTTTTAATTAATGCGCAGAGAATATTGGAATGTTGAGCATGGTATATGTATGCAGCGTGGGAAGCCTTGGCAAATATCCATCTCCCAATGGAGTCACGAACGTCACTGTGGACGGAGCTCAATTGAGCGGCACCCAGAATGGAGTTAGGATCAAAACATGGCCCGGAGGCAAGGGCTTCGCTAAAGACCTAACATTTAAGAACATAGTAATGAACAACGTAGCGAATCCAATCATCATTGACCAGTTTTACTGTCCACATTGCTCTGGCCAGGTCATAACTCATTCTCATCCAACAACTTCAATATTTCTTTATTTACATACATGATATTATTAAATATTGAGGTGAGCACTGAGTTTTGTAATTGACAATGGTATTAATTTTTATATTGCCTAATTTGCGGTGTAGGAATCTGGTACCAACGTGAAGCTCACTAACGTGGTGTACAAGAATATAACGGGAACCTCAGCGACTGAGCAAGCCATTAATTTGGCATGCAGTAAGACCGTGCCATGTGAAGGTGTCCAACTTGAAGCAGTGAATTTGAATTATATTGCAAATACTGGAGCTCAGGCTGCGTGTAAGAATGCCAAAGGGATAACCATTAATTCCGTAAACCCCCCCGTATCTTGCTAAAACCAGATTTCTGATCTAATTTTCTAACTAAGCTATGAATGCGTCCTCCAAATCCCAGCTCCAGCATGCTGGTTTTGGTTCTTTTTTTTCACGGAGCTTCCTACGTATCGTGTATTAATTAACGTTTACGTTTGGGAATTCTTATTCTCTCGCCGAACGGATTGCACTATTGAAACAGCTGCCAATAGGCCTCGCCAATTTATTTATTTGAACAATTGCCTTTGACCATTTTGCCATTTTGTCCTTTATTTCATTTATTTGAAGCATTGTCTTTGATCACTTTCGCATGTTATTTTATTTTATTTTATATATTAGGCGAGAATGATGAGATGCGCAAGGTAAAAATGACCAGCCCTCAACAATGATATCAACATAACATCCTAATTTAATATTTATTAATAATAAATACTAATTAATCCTTATAGATAGGTTTCTAGAAAATGGTAGATAACAATCAAACAGATTTAATTCTAATATTTAGTCACTTACGATCCTGATATAAATTTAACAATTAATGTTGAAAAGAAAACAAAGTATATAATAATAATAAAGCTAAAATTTTGATTAATATATTAATACTAACGTTAAAATTTGATTTAATTTAACGTTTTAATTAATATAAAACTATAAATTCATAATTTTATTAGCTTTAAATTAATTTTGATAATTATTGTATTAGATATTTTATAATTTAATATGGGTATTTTATAGTTTAATATACTAGATGGAAATGTAAACATTTAAATATTAGTTTAATATGGAGAGATGTTGTAGTGTTTGAAAATGAGTGTAAATATAAGAGAAATGTTGGAATGTCCAAAATAAAATATTAAACCATAAAAACAACAATAATAACACATAATGTAAACTCAATTTAAAAACTAATTAAAAGCAATAAATCTATTCACTTTAGTTTGTTGTATTAGAATTTTGTTTTTATTAATAAAATTATCAACCATTTTTTCTAAAAAATCATAATAATCATACAACACTATAATTAATAAACATATAATTCAACAAAAAAAATATTTATAATGAATCTTCACTCAACCGATCAAGTTGGTAAAACATGTAACTATATTTATTATGCTCTTGATGAAACTTAAAATAAGAATATTCATTTGTGAAATTTGTATAAATATAAATAATATTATTAATAATTAGTATAAATCTATTTAACAAAAGTTGAGAGGAACCAGTTTTTTCAAGGTGCAAATCACTTTCTAGTTTTATACTCAAATAAGATTTACATTTTGAAAGGTTTCATTTATGTGGTAACCTACTTACTAGATCCGAAATTATAATGAATATATGCTAGTTTATATATAACCTTAATGTCTCAAACATAGTATTTCTATGTATGATAAATATATATCTTTTCAATATATGTTATATGTTGCAAAGGTATAGAAATTACGATATATAAGATTTTGCATATTTCTATAAATGAATAAATAGAAAATCATGAATAATTTTTCTTTTCAAATTTTATACTCCACATAAGATTTACATTTTGAAAGATTTTATTTGTCTCATAACTTAGTAGATTAGGAATTACAGTGAATCCATACTAGTTTATATTATATGTAATACTAATGTCTTAAACATACAAATTCTATGCATTAAATCATTAACTATAATGAATCTATACTAATTTATACATAATAGTAACATATTAAAAATAAAATTTCTATCTATGATAAATATATACTTTGTCAATATATATTATATGTTGAAAAGGTATAGAAATTAAGATATATAAGATTTTTCATAGTCTTATAGATGAATAAATAGAAAATCATGAATAATGGAGAAGATCGCAACATGGAATTTTCATATTTAAAGTTAAAAAATAAGGCTATAATACTAATTAGTTTATGGTTTCAAAGTATGAGTTCTCTCATACAAAATTTTTTTTGACACCTCTTGAAGAAAATTTGGAATCCTTCTAAGATAAACCATTTGGAATAATAACATTTTGAAGATAACTCAAACAAGAAAGCTTGTTTCAGGATAATTGAAACTATAAATCTTTTGTTAGACAAATATATTGGGTGCTACACCTTAATGGAATTCATGATATCTACAGGAAAGGTAGTTCCCAAACTACAACTAGATGATGGTTTGGCTATGGAGAAAGTTTATAGAGGGTAATTTATGGCTTCTCTTGATATGGTGGGGTTTCCTTATTTGTAATGAATGTAGATTAATTTATTCTGCAGTGTATATATGCTCTAAGTAAGGCACCTTTTCTGGGTTTTTGGTGTTGATGGCACACACCCTCCAACAACGATTGTAGTTGCAATAGCACGTATCTGAGAAAAAAAAATGTTGTTTGTTGTCGACCTTAGGAGTTGTCTTGGAAAGGTATTTTTTTTTTTTAAACTTTATATCAAGGTTACAATATAAAAATTGATCAAATAAAGGATTGTTTAGATGAATGGCATTATCAGGTGGGTGATGGGGATTGTAGAAGAACAATATTTAGAGGAGCATCTACAATTTGTAAGGATATGAACCAACACTATCCTTTGAATCATATAGTCGGTAGACATTGAAAGTAATGTTATAATATTGATAGTAATATTATGATGATAGTTGGTAGAAGTGTTTATGTTAACCTGTTAACTACTGTAACAGATCGAATGTTTTTCTAGAAAAAACATAAGAGAAGGACTGTGTTTTTATTTTAGCATAAAACTACAGATAATGACTTCTTTCTAAATAAACTTTTTTTCTTTAGAATCAAATAAAAATAAGAGAAAATAAATAATTTAATCATTAACATATTCGCAAATGAAGCAAATGTTAGCTGATCAAGCATCCTGGAAGGCATAATGAGACTTTTCGGTCACTACAAAAGAATGAGTAACCATGTTCAGTGTAATTTCAGTGAGAAATAGTGAGAGAGTTTGAATAAAACAAATATTTTTTGGGACTCCAACCTCTTGTTACAATCATTGAATTGACCACATGGTGACCAGTTGGGGAAGAAGAAGGAAAGTCAATCATTTCAATAAAATTGAATGGAAAAAGGTTATCATATATGATGGAGAAGTTGTCATCTTTAATAATGAAATATGTTGTAACAAGACATAAGTTGTCACATAGGAAAAAAATAATGAAAAGTAAAACAATTAAAGGTTGTACAATTAAAAGGAACATAATTAAATCTTCTACAATTAATTTGTTTTCCCTTTCTTTGGAAGCTGATATGCTAAAAAGTGTGTTACATACTTCACCATGCAATCAATTTTCCACAATGTATTCCTAATTGAACAAAATTAATATAGAAGGAAAATTAGAAAAGCATGCATCTAAAAATTTAAATTCTGATTACAAGAATTAGATTATATCTTAAATATCCAAGAACCAACCAAAGGTTTATTTTTGACCCAAGAAGAAAACCTAGATTCCTTTAATGATTAAATAAATGACTCGAACCTTTATAACATGCAATAGGCATGTATATTCTGTGACAATGACGAGTTTGAAGTATTACCTGTAGTGCAGAAGTTGTGAGTTATAATAAATTTAAAATCCTTGCAGATTTTTTTTTACTACCTTGGAGATTTAGTAGTATGCATTTAAGTCCCTAAATCTCGAGGGAAAATAGAAACTAGATTTATCATGCATCACTAAAGGATTGTCACTAATCAAGCCATGGCTCTCATAGATTTCTTTGAAACTTTGTTTTTCATTCTTGGCTAGCAAACTTCCAAGTACAATAGTTTCTAGAGATGTTACTCTGATAGGCCCCAGTAAATATGGAACTTTCCCTTGCTCATATAAGGTATTAATGACGTTTTTAGAAGAATATAAAGAAAACCAAAAAAAGAAACAACAAAAATCTTTACATTAGAAAGAAACAACAAAAATATTTACAAAGCAACAAAAGAGATCATTTCAGGAAATTTTACAAAACAACGAAGAAAATTTTGCATTTCAGGAACTTTTACAAAGTAACAACAAAAATATGAGAGTATCACGGCTTGTGTTCCATTCCAGTTCAATGCAGAGCTTTAATACCTGGTCCAGATGACGAGGAGGTTGACAGGAGGAAGAGAATGAGGTGGTTAATAGGACGAAGAGGACACTAAGGAATTCATCCATCGACGACGACGAATGGTGGTAAAAAATATTGCAAAAAAATAATTAAAAACTTAAAAGAAACTTAAGAGAATTCAAGAAGAAACAAAAAAAGAAAAACAGCCTCCATGCTAATAGATATGTTGTCGGTGAATTCCTCTAGTGATGACAATGCCAAAAATTCCACCAACAACTAATGGTAAATCACAATGCAGAAAATCTTTCCGCAGAATCAGGACTGCAATATATATAAAAATTAATTTGGTTGAATTAATAATTCAATTGAATTATTAATCCATGCAAATTATTAATCCAACTGAATTATTATTTCGGTCGGATTTTTAATTCAACTAAAAAATATAATTAATGATTATTGTTAATGTAAATGGAAATAATATTTGAGTCAAATTAATTTTAATAATTCGGTCGAAAAAAAACTATGCTCGACCAAAAAGTACGATTACAAATTTTTGAGGTTTATTTCTCACAAAATTGTAACCCAAATTCACATGTTTACCATGCGATGTTGGATAAATTGCAATATAATGTAAAAATGTGACAATGTCTTCCATAGTATGACAATGTCTATGATAGTGTGACAATGTTTTCCATGTTCCGATAATATTTTTCAAACAGAGACATTGGATAGACTATGACCTTAGTCAACTAAATCACATTGTTATTTTTGTAATATCAGATTGTGACAATATTTGTCTCATTACAACATTGAGCATGGTTGACCATGGTTGATTAAAGTCAACCATGGTCGACCTTTTTTAACATTGGTTGACCATGGTTGACCATGGTTGATGATTTTTAATCATTTTTTCCCATGTCCGAGCATGGTTGATCATGTTTGACCATTATACTAGACCATGGTTGATTATAGTTGGCCATGGTCGACAAGGGTCAACCATGATCAACCATGGTCGACCATTCTAACCATGTTCATCTTGCTTGACCATAGTTTATCATGGCTCATAATGATTGACCATGGCTGACCTTGGTTAACCATTCTAAGCTTGTTGATCTTAGATGAACTTGGTTGACCATGGTTAAGCTTCGTTCAACATCATTGACCATTATTGGCCATGGTTGACCTTAGCTGACTATCGTTACTCATGGTTGAAAATGGTTAACCAAGGTTGATCACAATTGATAACAACTAACCATGGTTTGAGATGGTTGACAATGATTGATCGTGGTTGGACCATATAGACGTTGATTAGCCATTATTGTTGATATGTTTGACTATTGGTTGACTTGGTTTGAATATGGTTGACTATGTTTCACTAATGTGTTTGACTTAAGTTGAAGAGTGTTGACCCTAAAATGCAGCCAAACATAGTCGAACATTTGCAGCAACACTAGTAAACATCATTGACTATGTTCTGACTGTGTTTAACTATGTTTTGACTCTGGCTTGACTTTTCTTAACCATGGTTGATTGCGGTTAAATTGTTGTTTGATTATGAATGATCAATGTTTGACCATGATTTGACTAAGTTGAAACATAGTTGGATATGGTTGATGGTAGGTGACAATGGTTTGACTAGACGTAACCATATTTTGGCTGTTCTTTGTCTATAGTTCACTCTGATTTCACTATGGTTTCCATTGTGATGGTGGTTGTTGATGGTCAACCATGGTTTGACCATCAACAATTATATGCCACACTTACTGATGTTGATATTAGTAAATGTGATTGATCTTGGTTGACATTAGTGTTGACATTTTTGGTTGACATTAGTGAATTTGATTGATCATGGTTGACCATGTATGAGTATGGTTGACAATGGTTGACCATTCAACCATGTTGATCATCCTTGGCCATATTCGACAATTCTAACAATAGAGATATTGACTGATGACCATGGCTATTCATGGTTGATCATGTTTTTAAAAATATTATTTACTTAAATATTATTATTAATGATATGTATATTGATAATAATATTATTATTTTTAATCATATTAACATAGGTGTTAATTGTAACATTATTAGATGACATATTATATTATGTGTTTTATTGCTCAACATATTAAATTTTACTAATAACATTATTAGTAACATTAATATTAATATAAAGTGCTAATGTATTTTTGTTAAAATCACTACTAGTACTATTATTATTATTATTATTAATTTTATTCTTATGAGTATTTACCAAAATAAATTATAGTAATACTTAATATGAGTAATATATAATTGTTATTAATGCAAAAAAAATATTAATATCAATATTACTCATATTTAATATTAAAAAATTATTCAAATAATCAAGAAAAATGTTTATTAATTAAAATATTTTATGTTTATCAAGGAGTTTATAATATTTAATATTTTTATGTTAAATATTAATAAATTAATATTATTTAATATTATTTTATTCTTATAAAATATTTATTATATTAATATAATTATTAAAATTCATTATATAAAACTTTATTATATTTTAGTTAATAAGGAGTGATGATACTATTTATTCACTATTGTTATGTAAATGTAAATTGAACTACCTTTAATATTCAAAATTCAAAATAATCTTTAATATTCAAAATTTAAAATAATTTGTATATAAATTTAAAATGAATATATATAGATTTTCACCTACCAATATTTAAGTTATTAATCTATTTATTATTAATTTATTTTATTAAACAGATAAAAGAAAAAATATTATTTAGTCTCTCTTTTTAATTTGAGGTCTTGTTATCATACCTAAAACTATTTTTTTTTAAATAAATCAAATATCTCTCTTTATCTTAGAAAAAACTAAAAGTACTAAATAGAAAACTAAACAAGATACCACTTCATTATGCATTTTATTACTGCCACCGAAGCACAATCCCATTAATTTATTATTAAAGAAATCCAAATTAGAAATATTTTATTATTGCAAAGAAGTATTAAACTTCAAAATTATGTTATGAAGCCACTTTACAAAATAGAAGAAAACATAGATCAACAACGTAGAAATAGGCATCGATTTTTTAATCAAAATTTATTATATTTTTTCATCTAAGTGTAAGTCAATTGGTGATCTCATTATTATAAAGTGATATATAAAGTGATATAAAGAAAAATATAGTGGCTTAGACTAAAAAAAAAAGAAAGAAAGAAAAAGAAAAAATTAAAGAAATATGCAATTAATACCATGAATACCAATATCACCGAGTGATGTAACAACAACTTCTTAATTTTAGAGCATTGAAGTTTTCCTATTGAATGAAAGTGCTCAGCACACGTCTTTACATACTTGTATAAAAAATCTGGATTGGTTAGGACCACTCGAAAACTGTTTAACAATTATTTACCTTATTTACAAATCGAATCCCTATAGCTATGGTGTAAATCTACATTCAGCGAGTAATTAGTTATCATGAGTACCGTTAATTCAAAGGTTGTGGAAAATAATAAATCAATTAAATATAATAAAATTAGAAAAAAAAAGTTATGACGTTGGTTGAGGGAATTTCGCAATGGATGTATATAGAGGAGTGGGGTTTCAATCCGAAATCAAGAGCTAGGTTGAAACTCAACTTTCGAGTGTCCGTCATGGTGAAGAGGCAGTCAACTGCTTTTTCGTTGAAAAGGAAGTCGATTGCATTCACATTAATTTTTTGAAAATAACACTCGATTGTATTTTATTTTAATATTGAAGATGAAGTTTCTTCTCTTTATATTGGTTGTAAGTTTCATAGGCTCTTTTGTGTTTCTACAAGCGAGTTCAATACGCAGCCTTTTAGGTAAAGGAGACAATTCCAATTCTAGCAGTACCACATTTAACGTTCAGTAGTATGGTGCAAAAGGTGATGGCATCACAGACAATAACAAGGTGAGGACTCACGAGTTGAGTTATATAAAAAATGAAGTGATCATGACATGGGTATATGGGTTTTGACAACTTGATGATCATGTGTTGTTGTATGTGCTATATTAAGCAGATGATCTGGGTTAACTTTTTGATACCGTTTTTAACCAAGACCTTTTTCTTCATCTAATGTGTCACTAGTACATATGATCAATTTTCCGACACTTTAGTTCCAACAGTTTTGACATATTGTTGGAAAATTCCCCAATTTTTCTCAATTTTTTAATCCCGCTAACAGGGGTCACTCTAGCGACATGTAGGGAGTATTGTCGGAATAGCGACATTTAAGGGTATCATCGGAATAGTGATGTTTTGGGACAAAGCGTCGGAAGTGTGGCGTTTACTACAAAAGCGCCAGAAGCGTGACATTTAGGACAAAAGCATCAGAATACTCACGTTTAGGGAAGATGTCATAAGTGTGACGTTTTGGGACAAAGTGTCGGAAGTGTGATGTTTAGGACAAAAGTGTAGGAATAACAATGCTTTCGTTTGATGGTGCCCAAGTAAACACCTCTGGGTTGGGTCGGGTCAATTCGTGCCTTGTGAGGGTGCCCAAGGAAATGCATCGTTCAGGCGGGTCAAGTCAGTTCAAGTCATATGAGGGAGCCCAAGGAATGCCTACGAGGCAGGTCGTGTCAGGTCGTGTGAAGGAGCCCAAGGAACATGTCCGAGTCAAGTTGTGTCGGGTCATGTGAGGGTGCCCAAGGAACGTGTCCGGGTCGGGTCATGTGATCAGGTTGTGTGAGGGCACTCGAGGAAACGCGTTCGGGCAGGTCGGGTTGCATCTAGTCTGGTCATGCCATGTGAGGTCATCTAAGGAAACATGTTCATGCGGGTTGAGTCAAGTCATGCCATGCCGCCCAATGAACAAGTTTAGGTCGGGTTAGGTCGAGTCGCGTCGTACTGTGAGGGGGCCCAAGGAAATACGTTTGGGTGGATTGGGTCGTGTCGGGTCATGTGAGGGCACCCAAGGAATGCATCCAGGTCGGGTCGTGTCGGGTCGTGTGAGGGCGCCCAAGGAAATACGTTCAGACGGGTCAGGTCGGGTTGGGTCAGGTTGTGCCATGTGAGGCTGCCTAAGGAAGCGCGTTCGAGAAGGTCGCGTTGGGTCAGGTCGGGTCATGTGAGGGTGGTCGTATAAAAAATGCTAAGTTGTGACCAACCGTGTTGCTTGTGCACATTTATGTGATTCTTTTTCCATTTTCTCCCTCGTGTACCCTTCATTCAGGTGGGTCGTGTCGCGTCATGTGAGGGCGCCATAGAAAACACCTTCTGGTCAGATAATGTGAGAGAGTTCGTATAAAAAATACGAAGTTGTGACCGCCCACATGCCTTGTGCATGTTCGTGCGACCCTTTTTGTTGTTTTATACCTCGTGCCTTCGACGTTCGAGTGGGTCGGGTTGGGTCATGTGACGGCGCCTAAGGAAACACGTTCGAGTCGAATTGGTTGAGTCATTTCGTACTGTGAGGGCACTCAAGGAAATGCGTTTGGGCAAGTTGGGTCAGGTCGGGTCAAGTCAGGTCATGCTGTGTGAGGCCACCTAAGGAAACCAAGCATTCAGGCGGGTCATGTTGGGTCGTGTCGTGTGAGGGCCCCCAAGTAAATGTGTTCAAGCAGGTCAGGTTAGGTCAGGTTTGGTTGTGTGAGGGTGTCGAGTAAAATTCACTTGTGTGGGTCGAGTCAGGTTAGGTTGGGTTGTACTGTGTGAGGGTGCTCGAGGAAATGTGTTCGAGTGGGTCAGGTCAGGTCAAGTTGTGCGAGGGCACTTGAGGAACGTGTTCATGTCAGGCCGCTTCAAGTCATGTGAGGGTGCCCAAGGAACGCGTCTAGGTTGGGTTGTGTCAGGTCATTTGAGGGTGCCCAAGGAAACACATTTGGGCGTGTTTGGTCGGGTTCGGTCGGGTCGTGCCATGTGAGGCCGCCCAAGGAAACGCGTTCAGTTGGGTCAGGTCAGGTCGTGTCATGTGGGGTCACTCAAGGAAACACGTTTGAGAGGGTCGGGTCGGGTCAAGTCGTCTGAGGGCGCCTAGGAAAAAACTTTCAGGTGAGTCAGGTCATGTCATGTCATGTGAGGGTGCCCAAGGAAATTCGTTTGGGTAGGTCGGGGCGGGTCGTGTAAGGGTGCCCATGGAAATGTGTTCGTGTGAATCAGGTCGGGTCGAGTCATGTGAGGGCACCCAGGGAAACAATTTTAGGATGGTTGGGTTGTCCCATGCGATGGTGCCACAAGAAACATGTTCAGGTCGGATCGTGTGAGGGAGGTCGTATAAAAAATGCTAAGTTGTGACCGCCCGTGTGCCTTGTGCACGTTTGTGCGACCCATTTTCCATTTGCTCGCTCGTGCCTTCGACCTTGGGGTGGGTCGGGTTGGGTCAGGTCGAGTTGTGCCATACTGTGAGGGTTCCCAAGGAAACACAATATAAAATAAAACACCTCCAACATTTCAGAATGAAGTATGAACAAAATGAACCATTACTTAGATTGTATTGTAAGCCAAGAAACCAAATTTATCGATGTAAGGATATACAATCCCAATTTTGTGCATTTTTCTCCATCTAACATTATAAGCGTACTGGGCATTTACAAATGGATTATGTTGACATAAATTTAAGCTTAACTCCTTGATGTGAGTTCATGATATGGAAATTTAGTACAAAAAAATGGGAATATGACAAACTGAAGATTAGCTCTATAATGACAGATTTTAATTTCTTTCTTGATCTATTGATGAAAAGTTTTTGTGGTGCATCAATTTTTTCTTTTTTTAATAAAATTTTCCTAATTGGTATCTCGAGGACTCCTCTAGAGCTACTCTATAGGTTGATGGGTAGGTTTCCACAATTAGTCTTAATTTTTAGTCAATACATTTTTTCCTTCCACATTGTGATGGCAGGTAGCCTGCCAAACCCACATTCTCACCACTCTCATGCATATAAAAATGCATCTTCAATAAATTCCCAACTAAAACTTTAAGTCTTGGCAATTTCAACATTTCTCTACATGTGGAAGCTTTTTTCATTCTCACATCTGATGGTTATAATAACCTTTACAGAAGCGGAAGCTTTCTCTCACTCATGCCAAACCCATATCATTATTTCTTGATTTCACATTTGATTTTACAGCTTAACCAAACCCAACATTCATATAATTAACCCTCAAGGCTTTTCATTCACATATCAACCATAGCATATATCCACACATCAACTTTACGGCTATGGCAATTCAAAAAGCCAGACTTCGATTAAAATAAAATGCCAACCACATTAATAGTGCTTTGAGCCCAACGCATATCCATTCAATTCAACAAAATTCAATTTCACATACCTTGTAACCATTCGATCACTTGCAATGTGATTTCGACCATGCTATGGGTTGCGTTAAAACTTAAATCTCTTTATGCTCACTTCTCATTTCAAAATTCCACTTCAGCATTTATTCATATTTCCCAACGCTGGTTTTGTATTACTTCTAATTGAGTTTGCATTCCTTCTCCACTTCAAAACTTCACTACGCATCTCTGCAAATCCGCCTCTTCAACACTACAAATTGATTTATCCTTCGATCCATTACACCAGTCTCTGTAACGCTCTCCATGCACCAAAATTGGTTCAGGTTCGAATCAGCTTGCGTTCACTCCCACAAAAACTCAACGCAACATTTCATTGATAAACAAAATATTAAAACAGAAGCATTGAATACAAACTCCACGATGTACGCATTCCACAACCAAAGACAATATTAACTCCAAATAAATTCGTTGCCTTAACATCTATGGCAAGCTTCGCCTGATATTGGTTCAATTAACAACAATTTGATGAAAGATTAACCATATACACTTGTCGGATGTTGACATCGCTTTCACTCTTGTCGAAAAGCTAAAACACATCGATTTTCTATTGAACCTTCACACAGATCTAAACCCATTCAATCAAAATAGCCTAATTGTAATACAATTGTTCACGCATCTGAAATACTGCAGATACATTCCAAAAGTTGCTTCATTTAGCAGATTCCTCCATGCGATTTTAACATCGCTCCTTCTGCGTTCTTGAGATTCCAATTCCAAGCCAGAATTTGGCTCTTCAACCAGATTCATAATGCTGGTCAACAATGTGAAATGGGAATCGATCTTACTCTTCCATCAAACATTTCTCAATTAAGCATTACGCCTCCAATTTGGTTTCATGTTTCCATACAAACACAACTTGACATCAACATCGATTCTTCCCACATGTATTTAAACTCTGCACCATCATATCACAACTTTGTCATTTTGCCTCATTTTAGAACTCGCTTTATTGCAAACTGATCCTTTCTCCTGCGGCTTCCTCTGTAATTCATACAGAAGTTAGAGTAAATCTCTGCATCCTCAGTTCATCTTCACGATGGCATCGATTTCATAGGAAAAATGACAATTAACTCACTCGACTTCTCATGAATTGAATTCAACCTTCAACAGATTCGCTCAAACCTATGCGCCACAATTTCACTGTGTTGTCTTTCAACTTCGCTCCCCATGAATAATTTAACTCTGTTTCAGCTTGCTGTGGAATTACAAATTCCACTTTCATTTAACGTTCATTCAATTCAATCAAATGTTGTTCCATCAATCCTTCAATTTATATCTGTAGTTGATAATTCAAAGGGTGAGGTTCTCTAAAATCCTACGATGTTACCAATGCATTGTGTCAATTCTCCACTTGTGAATTTAACAGCGATACACAAAAATTCTTCACACCAAATAGGCCACAACGCATATTTCTAAATTGAACCCCAGTCCTGGTTCTCTACCTGTGTAATCGGTCTTTCCAATGATCGATACACCCACTATCTGTCTATGCAGATTTATATGTAATCTTACTTGGCTCTAAATCATGAAATTAATTTAACATCAATTTCCAATCCATCAACACATATAATTTTGAAAAGACACCTTCATATAAACAATGAAATTACTTACAGAAATCCTTGCCCTTAGCCTGATTTCCAAATCATTGGCCCTTTTTTACAATTTCCCGAAGGCTTGACAAACAAACCTTTGTTTGTCTTCCTCAACTCCTGTCTGCTAGCTCTCACTCTATTTTCCCTTGATCTATTTTTCCTTTGAGGCTTATTAATTTATACAAATTTAATTGAACCAATTTAGGTTCACATCCCTTTAATAACTCAACAAAGTCCTCAAATATCTCAACAAATCCTACAATCTAGATTTTATCCCTAGAATCTTGAAACTGAATCTAACTTAGGCTTCATAATTAATTCTCAAATATCTAAAATCTAATTTCTCTCATGTTCTCCAAATTATTTGGGAACATTAACAAATCCTCACATAATTAATTAAAATATCTCAAAAATCCCATTAATATTTACATTAAATTAATATTTTCTCACAAACATAAAACCCCCTAGGTTTAATAAAATACAAAGTATTTTCCCGAATCTAATGCTCCTGCATCACATTGTGTTCAGTTCCCTCTACCTTTCGAGATGAACTAGTTGCTACAAATACAACTTTGGAATCCTATATCCAATGGGGTTTGCCTATTAGGAAGGGTATTTTAGAAAATTCATCCAAACCATTAAGGTTTTTGATGAGTCTAGATTTTTCCATGGAGCTTGAATCCTTAGCCAAAATTCCCAACCCCTAAACCTCTAAACCCCTAACCCATTTAACCCCTAAACCCTAAACCTTTAAACCCTTAACCCCCAACCCCTAAACCCTTAACCCATAACCCATTTAAACCCCTAAACCCATATATCCCTAAACCCTAAACTTCTAAACCCTTAAACCCTAAACTCTTAATCCCTAATTCCTGACCCTAAACCCATTTAACCCCCTAATTTTGAAGAATATATCCTCTTCTTCACATGTCTCAACTTCTTCTTCTTCATTGCAATATGCATCTTCATCCTGCTCCATTTCCCAACCAATTCAAAGAAGCTCTACTTCAACATTATCCTCCAAGACTTCAAGTTCAACATGAATCCATGGTGCTCTTCTTTCATACACCTCAACCTGTGCAATGTATGAAAAATCCTCCCTTGACATTCTTACCAACTTTCCATTTCTTGTTATGCAACTTCGACCATTGACCAATGTCTTGCCCTTGCCATGTTTCAATGAGACCAACCAATATAATGTCTAAGCTTTGATACCAACTATAGCCATGTTGTTGTATTAAAATAGGGTCAGCTTGGGTCATGTCGTGTGAGGGTGTCCAAGGAAATGTGTTCGGGCAGGTCGGGACGGGTCAGGTCCTGTGAGGGTACCCAGGGAAACATGTTTGAGTGGGTCAGGTCGGGTCATGAGGTTGTGCGAGGGCGCACAATGAAACACATTTAGGCGGGTCATGGGGTCGGGTTGTGTGAGGGTGGTCGTATAAAAATGCTAAGTTGTGACTACACGTGCGCCTTCTACACGTTTGTGCGACCTATTTGTTGTTTTCTCCCTTGTGAGTTCGTTTGAGTGGGTCAGGTCATGCCATTTGAGGGTGCCCAAGGAAACGCATTTTGGTCAGGTACTCAGGTCGGTTAGAGTCCTGTGAGGGAGGCCATATCAAAAATTCTAATTAAGTTGTGATAGCCCATGTGCCTTTTGGCGCACGTTTGTATGACCCATTTTCCTTTTGCTCCCTTATGCCTTTGTTTGGGTGGATCGGGTAGGGTCGTGTGAGAGCACCCAAGGAAACACATTTGGGTTGGGTCGGGTCATGTGAGGGCATGCAAGGAAACACATTCAGGGCTGGTCGGGTCAGGTCTAGTCGTGTGATGGCGCCCAAAGAAACGCGTTCGGGTCGGGTCGGGTTGGTTCGTGTGAGGGAGGCAGTATAAAAAATGCTAAGTTGTGACCGCCCGTGTCTTTTTCACATTCGTGTGACCCATTTTATGTTTTATCCCTCGTGCCTTCATTCAGGTCGGTCGGGTTGGGTTGGTTCAGATCATGTGAGGGGGCCCAAGGAAATGTTTTAGGGTCGAGTCGTGTCGTGTGATGGCACCAAAAAAAATGTGTTCAGCTCAGGTCAGTTTGTGTTAGGGTGGCCATATCAAAATTGCTAAGTTGTGACAACTCATGTGCCTTGTGCACGTTTGTGCGACTCATTTGTCATTAGCTCCCTTATGCCTTCATTTGGGCGGGTCGGGTCGTGCCGTGTGAGGGCGCACAAGGAAACAGGTTTAGGTCAGGTTGGGTCGGGTCATGTGAGGGTGTGTTGAGGCCTCATAAAATCTGTGGCAACAACAAGGGGGATAACCACCCAGTCCAACCCTTAATACAATTCCTTTTCCATTTGGGATAGTGGCTTTGAATGTATATAATGGGACCAGTTTCCCAGAGTTGGGTTTTTGATTGATTGTTGTATTTCTCTCAGGGGATTAACATGGAGAATTCCTAAAAACTAAAACAATTTTATTCTAACATGCAAAAACCTGAAATTAAAACTAGATTAATCTAACCCGGGATAATACTATTTCGATGCGATCTAAAATGATATCTATTCAATCTGTGATGATTAATATCATCACAGATTTAATAGATTTATTACCTTGTAAAATAATTCTCTTGAAGAATAATTTAATCAAAAGAAAGTGAAAAACATATCACATATATTTAATGATCATATACAAAAACAAATCAATTCCTTTCTTTATATCGTACAATAGTCCAACGGACATTTCAGACAAAAACAATTGATTCCATATATCATTCATGAAAGCTGGATTCATCATTAATAATAAAAACTGAAGTAACACACATGATAATAGTACCACTTATGTATCCTCCTGTTCATCTGATCAATGATAGTAGGCCACATTCAACTCATACATCAGTAAGTCTTTCAAAGAATACAGAAGTGCATCAACAATGATAAAAAAAATGATATGTAACTGAAATGGCCATGTTCCATTATTTCATCAAGACATCCAGAAAATAAAATTATGTTCTCAATAAAATTATGGACCCTTCTCTAAAATTATGAGAAGGGTTTAAATACTATGCTAATTACCTACAAAAACATTATACAAAAATACCTTATGAGGTGGTTTCAAACAACCTTCATCATCTTTAGTATCTTTTTCCTAAAAATTGAAAAACAAACAAACTAATAATCATGTTGGATGATAAGTTACTGCTAGTTGTGCTTTTTTGCTCACAATTGTCGGACATCGGTTGAACTTATGGAGATTTTCCAGATTCTATCTTCATTTGTGCAACAAATATAACTTCCAGTAAGAGCTGATGTATCCTTTCTATGGAGTTCAGAAAGCAGTTCAGTGTCATGATCTGACTGTGTGGTTTGACCAATAGCTGCCAGTATGCTTCCCAATCAGTTTTCTTTAGCTGTAGAAGTGTTTCTTCCCTGAGTTAACCAGCTTCTTTACAAATTTCTTCTAAATCTTTGATATCAGGAAGAGATTTTAGATTTCCTTCTCTGATAAGCCCTGAAGTATGTAATATATGATTAATCATGTTAACCAAATTCTTTGATATATCTGCTGCTTTGGCTATGGCTAATTCTTCTTGTTTCAATTGTGCATTCTAGTCTGTAAAAAGAATATCTTTGAAAGTTTCCTTGATCTTTGGGAGATCTAACTTCTTCCCTTCTTCTGTATCCTGCCATTCAATATAATGAGAGATTTTGATATTGAGTTCATTGAACTCAATCCTTTGATCAATGACCATGTTTGTTAATTTTTCACTGAGTTCTAGATGTGGAATTATGTTTGACATTTGTACAACAAACATATTTTGTTGTTTTGAGAGTAAGGTACTTAATGTCGATGTTTCTTTTATGAATTCCTCTCCAGTATGAATTCCTTCATATTTGTAAGATCTTCTCTCAACTTTTCAATCAGTGAATTTTTGCTAGATAATTCATTTTCATGACTTGAGCATTTCTATCTCTTGCTGTACTTTGAGAAATTGTTGTTCCACTTTCTGATTTGAACTCTTTCTTTCTTCATCTAGATGCTCTTGTAGTTCCATGATTTTGACATCCTTTTCTTGGATCAAAATATATACTTATGCTGCCTTATCAATTGTCGTAGTGGTATATGCACCGACGAATTGAGATAGCCGAGTTAAATTTTCAATTGGATTTGATGGATTATCTTTCCATACTACTTCCATAACTTCATTCCCCGGTGGTGTTTCAATTCTCCTTCTTTTCCTTTGTTTTCTCACTACAGCCTTATGACGAGGGCTATAGAATACATCTAGTGGGTTAGTATCAGTCACCTTGAGGATAATCTCATCAGTCGAATCTGTAGGAATTATTTCCGTCTCTTGGGAGATTATCTCAGGAGTTTCAATGATTTGCTTTGTTGAAACCATTTGTTGCCGAGGAGTTTGGAATTTTATATTACTCTAAGGTGACGATGCCACTGGAGTGTTTGTGAGTGTATTGCCAAATGAAGTACAAATTTTGTCTAATTCACTTTGATTTTGTGAATTTTATTGTTCTAATTTGATTTCTTGAATAGATTTAATTGTATGATTGGTAATCAAAACATCTTATGGAATCCGTCCGAGTCTCTATTCTCTAAATTCCTTGAATCTCTATATTTCTTCTAGATTCAGGTTCAATTTGACAAAATTTAGGATTTCTTCAAAAGTCCCGACAGACTGTAAAATATCTTCAAATCTCTCATCAGTGTGAACAATAGGTTTGAGTTTGACTGACAAAGTGAATTTTTTAGCAATATTTTCTGGGTCGAACTGTCTGGAGGGTAAAATGGGGAGCTTTAGCAACTCAATATTCTGACATTATTTCAATGCATGATTGAAATTTCTGAGTGTAAATGAACCATGCGAAATTGGAAAAATTGGCCACAAAGACCTTTTACTGCCTTTCAATGCTTTAGTGAGTCCATTACCAACTATTTGGTAAGAAATTTTCCTTTCCATCAAATTTTCTGAAACATATAATGGAAGAATATGCAGGGGGAGAAAAGCTTACAAAAACCCTTGTATAGAAAAATGATTCTTCAATAAAACTCCTACCTATCATTTGAAGGTCCGTAAGAGATTCCTTAGTGAACCTAGGGCTCACTGTGTCATACATATATTGGTGTAACGGTAGTACAACACCATAGCACAACCTATGAAAATTTGGTGCATAATTATGTTCCCATATCTCTTTATGAGTCAAATGTATCGGGGTAGGGTCTTTAGAGGTCCATTTCCATCCCATAACTGGAGAGTTGGTAGAAAAACAGATAGCATCAAAAATGTATGCACTCATATACAATTGGGGAACTGGTTTGGAGGAAGAATTTCTGGTCTGGCAATATTCATTAATTGCCTTAACTAGATTATCTGAAAGGATAGGCACCCAATTCATTATGAGGGAGTTAACAAAGGAGTCAATAGGGGAATCCAATTTATGGAGAACTTGGTATTATTAGGTAAACCATATAATCTGGATAACATTGTTGTTGCAAATTTGTAAGGGTTTACTAATGATGCGATAGGATACATACCGATTTTCTCGTATTTGAACTTGTTGTCTAATTTCCTCCAACCTTGAATTGCTTTGAATGGGTCTTGGTTATTCTCAGCAAACTTTTCAACAAACTAACCGTTATAGGTATCTTATGGGTTGGGAAGCTTATACATAATCTTCATATCCTTAGGTCTGAAAGAACCTAAAATCTCATCCTTGTAGGTCCTTAACTGTCTGTCTTTGATTACTAATTTATCAAGCACCCATCTAATCATGTTGGTATATGGAAGAAGAGTAGCTCTCGCTGCTATCCTATGGAGGAAAGAACATGCAATATCTTTGAATTGCAAGTCTGAATGTGTTGCATCATCGACAGTCACCGCAACTTCCACTACTGCTGGCTCTTCATCTTCAAGTATAGTGTAAATAACTTGCCATTTAATAGCTCCCCCATCAGCAATGCAGACAATATCAGAGACGATAGGTGCCATTCTTGTTTGTTCAAATTCTGCAATAATATGCTCGTCATGCTTCTGAATAACTTTTTAGATGGACATATCTTTGAAAGGAAATCCCTATTAAAGATAGAGTAAATGATCAAATGATGGAAGATCTATTGAAATGGTCTGTTTTGAAAGGAAAAAATCCACAAAACAACTATATCATTAATTAATCATGATACATCCATAACTGTTTACATTGGGATGATAAAACATAATTAATACTTTCTGACATGATTTATTTTGCGTAAAAACTTCTATTAAAAATTGTCAAATCAGTCACACCGCATCCTTTGAACCTGTCTTAGTGATGTGTATTGCCTTCTGATTATGCGATATGCGATTTCGTAATATCGCAATATCGCAATATCACAATCTCGTTAAGGATTGCTTAAGGTTTGGTAGTGTAAATGTGTGATATGCAATTTATTATGTTTCTTGTGAAATTTCACATCGGCAATCGCAAAATCAAGATTTTGTTGATCTATTGTTTTGACTTAAGAAAAGATTTGTGCGAAATTGCGATTTGCGATAGAGACATTTTTATTTAAGGAGCTTTGATGTTTTTTGGAGTTTGATTTTTTTTAAAAAGACAAAAAATACTTTCAAAAAAAGGTCCCTATTTTTATTTATCAAAGGTCTAAATAACTAGTTAAAAAATAAAAATGGGGGGGGGGGTTGTTGCATAACACAACAATTGGCGATTCACTCGGGAGAACCAGATATCTCTGATTGGTTTATTTTGACATTTCTAAACATTCAAAATAAGGAAAAGATATAAGAATAAAAATAATATGATTCGTGAATTAAACAATATTTTTTCAGAATATAATCTATTTACCTATCATTTCTTCTAAATTAACTCCTTCAGTAATAACATATAGGTATCTATATCAGTCAATACTTAGATTTAAAAATATAAAATAGGTTTTCTCTAAAAATTGGTTTCATAGATTTTTACTCATTTATCACAGATAGAGCCATTGTTACCAACATGCGTTTATAGCCTCGACAGGGTTATCTTTTAACCAATAATGATTCATGATCCCATCCGAATTTGATTTCTTATTTTAAAAATATATTTATGACATATAATTAACTTTTTTTTCTTGATACATTTTCAAAATCATTGTCCAGGTTTGGTTGCTTGATAATGAGAATGTCATTCACTGATAGTAATTTAGACTGAACAAGATGACTCGTGATGAGACCCCTTGTCTATTGATTTTTTATAATCATATAGCTATTACCCTGTTATTGTATGCAGTTTTGGTAATATCAGTCTACATTATTTCTCTATGATCATGATAAACAAGCTCGTGATGAGAATCTGTTCATTGTATATATATTAATATTTCTAAAGAAGAAATTTTACCAGATGGGATGAATCATTAGCTCGTTTAAGAGTTATGGATGATAATTGTAGAGTTGGTAGATACCTTTTTGTAGAGAATCCTTACTAAGTTAAAAAAATTCCTTTTCTGACTGATACATAATAACTATATTTTATGATATCTAGAGTCTTTTTTGGAAAGAAAATGCCTTCAGTAATTTCAATTTATCTATCAAAAATAAAGTTTATTCATTTCTCATAATTATAGTCATATTTCTCTTTACTTATTTATAGAAGCAAAAGATCAAAATAATTTATCAGAAATTTTGTAATTTTGAATGAACCAATGATGATGCTATTTACAACTTTTATTTTCCTAAAGCAAAAATAAAATTTAAAATCTTGGTTTTCTAAGAGAAATATTTTTTGAGAATTTGACCATTTACAGGAATGGAATCTTTTCTACCTGATAAGTCTTGCAGCAAAAAGGTAGATAAGCCTATTTTTTCGATTATTTGAAATGGACCAAGCCATAATCTTTGGAATTTGGTATGCTTACCTTTCTCCTCATGTTCCTTATCCCTTTTTAAAACAAGATCTCCTATTTCAAAAAAATTTGAACTGGTGGATGATGTGCCAAATGAGGTTTTCACTATTTATTGATGATGAACATGTATAGCCTTAGATTTTTCTCTTTGTTCTTCCATTTTAAGAATTTGATCTTGTCTAAGTTGAAGGGAAGATGAAGGATTTTAATTGATAAACTGTACTAAAGTCCATGATGGTATTGTTACGTTTGTGGGTAGAACTACTTCTTTCTAATCAGGTGATCATGTCCTAAGTTGAAAAAATGCTCAAAGTTGGAATTGCTCAGAATTTGTAATAAATTGATTGATCAGATAGTGTTTCTGATGTCGGATGTGGAAGATATTCAAGTTTTAATTTTCCTAGTAACCTTCAAAACAGGACCTTTGAACTTAAAAATATGTCATATTCAGAAAATATTTTATGGAAAAAAATTCATTTTTTAATGAGGTTTTAGTGGGCTATCAGAGGGTGCCACGTGGCCTGCCCGAAGGCTGCCACGTGGCCCCAAGCCAAAGGGTAAAATTTTTGGTTAATAAAATTTTTGTGTTTGAAAAATTTCATCGGTCAGCCTCGACCCGAGTTGAATGCATCAGGTCAGTTGGGCACGACTCGACCCAAACAGGCACGGGTCACCCGTGAACGAAATCTCGGGTAGAGGTGAACGCAATGTGGAGCAGGTCGGGCAGAGGTCACCCATGAACGAACCCGTGTGCAGATTTGGGCAGGTGTGAAAGTGCTGGAGGTGAAAAAATAGATGGGCAGGTTGAACGGGTGACATTTGAATGGTGTGAATGTGATGGGTCAGTCAGGTGGAGGACAACCCGACCCGAATGTGTTCAGGTCACCTTGTAGCGGCCCAGTTGACAGTTGAATGGTGGAAGATAGCTTCGGGGCTTAAGCCCCCTATACATATGACCCTTTCGCCATGAACCCTAGCCTTAAGGCCCTTTACTACAACATTAATAGTTGGTTCAACCGTTATATGTGACCAGCCATCATATATATTTAATGTTATAGTTGGAGGGTGATAAGACAGTGACTAACCCGCTGGCTTATTTGGAGGTCATGTGACCACGTGCCCACAATAATTAATTTAAGCACCAGTTCCTTCGACGGTTTCGACTATCAGACCTCCTATTTTGGAGGGATTTTCCAATTTAGTGGAGTTATTTGCAGTCCTCCCAGCTTTGGTGGAGGTCTATTAGGCAAAACTAGACAAATATTGTTTTGATCATAACTTTCAAGTTACTGAACCTTTTTGGACAAAATTTTAGTCAATTTCGACTATTCTGAGCATTCGAGAGCCATTGGAATAGGTTGCAGAGCCAATAGATTTGATTTTTAGGTAATTTTACTTCAGGGAAGCTTGGAGAGCCATTAGGACCTAGAGGGTGTTGGAGATGTTTTGGGATATGTTTAACCATTTGAGGTGAAACAAAAGCCAATTTATACTAATTTCTGCATTATGAATTCATTTTTATAGCTGGTTTGGTTTTTTTAGGACTTAGTTTCACTGTATTACCAATATGAGCATCGTAATATATCAAGGACATGTCCATTGGGAGCCTTGGACCCGACAGATGTAACCCAGGAGGGGTGAACTGCCTCATCATGTTGCTATGTGTTTATGGTGAAATTATTCTACTGTGTTATTCAGATTAAATTTTTTAAACAGTAAATTTAAACAACACTGCCTCACACCTAAATTCATAAACAGTTACCAAGAACAATTTGTTTTACTTGCAAGACCTTTCAAACACTTTGCACACTTAATTTAATGGAAATGAATACTTTGAACAACAGTACAAATAATTTCATTTTCAAACCACTTTCCCATAAACTAACATAAATGGAGAAGTACCTATTGATGCTTTCTAGGTGATTCTATCTGCCCAAAGAGCAAATAATAGTGCTTTGTGCCAATTTTTATGATTTTTTTCTACAGTTCGTTTGATGATCCTTATGAGGTTTTTATTTGTAGATTCAGCTAATCCATTACATTGTGGATAATAATTAGCTGAGTATTTTAATTTAAAACCTCCTTTCAAAGTGAATTCTATCATGGAATTTACAAAAAAGTAAGATGCATTATCAAATATCAAAGCTGATGGGAGACCGAACCTCGTGATTATGAACTGATCAATAAAATCTGTAATAATTTTTGTGTTAATCACCTTTAATGGGATAGCTTCTACCCATTTTGCGAAATAATCTGTCGCAGTTAGAATATACATGTGTTGTTTTGAAGAGTTAGGAGTTATTTCACCTATAATATATAACCCCTATTGTTCAAATGGTTGTTGGATATTTACTGATTTTAATGGGAATGTTGCTTTTCTCTCTCTTCCTGCTGTAGTTTGACATACTTTGCATTTTATTGCATATTCATGTGCATATTTGAATAGATTTGGCCAATAATAGCCAACATGAAATATTTTATGAGCTATGGTGTCTCCTCCGAAATGACCTCCAGCTGATCCATCATGTAATTCCTGCATTACTTTTTCAACTTCAGTTTTTTCTAAACATCTTAATAATACAGAATCATAATTCCTTCTAAATAACACATCTTTTATGATTTGATATTGATTTTATTTAAGTCTCAGAGCACGCTTTGCTGTTTAATTGAGATATAATGGAGCATATCCATTTTTGAAGAAAAATTTCAGATCAACATATTGTGACTGAGAATCGTTTAGGCTTACCTTGGACAATTGCATTTCATTTGATTAATCTTGTTCTATTGATGTATGAGAAGCTCCAGTTAACATCCATGCAAAGACCTTGTCCTTTAACAATTTTAGAAGGGTGTATCTCTACATCATATTCTTGAAGTGTGGTAACCCATTTTTCTCTCTTCTCTCCTACTTCTCGTTGGATTAATAATTTCCTTATTGCTAAGTAAGGTAATATTATTTTAGTATGTGCCTTTAGGAGAAAGGGTCTAAAATGTTTCAAAGCTTTGAATACAACATAAGCTTGTTTTTCCACAACTGAATAATTCTACTTAGCACCTTGTAGATTGGAACTAAAAAATGCAATTGGTGCTTCAATGTTTTGATTATTTAACTCTGTTAGAACTGCTGCATATGATGTGTCGGAAGAAAACGTGTATAATATAAATGATTTAAGAAAATAAGGAGTTTTTAAAGAGGGGGCTTCTATTATGGCTTTCTTAATCAACTCAAAATAATTTCTCTCTTATTCTCCCCATTTGAAGATTGAATTTTTCTTGATCATTGATTGCAGGGGTAAAATGATTTGGGAAAAATCAGGAACAAATATTTTTGCAAAATTAATTTGTCCTAAAAATGATTGCATTGTTTTTTTATTATGTGTTAAAGGGATTTTTTAAATTTATTGAATTCTATCAGGGTCAATGCGGATTCCATTTTTGGAAACGATGAATCCTAATAATTTACCTTCTGATAAGGCAAAATAACATTTTTTTGGATTCAAGGAAATACCAATTTTTCTACATCTTTCAAAAATGTGTTTTAGATGATTAACATGATTGTTTCTATGCTTAGAGTAAACAGTAATGTCATCTAAGTATATAACAACTTAGCTATTGATTATTCCTCTGAAATCTATAATCATATCACGTTAAAATGTAGCACCAGCATTAATCAACCCAAAGGGCATTTTTTGATATGCGTATGTTACCCATTTTTTCCTGAATGTTGTCTTTAATCTATCATCCGGATGTACCATAATATGATTATATCCTGAAAATCCGTCGGGGAAAGACATTAATTTAGATCCTGCAACTGACTATAATATCTGTTCCATAGTAGGCAAGGGAAAATTATCTTTTTGGCAAGCTTTATTCAAATTTCTAAAGTCTATGCAAATCCTAATGTCTCCATTCTTCTTCCTAATGGGAACCATGTTTGACACCCATTTCGAATGCCTAACAGGAAAAATGACTTTGTCTTTGAGCATTTTATTTAACTCAAATTTAATTTGACTTTCTAAATTTGGGTGAATGTTTCTAAGTTTTTGTTGCACAACCTTATTATCTGAGGTCATAGGTATGGTGTGCTGAATTATGGAAGTATCATATGTTTTAAGATCTGAATAATCCCATGCAAAGATATCTTTATATGTTTTTAATAACTTAATGAATGACATCCTTTCTTCAGGTTCTAATCCAAGACCTAAGTTGATAATAACCAAGATTAATAAACTCAAATTTTAAAGTAGAACTTTGTGTTTTTGAATTGGTAGTCTTCTTAAACCTATATTTCAAATCATAGAGATCTTCCGTTTTGACTACAGATTTAGAAATTGGATTTGAATTTTGTTTATTTTCAATCTGCAAATCATGTTGATGTTCATCTATAATTTGACCTTCATAAGCTCTGTCTGATGTAAGAAAGTCTAGTATATCTGCATCATTGTTAAATACTCTCCAACTTGTTAGATTGTCAGGAATGGAGGGCCTAAAAATTAACTCAATTGAAAATATATCTGGGCTAAATTATTCCGATGGTATAATTCTAGATGCTACATTAGCAAGTAAATCAACACTTGCATTTTGTAATCTAGAAATTGTGGAGATATTAAATGCAGTAAAATGAGAATTAAGGTTCTGAGCTAAAGTTTGATAATGTTTTAAATGCCCAGAAAGACAATGAATTGTATTTCTGACATGTCTAACAATTATTTCAGAATCTCCATATACTTGCAAATATTTAACATTCAATCCAATAGATTGATAGAGGCCTTGTATCAATGCTTCATATTCAACGGTATTATTAGTGCATTGAAATTCAAGTCTACAAGCTAGCATTGTTTTCTCTCCTTGTGGATTGATTAAAATACAACCTGCTCCTGCACCATCTTCTGATCTTGAACCATCAAAGTATAGAGTCCATAATAAATATTGTTTTGGAATCTGATTGGTGAGATTAACACATATAGAATTATCTGTTTGAGAAAAGTTTTCAATTTGAGAAATTACAATGTTTATTAGAAAAGGTGAAACCTAAGCATTGAATGATCGAAGAAATGATTCAACTGGATAATTTCCTATAATGTTATTAGTGAAAGCTATAGGCTCGTTTGTTCCTTATAGTTCAGTAACTCTATGTTTCATAAATTTCTCACGTTCAATTATGATTTGATTTGGTCTACCATTATATGGTAACCAAATGTGTGACCAATCAGTAGAAAAATATCCATGTAACTTTTTAGACCAATCTTTTCTTAGAATAAGACCATAAAATTCAGGGGTCTACAACCACAATATCAATTACTTGTAATACCTTTGGATTGGATGATAATCTAATGGATACTGACAACATTTCTCCAATGAATTCTACCTTTGTTCTATCTAATTGAATTATATATACAACAGATTTTTGAGGAGTGATGTTCAACTTTGCACATATTGTTCTTGGCATAATGTTTGAAGAAGCTCCTGAATAAATAAGACAATTATGAACATTTTTGTTAAAAATCTCATAAGTCAAAAGTAAAGGAGGAGTGTGTGAAATAGATCTATCACCAATTAAAACTAAATCATTGGGATTTACATTGTTTGCAGATGATGGAGGTTTCTCTGTATCTTTAGAAGCTTGTGCTATAATTGGTGGTTGTATAGGTTCTACAGGTATTGCCTTGAGTTCTCTAAGAAAAATTTTCTGCTCTTGCTTGATTTTGGTCATTTCTTGTAATGAAATATTTGCTGTGATCTTTTTCATATATTCGACTATATTATATTCCACTGTATCTGAAACTATCAAAGTTTTAGAATTTGTATTAGGATTAGGCGGAACAAAATCTATTTGAACAGTTTTAGATTTTTTGACAATTGTTTTCTCCTTGGTGGGGAGGGTTTTCTGTTTTTGATTTGATATGATTTAATCAGAAGAATTTTTACTTCTTGTAGATATAGCCATAGCTTCTCTCTCTTATTCTGAAGGAATAATGAAATCCCATAACACATTCAATTCAAGTTCTTCCTCAGACTCTGATTCTCATTCAGATGGAGAGGGATCTTCAGTATCTTGAGCAGATTTAGCATTTGAAATCACATTTGGAGGTTGAGATGTTGAAGAAAGGTTTTTCTTAAATGGACGAAATGATTTCTTAGGAGGTGAAGTTTCAGCAACCAGTTTCTTTATTTCAATCATATCATTTGACATAGTCTTTAACTTTTTGAATACCTTTAAGATCAAGTGGATCTTTCGAGGTTTTCTTTTTAGAATGTTGACTAAATGAAACTTTTTTGGATTTCCTGTCTTCTATTTCTGAACGTTTTTCTAATGCTAAAATTATTTTCTCTACAACAAGAGCTTCTTTCATTTTATCTAAAAGGGTAGCTTTACCAGCTCTATCTACAAAAATAGATATATTAGAAGTTAAAGAAGAAATATACCATTCTATTTGTACATCAACAACATGTTTGGAAGTAGTTAGAATTTTTTTTAATAACTTGTTAAATTTGGAGTTGAAATATTTGATCCTTTCCCCTGAATTTGTTTTAAGATTGGAAAGAGTGTTAATCAAGGATGCAATAGTTCTATCATCTCCAAATTTTGCAAGGAAAAATTGTTCGAAATTTTCCCAATCAGTGATAGATCCTGTTCGAAGTGAAAAATGCCAAGATCTTGCATATCCTTGTAAAGTATAGGGAAAAAATCTAACTACAATATCTTCATGAGAAAATCCATTAAGATTCATGGCCAACATAAAATTATTGATGTGTTCTTCACCAGGAATACCATCATCAGGATTATATTTAGGTAACCATTTTTATGGATGATCTGGAAGAGGGTTTTGATTTGCTATTAATACAACACCAGGATTCATCCAAGGTTGAGTGGCCATAGTTGGATTAGAAGCTTGTGAATATATCGAAGTAGATCTAGAAGGAAGGGGAATGAATGAAGAACTTACAACTGGAACAATACTACTTGTAACAACACTGATTTTTTGAGTAGAGGAAATGAAAGACTAAGAAGATGGAGATTGAATCAGAGGATGTGAAGAATTAAATGAAGGGAAATTTGATGTGAATTCACTTGTATCTGACTTAGATCTAGATATAGGAACTTTTTTGAGAAATGATTCAATTGGAAATTCAAAAGGTGGAATTCCAAGTTTCTCACTTCTATATCTAGTTAATATACCAGTTTATCTAAATAGAGAAGTAACACTTTCCTCAGAAGGTTCTGGGTTAACAAGATTTTTAGCAGAAATAGATATTCCTTCTAATTTCTGAATTAAATATTGAACTTCTGGAGACTCAAGAATGGATTCTGAAGCAGATGGTTGACGAAATATTTGAGCAGATGAGGGGGAAGTTTCTACAATTTTCGGTTTTGAGTTGGTGATTTAGAATCTGATTGGGAAGTTATAGGATGCTTTTGGGGAGATCGACTCTTATGAGGGCTTCTATTTTGAGGTTTAGATTTATGTGCCATTCATAGTCGGCCCTCCTTCTAGCGCCAAAAATGTTGAGGCCTCAGAAATCTGTGGCAACAGTAAGGGGGATAACCACTCAGTCCGACCCTTAAGACAATTCCTTTTCTATTTGGGATAGTGGCTCCAACTGGATATAATGGGACCAGTTTCCAAGAGTTGGGTTTTTGTTTGATTGTTGTATTTCTCTCAAGGGATTAACATGGAGAATTCCTAAAAACTAAAAAAAAATTATTCTAACATGAAAAAACCTAAAATTAAAACTAATTTAATCTAACTCGAGATAATACTATTTCGATGCGATCTAAAATGATATCTGTTCAATCTGTGATGATTAAGATCATCACATAATTAATAGAGTTATTACTTTGTAAAATAATTCTCTTGAAGAATAATTTAATCAAAAGAAAGTGAAAAACATATCACGTATATTTAATGATCATATACAAAAAAAAATCAATTCCTGTCTTTATATCATACAGTAGTGCAACTGATATTTAAAAAAAAACAATTGATTTCATATATCATTCATGAAAGCTGGATTCGTCATTAATATTCAAAATAGAACTAACATACATGATAATAGTATCAAATGTGTATCCTCATGTTCATCTGATCAATGATAGTAGGCCACATTCAACTCATACATCAGTTAGTCTTTCAAAGAATACAAAAGTGCATCAACAGTGATCAACAAAATGATATGTAACTGAAATGGTTGTGTTCCAATATTTCATCAAGACATCCACAAACTTACTTACAATTAAGAGTTCTTTGCGAATGTTCTCAATAAAATTCTGGACCCTTCTCTAAATGCATGAGAAGGGTTTAAATACTATGCTAATTACCTACAAAAAGATTATACAAAAATATATTATGAGGTGGTTTCAAACAAGCTTCCTCATATTTAGTATATTTTTCATAAAAATTGAAAAAAAACTAATTAATAATCATGCTGGATGATAAGTTACTGCCAGTTGTGCTTTTTTTCTCACAAATATTAGACATCGGTTGAACTTGTGGAGGTTTGACGGATTCTATCTTCATTTGTGCAGAAAATATAGCATCCAATAAGAGTGGCTATATCCTCTCTATGGAGTTCAAAAAGTAGTTCAGTGTCATGATCTGACTGTGTGGTTTGACCAATAGCCGCCAGTCTGCTTCCTAATCAGTTTTCTTTAGCTATAGAAGTGTTTCTTCCCTAAGTTGACTAGCTTCTTTCCAACTTTCCTCTAAATATTTGATATCAGGAAGAGATTTGAAATTTCCTCCTCTAACAAGCCCAAAAGTATTTAATATATGGTTAATCATCCTAACCATATTATTTGATATACCTGCTGCTTTGGCTATGGCTAATTCTGCTTGTTTCACTCATGCATCCCAGTCTGTAAAAATAATATCTTTGAAAGTTTTCTTGATCTTTGGGAGATCTGACTTCTTCCCTTCTTCTGTATCGTTCCATTCAATATAATTAGATATTTTGATATTGAGTTCATTGAACTCAATCCTTTTATCAATGACCATGTTTGTTAATTGTTCACTGAGTTCTAGATGTGGAATTATGTTTGACATTTGTACAACAAACAGATTTTGTTTTTTATAGGGTAAGGTACTTAATTTTGATTTTTCTTTTATAAATTCCTCTGCAGTAGGAATTGCTTCATATTTGGTAAGATCTTGTATCAACTGTTCAATTAGTGAATTTTTTGCTAGATAAGTCATTTTCATGACTTATCTTAGGCATTTCTATCTCTTGCTGTACTCTGAGAAGTTGTTGTTCCACTTTCTGATTTGAACTCTTTCTTTCTTCATCTAGTTGCTGTTGTAGTTCCATGATTTTGACATCCTTTTCTTGGATCAAATTAGATACTTCTGTTGCGTTATCAATTTTCATAGTGGTATATTCACCAATGAATTGAGATAGTCGAGTTAAATTTTCAATCGGATTTGATGGAGTATATTTCAATACTACTTCTATAACTTCATTCCCTGGCGGTGTTTCAACTCTCCTCCTTTTCTTTTGTTTTCTCACTACAGCCTTATGAAGAGTGCTATAGAATACATCTAGTGGGGGAATATTAGTCACCTTAGGGATAATCTCATCAGTCGAATCTATAGGAATTATTTTCATCTCTTGGGAGATTATCTCAGGAGTTTCAAAGATTTGCTTTGTTGAAACTATTTAATGCTGAGGAGTCTGGAATTCTATATTCCTCTGAGATAATGATGCCTCTAGAGTGTTTGTAAGTGTATTTCTGAATGAAGTACATATTTTTTCTAATTCACTTTGATGTTGTGAGTTTAATTGTTCTGCTCTAATTTCTTGAATAGCTTTAATCGTATGATTGGTAATCAAAACATCCTGTGGAATCCGTCTGAATCTCTATTCTCTGAATTAATTGAATCTCTGTATTTATTTGGGATTTAGGTTCAATTTGACGAAATTTAGTATTTCTTCAAAAGTCCCGACAGAATGTAAAATATCTTCAAATCTATCATCAGTGTGCACAATAGGTTTGAGTTCGACTAACAAAGTGAATTTGTTAGCAACATTTTTTGGGTCGAACTGTCTGGAGGGTAAAACGGGGAGCTTTAACAGCTCAATATTCTGACATTATTTCAATGCATGATTGAAATTGGTGAGTGTAAATGAACCACATGAAATTGCTAAACTTGTCCACAAAGACTTTTTACTTTCTTTCAACGATTACCAACTGTTTGGTAGGCAATTTCCCTTGCCATCAACTTGTTTGAAACATATAATGGAAGAATATGCGGGGATCAGAGCTTCCAAAAACTGTAATATAGGGAAATGATTCTTCAATAAAACTCCTACCTATCATTTTAAGGTCCATAAGAGCTTCTTTAGTGAACCTATGGCTCACTGTGTCATACATATATCGGTGTAATGTTACTACAACACCATAGCACAACCTATGAAAATGTGGTGCGTAATTATGTTCCCATATCTCTTTATGACTCAAATGTATCGGGGTAGGGTCTTCAGAGGTCCATTTCCATCCCATAACTAGAAAGTTGGTAGAAAAACAGATAGCATAAAAAATGTATGCACTCATATAGAATTGGGGAACATATTTAGAGGAAGAAGTTATGGTTTGGCGATATTCATTAATTTCCTTAACTAGATTATTTGAAAGGATAGTTGCCCAATCATTATGAGGGAGTTAATAGAGAAGTCAATTAGGGGAATCCAATTTATGGAGAACTTAGTATTATTAGGTAAACCATATAATCTAGATAACATTACTGCCACAAAGTTGTAAGGGTTTTCTATTGACGTGATAGGATACATATCGATTTTCTTGTATTTGAAATTGTTGTCTAATTTCCTCCAAACTTGAATTGCCTTGAACGAGTCTTGGTTCTTATCAGAAAACTTTGAAACAAACTGACCATTGTAGGTATCTTGCTGGTTGGGCAGCTTATACATGACCTTCAGATCCTCAGGTCTGAAAGAACCTAGAATATTATCCTTGCAAGTCCTTAACTTTCTGTCTTTGATTACCAATTTATCAAGCACCCATCTAATCATGTCGATATATGGAAGAAGAGTAGCTCTTACTGCTATCCTATGGAGGAAAGAACATGCAATGTCTTTGAATTGCAAGTCTGAAGGTGTTGCATCATCAGCAATCGCCTTGACTTCCACTATTGCTGGCTCTTCGTCTTCAAGTATAGTGTAAATAACTTACCATTTAGTAGCTCCCCCATCAACAATGCAAACAATATCATATATGATAGGTGCCATTCCTGTTTGTTCGAATTCTACAATAATCTGTTTGTCATGCTTCTAAATAACTTTGCGGATGGACATATATTTGAAAGGAAATCCCTATTAAAGACAGAGTAAATGATCAAACGATGGAAGATCTATTGAAATGATCTGTTTTGAAAGAAAAAAGTCCATAAAATAGTTATATCATTAATTAATCATGACACATCCATAAATGTTTACATTGGGATGATAAAACATAATTAATACTTTCTAACATGATTTATTTTGCATAAAAACTTCTATTAAAACCTGTCAAATCAATCACATCACGTCCTTTGAACCTGTCTTAGTGATGTGTATTGCCTTCTGATTATGTGATATGCGATTTCACAATATCGCAATATCGCAATATCCCAGTTTCGTTAAGGATTGCTTAAGGTTTGGTAGTGTAAATGTTTGATATGTGATTTATTATGTCACTTGCAAAATTTCACATCGGCAATTGCAAAATCAGGATTTCACTGATCTATTGTTTTAACTTAAGAAAATATTTGTGAAAAATTATGATTTGCAATAGAGATGTTTTTATTTAAGGAGCTTTAATTTTTTTTGGAGTTTGATTTTTTTTTTTTTTTTAAACAAAAAATACTTTCAAAAAAGGGTCCCTATTTTTATTTATCAAAGGTCTAAATAACTAGTTAAAAAATAAAAATGGGGGGGGGGGGTTGCATAGCGCAACAAGGTGGCCGTATAAAAAATTCTATGTTTGGACCACCTGTGTGGCTTGTACATGTTCGTGTGACTTATTTTTCATTTGATCCCTTGTGCCTTCGTTCGACGGGTTGGGTCATGTCATGTGAGGGTGCCCAAGGAAATGCATTCAGGTTGAGTTGAGTCATGTGAGGGAGGCTGTATCAAAAATTGTAAATTGTGACAACCAATGGGCCTTATGGCACATGTTAGTGTGACCCGTTTTCCGTTTTCTCTCTTGTGCCTTCATTCAGGCGGGTCAGGTACGGTCATGTGAGGGCACCCAAGGAAACACATTTGATTCGGGTTGGGTCATGTGAGGGTGCTGAAGAAAACACATTCAGGATTGGTCAGGTCAGGTGAGGACAGGTTGTGCGAGAGAACCCAACCAAACACATTCAATCGGGTCGTAGGGTATAGTTGTGTGAGGCCGGTCATATAAAAAATTATAAGTTGTGATAGCTCGTGTGCCTTGTGTACATTTGTGTGACCTATTTGACGGTTTCTCCCTTGTGCCTTCGTTCAGGAGGCTTGGGTCATGCCATGTGAGGGCACCCAAGGAAACACATTCCAGTTGTGTACTCAGGTTGGTTTGGGTCGTGTGAGGGACATTGTATAAAAAATGATAATTAAGTTGTGACATCTCTTGTGCCTTGTGGTGCACGTTCATGTGACATGTTTCCTTCTTTATCCCTTGTGCCTTCATTCGGGTGGGTCGGATAAGATCATGTGAGGGTGCATGAGGAAGCACATTTGGGTTGGGTCGGGTCGTGTGAGGGCGCCTAAGGAAACGCATTCAGGGTGGGTTAGGTCAGGTTGAGTTGTGTGAGGGAGCCCAAGGAGATGCATTCAGGCCAGGTCAGGTTGGGTTGTGTCATGTGAGGGCTTCCAAGGAAATGCATTTGGGTCGAGTCGTGTAACGGAGGCTGTATCAAAAATCTTAACTTGCGACCACCCGTGTGACTTGTGCATATTAGTGTGACCCATTTTCCATTTGGCCCCTTGTGCCTTCGTTGGGGCCAATGGGGTTGGGTTGGGTTAGGTTGTGTGAGGGAACCTAAGGAAACTTGTTCGGGTTGGGTTGGGTCGGGTCGAGTCATGCCATGTGAGGGACCCAAGGAAACAAGTTCTTGTCGGGTCAGGTCAGGTCGTGTAAGGGTGGTCATATAAAAAATGTTAAGTTGTGATAGCCCATGTGCCTTGTGCATGTTCATGAGACCCATTTGTTGTTAGCTCCCTTATGCCTTCATTTGGGCAGGTTGGGTCGTGCCATGTGAGGGCGCCCAAGGGAACACATTCAGGTCGGGTCGAGTCGGGTTGTGTGAGGGTGTCCTATAAAAAATGCTAAGTTTTGACTGCCCGTGTGCCCTGTGCACATTTGTGCAACCTATTTGCCATTTTATCCCTTGTTCCTTTGTTCGAGTGGGTTTGGTAGTGCCGTGTGAGGGCGCCCAAGGAAATGTGTTCGAGTTGGGTACTCGGGTTGGGTTGGGTCGTGTGAGGGAGGCCGTATAAAAAATGCTAAGTTGTGACAACCCGTGTGCCTTGTGGAACATGTTCATGTGACCCGTTCGCCTTTTTCTCCCTTGTGTGTCCATTCAGGCAGGTTGGGTAGGGTCATGTGTGGGTGCCCAAGGAAACACGTTCGAGTTAGGTTGGGTCATGTGAGGGTGCTGAAGGAAGCACGTTCATGGCAGGTCAAGTTGGGTCATGCGAGGGCACCAAACGAAACATGTTCGAACGAGTCATGGGGTCGAGTTGTGTGAGGGTGGCTGTACAAAAAATGCTAACTTGTGACCGCCTATGTGCCCCGTGCACGTCCGTGTGACCTGTTTTCCTTTTTCTCCCTTAAGCCTTCATTCGGGTGGGTTAGGGTGTGCCATGTGGGGGTGCCCAAGGAAACACGTTTGGGTCGGGTCATGTGATAGTGGCTATATCAAAAGTGCTATGTTGTTACTGCCCATGTGCGTTGTGCATGTTCATGTGACCCATTTCCCATTTGGTGCTCCTTTTTGCCTTCGTTTGGGCGGGTCGAGTCGTGTCGTGTGAGGGTGCTCAAGGAAACACGTTCGGGTCAGGTCGTGTTGGGTCATGTGAGGGAGACTGCATAAAAAATGCTAAGTTATGACCGTTTGTGTCCCTTAATGTGTACCTTCATGTGACCCATTTTTCATTTTATTCCTTGTGCCTTAGTTGGTGCGGGTCAGGTCGTGTCGTGTGAGGGTGCCCAAGGAAACACGTTCAGGTTGGGTTCGAGTTGGATCAAGTCGTGTGTGTGGAAAGTTGTAAGTTTTACATATTAAATAATTTATATACACCTTAATATATTATTTATTTATATTCAATTTTTAATTTAATATTATATATATATTTATTTTATTTTTTCTTAAATATTATTATTTATATTTAATTTTTAATTTTTAATTTTAATTCTAATTCCTCCCTCAAAAAAAATTTCACCCTTCACCCAGCCTCCCTATTCTCGAGTGAAAAAAATACAACCTTCGAATCATTGTTCCAAATGCATTGTCACTGTTCTTCACACAGACTTGGGTTGAGCCCGACTCAAACATGCAGAACCCGACTCGCCCTGAACATTGAATGCCCATTCCTTGGCACACCTTATTGTTTCTTTAGTTCTGCCCCACTGCTGCTTGAAGCCATCGGTCCAAGATTCAAATCAGAGGGAGTTTTAGGCGTTGGATTGATGTGAAGAGCTTTGCATGACCCAAGATTATGAATATTTTTCATATTCAGTATTACCGAAGTAAATTTTTCAGTATTCGGCTCCTATGGAAAGGCCATCTAAGGTAAGCCCTAATCTAAAATTGAATTTCTATAGTGATATTTTATTCAAATTGATCAGATAACCATGGAAGATATCTTGTTGAAGTTATGAAGCCAAAACCTAATATTGTCAATAAAAGTTCTTTGAAGATTTCAAATGGAAAAGATATCGCAAATATTTTTATTTTTCCTTCTGGAGCAAAGCTACTTATGAATCATCTATTTTTGTATCCAATAGAAATAATGGTTGTATCAAGTCAAACATCACTGAACGACCCTATTCAATGGTGACGAGCATATCTCATCTCATATTTCTATTATGTTCACAGTGACGATCTGTTACCCCATTACATGGCATTCTACACACACCAACATCTCGCGTTGGATGATCTATATCCATATTATCTAATGCTATTATAAACTCCTAGTAACTAATTTCAATGCAGGAAAATCAGACATTGGGTTTAGTAGCAATTAATTGGGAGTTTCAAGTAGCTACCTTTTTCATTTTTGTTTGAAATAATCCCTCTTTCTTTTTAGAATTTGAATAGATGTTATCCGTTCATATTGGAGTTTTCCTAGGTGTCTGAGTTTATACTTATGCATTTAATTTCACCTCTTTTCCCCCTTGTGGGGTGGTTTGTATTTAAGGCATTGTGGTTGCTTCAGTTAGCACTGAAAATTGGTCCTACTGGAAAAACAACGATGGTGTAGAGGCCTCATATTCATCATGTGGCCTGCAGGCGATCGCGAGTTTGATCTGCCAAGGTTGCGTCCTTTTTTGGTTTGGTTTATTTCAATGGAGTCCTCTACGTCATAGTATGCACTCTGTTTTGGCCTTTGTGCTTGGTTAGAGAGGAGGCTTACAATCCACCCAAGGTAATTCGGCTTTATTCACTATAAGGGTCTTTCTTTAATGCTCATGTGTTGTATTATGCCTAGGAGAACTCCTACAATTAGTATCATTGATTGAACTTCATTGAAGCAAGGTTCCTAAAATTTTAAGTGTAGTTTACTCAAAACCCCAACATGGGTTTCCTTCCCTAGCTTCCCAAAGCCCAGACATTGGGTATTTTGGGTTTTTCCCCTTTATTAATGATTATAGCATATGGGGATCGAGTTCTGTATAAGTTTTAGATATTATACAAATTCCAAGATAAAATTCCCACAACCTATGAAGCCTCTAATAAAAGTACCTCAACCTAAGAGAATCAATAGTTCCTTCATCCAAATAACACCTAGAAAATATTCTTTTTTTGTTCCTTTGATATATGATTTACAAATTGGGGACAATTTATTATTGGAGAAATGATTGTATGTCACAAAATATTTTAAATTCTTCTCTTGGGTCAGATTTTGGGAATAATGGAGAATATCGCAACATGGAATTTTTATATTTAAAGTTAGAACATAGGGCTATAATACTGATTAGTATGGTTTCAAAGTATGAGCTCTCTCATACACAAACTTTTTGGACACCTCCTGAAGAAAATTTGGAATCCTCATAACGTGAACAATTTTGAATAACAACATTTATATGATAACTTAAACAAGAAATCTTCTTTCAAGATAACTAAAACAATAAAGTTTTTTCTAAACAAAGATATTGGGTGCTACACCTTAATGCAATTTATTATATCTATAGGAAAGGTAGTTCCCAAACTACAACTAGCCGATCGTTTGGCTATGGAGCAAGTTTACAGAGGGTCATTTATGACTTCTCTTGACATGGTGGGGTTTCCTTATCTATAATTAAAGTAGAATACTTTATTTTTTAGTGTTTATATGCTCTAGCTAAGGCATGTTTCTGAGTTTTTGGTGTTAATGGGAGACACCCTCCAACAACAATTGTAGTTGCAACATCATATTCCTGAGTAAAAATCAATGTTGTTTCTTGTCGACCTTAGGATTTGACCTAGAAAGATTGAATTTTTAAACTTTATATCAAGGTTGCAGTAGGAAATTGATCAAAATTAAGAATTTCTTAGAGGATTGGCATTGTCAGGCGAGTGATGGGCATTGTAGAAGAATAATATTTAGAGGAGAATCTACAATTCGTAACATATGAACCAACACTATCCTTTGAATGATGTAATTGGTATATATTGACAGTAATATTATGATGATAGTTGGTAGAACTATTTATGTTACTTTGTTAACTATTGTAATAGATCCAATGTTTTTCTGGAATAAGCAGAGGAGAAAGACTGTGTTTTTCTTTTAGCATAAAACTATAGATAATGACTTCTTTCTAAATTAACTTTTTTTTCTTTAGAATCAAATAAAAAGAAGAGACAATAAATCATTTAATAATTAGAATATTTGCAAATGAAGCAAATATTTGTCAATCAAGCATCGTGAAAGGCATAGTGAGACACTTTGGTCACTTCAAAAAAATGAGTAACCATGTTCATTGTATTTTTTGTGAGAAATAGTGAGATAGTTAGGATAAAAAAAATATTTTTAGGGACTTAAACCTCTTGTTACAACTATTGAACTTCTCACATGGTGATCAGTTGGGGAAGATGAAGGAAATTCAGTCCTTTCAATCAAATTGAATGGAAAAAGGTTATCATATATGATGGAGAATTTGTCATATTTAATAATGAAATAAGTTGCAACAAGACATAAGTTGTCACGTAGAAAAATAATAATGAAAAGGAAACAATTAAATCATGTACAATTAAAATGAAAACAATTAAATATTGTAGAATTAAAGTTTTTCTCTTTCTTTGGAAGCTCATATACTAAAAAAATTGTTACATACTTCACCATGCAATCAATTTTCCAGAAAGTGTTCCTAACTGAATAAAATAAAGATAGAAGGAAACTTAGACAAGCATGCATCTTAAAATTTAAAGATCGATTACAAGAATTAGATTATACCTTAAATATCCAAGAACCAACCAAAGGTTTATTTTTGACGCAAGAAAAAAACCAAAATTCCTTTAATGCAACCCTCTTCATTTATGGGATTTAACCCCAAATACAACATGCGTGCATTTAGGACCTTAAAATTTAAAACGATTAAATAAACTGCTCCAACCTTTATAACGTGCAATAGGCACCCATAGTCTGTCATGATGAAGAGTTTGATGTATTACCTGTAGTGCAAAATTTGTGAGTTATAATAAATTTAAAATCCTTCCAAACCTATTCGGACTACTTTGGAGAGATGGTAGTCTGCGTTGAATTCCCTGAATCTCAAGGGAAACTAGAAACTATATTTATCATACAACACTAAAATATTGTCACCAATTAAGCCATGGCTCACATAAAGTTTCTTGAAACGTTTTTTTTTTCATTCTTGCCCAACAAAATTCCATGTAGAATAGTTCCACATATGTTATCATGATAGGTCCCAGTAAATATTGAACTTTCCCTTGGTCATATATTGTATTAATGACTTTTTCAAAAAAATATAAAGAAAACACACAAAAGAAACATAAAATATTTACATTAGAAAGAAACAACATAAATAATTACCAAGAAACAAGAGAGGTCATTTTAGAAAATTTTACAAAGCAACAACAAAAGTCTCCCATTTCAAGAACTTTTACAAAGCAACAAAAAAAATATTAGAGTATCACAACTTGGGTTCCATTCCAGTTTATTGCAGAGCTTTAATACCTAATCCAAATGACGAGGAGGTTCACAGGATGAAGAGGATGAGGTGGCTGATACGACAAAGAGGACGTTATGGAATTCCTCCAGCAATGAGGATGAATTGCACCAACAAATCCTGCAAAAAAATGATTAAAAAATTAAAAGCAACTTAAACGAATGCAGGAAGAAACCAAAAAATGAAAAAAAAACTCCATGCCAATACATATGTAAAAAAAAACTCCATGCCAATAGATATGTTGTCGGTGAATTCCTCTACTGATGAAAACACCGAAAATTCCTCCAACAACTAATGGTAAAATCATAGTGTGTAAAATATTTCTGCAGAATCATGGCCGCAATATCTATACACACACACACACACACACACACACACACACACACACACACACACACACACACACACACATTAATTTGGTCAAATTAATAATTCAGCTGAATTATTAATCCAACTTAATTATTATTTCAGTTGGATTGTTAATTTGACTGAAAAATCAAATTAATGGTAATTTTTAATGTAAATGGAAATAATAGTTCGATCGAATTAATTTTAATAATCCGGTTGAATGAATTTTAAAATTAGGCCGAAAAAAACCTATGTTCGGCAAAACAAAGTGCGATTATGAAATTTTTGGGTGTATTTCTCACAAAAGTGCAACCCAAATTCGCATGTTTGCCTTGCGACGTTGGATAAATTGCAATAGAATGTAACATTGCGACAATGTGTGTTATAGTACGACAAAGTTTCTGACAGTGTGACAATGTTTTCCACGTTACGACAATTATTTTTACATAAAGGAATTGGATAGATTATGGTCTTAGTCAACAAGATCACATTTTTTATTTTGTAATGTTAGATTGTGACAATATTTCTCTCATTACAAATTGAGCATGGTTGAACTTAGTTCATCTTGGTTGACCATGGTTGATTAAAGTCAACCATGGTTGACCTTTGTTGACCTTGGTAGTCCTTTCCAACCATGTTTATCTTGGATGCCCATGGTTGACCATGGTTGACCATGGTTGATGATTATTAATCATGTTTTCCCATGGACGAGCATGATTTATAATGTTTTACCATTACATTAGACCGAGGTTGATGATAGTTGGCCATGTTTTACCATAGATATAAGTTTTAGTTTAGTTGCATCTAACATGATAGTGGAATGGGTCATGAGTAAAGAACGAGTAGGGAAATATTAGAGTTAGTAAAGAGAAGATAAAAATAGGGTGGACTGTAGATCTAAGTTACAGTTGAATATCTAGCTAAGATGAAATTTGAAGATAGTGTGAGTAGGGCATGATAAAGTTGGAGTAGATATTGAGAAATTTTCATAACTATAGTTTAGTTAGAAAGCTTCTGAATATGAAATTGAAAATGAATAAAAGAGAGATTTGTTGCACATAGTAGTTTGGTGTCAACAAATCAAGGGATGGGTGTCTCTTGGTTGGTGCCAATAAATTTGATCTAAAAATAGGTTGGAGCCCACAATAATAATATGGCGCAAATTTTGTTTCCTTCTCCCTTCATTGGTTTCCACATACATCTTGTGTTCCTCTGTGTTTCTTATCTCATTTATTGTTGAATGGTTCAAAATTTTGTTTATTGTAAATAATTGTTAAAATATATTTTGAGGTCTAAAATGGGCCTCCTAAGGAAGATGTACAATCAAAATTCACTTTATGAGAACCAATCACATTTTAGAGGATGACATCATCCCTAATGGTTGAGGTGGCATTGATTGAGTTAAAGGTACTTACTTGTCACATTCTCAATGGTGGATAAAAACTCATGGTTAACCATGGTAGTGATCTAAGTACCTTTAAAGTCATAAAGTAAAGTACTCATATTAAATGTCATTTCACACTTTTTGAATAAAATATTATTATTGTCATTTCATATTTCTTGAAAGAAACAATATAAAAATATTTTTGATTTAAAATATAAATTTTAATTAATAGTATATTCTATAATTAAGAATTTCTGAATTTATATTTATATTTTATTTTAAGTTATTGAAGTACAAAGGAAAAATACATTAGTTGTGCAATGATAATGATTTTTTCTTGAAAATATCATTCTTATTTATAGTCACATCAATACAATTTCTTTATTAGTTTTATTTTGATACAACTTTTGAATTTAATTTAACCATGGTTACATGGATTTTCGTGCAAAAAGTGAATTGCAAATTCATAAATATTATTTTATTGGTTTAGCTATAATTTTATTATTTCCTTAGGAGGCCCATTTTAGACCTAAAAATTCCCCTAATGCTAATATATTGATTCATCACCCCCACCTCTTAGTGTATTCATAAGTATAAAAATAAGATAAATAAAAGTGAATCCTTGATGCAAACCTAGTTCTAAATTCACAAACAAAAATATCCAAAAAAAAAATCCATAGGACCCTAAAGAGGGGGAGTACCCTTTCCATTAATATATGTGGGTGAAGTAGATGCCACTCCATCTCATCATTGATAGTGGGAGCTAGAAGCACTCGATATCAACCAAAGTTATAATGAGATTTCAGCTATATATATTAATGAAACCCCAACCTTACACCATTGTTTAATTGAGCCATTGATGAGACAACCATGTCATCCAACAATTCTTCTTGTGTTATGACACTAAGACCTTCAAGGATGAGGTATTTTGGGATATTTTCCACTTGATGTTCTTGTGTATTGTGATTGATGATATTATGTAGATGTATATTTAAATGAAACCTGAACTTGTGGAGAACTATCCAACATGAAAATGAGGAGAGTATTTATGAGTTGCCTATTGTGATTGACGATATTATATAGATGCATATTTAAATGAAACATGTGATAGCTATGATGTTTTCTCTATTCATAGCTAGTCTCTAGACTTGCCTTTTAGGTTTGTTCCTTGTGAATAGGTTTGAATTTAATTGATAGAAGAGGTGTTATTGATAGAAGAGTTGTTATGTTATGAAATTGAATACAATTGCTACACCTAAAATAGAATATGAGAAATCTAAATTTAATGATTTTGTCACTCATGCATTTTATTTTAGGAAATATGTTTGGAATTTTGGGTTATTTTTACCCATATTCAAAGTTGGTTTCTAACATTATTTCGGGTTTTTTTATTGGCTTGGGGATACATGTGATCTATGTCAGTGGAATCATGTATAGACTAGTGATGTAGTCATTTAATGAGAGGAGAATGATGAAAAATACTTGGTAATGAAAGTGATTAAGGAAATGTGTAATTAATACAATGAATACCAATATCACCAAGTGATGTAACAACAACTTATTAATTTTAGAGTATTCAAGTTGACCTATGGAACAAAAGTGGTCAGCGGGCGTGTTTACATACTTGTATAAAAGATCTGGATTGGTTACGACCACTGGAAAACTGATTAACAATTATTTACCTTATTTACGAATCAAATCCTTGTATGTGTGGTGTAAATATATATTCAACTAGTAATTAGTTATCATGGAAAATAATAAATCAATTAAATATAATAAAATTAGAAAAAGTTATGACGTTGGCTAAGGGAATTCCGAAATCACTGTATATATAAAGGAGTGGGGTTTCAATCCAAAATCAAGAACTCTGTTGAATCTCAGCTTTTGAGTGTGGGTCTTGGTGAAGTGGCAGTTGACTACCTTTTCACTAAAAAGGCAGTCGATTGCATTCACATTCATTTTTTTGAAAAGAACACTCGATTGCATTTTGTTTAAAGGAGTGGGGTTTCAATCCGAAATCAAGAGCTCTGTTGAAACTCATATTTTGAGTGTGGGTCTTGGTGAAGAGGCAGTCGAATTATTTTACGCTAAAAAGGTAGTTCCGATAGTGTATTTTATTTTGTTTTGTTTTTATGTTTTATTACACTACGCCATATAAAAAGTGAAAAAGCCCGTAGGCTTATTTAACTTTAGTTTTGTATTGTTGTGTAAGCCCGAAGGTAGAGAAAAACACAGTGAAGACCAGAGAGCACTGTTTTGTGTGTTTTTTGAGAGATAGAGAAGACCAGAGAGCACTGTGTCTATAACAGTTTTAATCATATTTTGTGAATCCCTCCGGTGAGGAAGAAATATATCATTTTCTAATACTTTTAGTTCTGTTAATGAAATAGAAAGAATTTTTATGCAGTCTCTATCCAACAGAAAGAAAATTTATTTTTATTATCTGTGTTAGAAGGAGAGTATTATTTTCTCAGTTCTTTGTTCTGGAATTATCAGAAATTCCAACAAGCCCTTCAGGTAAGCTAGGAGGCAATTCCTATTCTGGTGGTACCACGTTTAACATTCAATAGTATGGTGCAAAAGGTGATGGCATCACAGACAATAGCAAGGTGAGGACTGAAGAGTTGAATTGAGTTATATCAACAATGAAGTGATCAAATAATGAATTATAATGACATGTGTATATGGGTTTTGACAATTTGATGATGAGTACATGGGTATATGGGTTTTAACAATTTCATGAGCATGTGTTGTTGTATACGCTATAACTGGGCTTTTCTGGCATCTTGTAATGTGGCTTGTGCATCTATTCAAGCGTCTATGATCAATATACCAAAAGAAAAATATGTGGTAGCTCCAGTTTCGTTTACAGGACCTTGTAAGAAAGTTCACATAACTGTGCAGGTAATAATTAGGAGCTTTGTATATATGAAGATGTTGTGATAAATTTAATCACTTTTCATGAGCAACAAGAAATTATTTTATGAAGATGTACTTGTGATAGATTTAATCGCTTTTCATGAGCAACAAGAAATTATTTGATGAAGATGGATGTTGTGATAGATTTAATCACTTTTCATGAGAAACAACAAATTTTCCTCTTTCTTGTTGGCAGGTAATTGGGGACCTTATTGCACCAACAGACAATAGTTTGTGGAAAGGTGACAACAACTTGTACTGGCTGGAGTTCACGAATGTAGATTGTCTAACGAACAACGGCAGGGGAAGTTTAGATGGAAATGGAGCCTCCTGGTGGAACAACGTGTGTAGTAAGAATCAACAGGTACGTAGCATAAACAATTATGTTATTCGTTTATTTCTCGTGATTTGGAATTAAGAGCATAAAATCACACATCCCATTTTTGACTAAAATTCGTTACATTGTTGTCTAGCACTGGTGCTGGTGCTGGTGTTGTGCAGTGCAAACAAGGGCCTCTGGTATAGCCTCCCTTCCATTCTTAACATATATATGATCAATTTGAGTCTCCCACCCATTCTTACCATATAATATATGATCATGAATTTGAGTAGTGTTTAGCATGAATGAATTAGGAGTTTATAACAAGTACGTGCAGGATAATAATGGAATGATAATTAATTATGTGTAGACATTACGTTTGGCAGGGAATACGAATATGGTGTTGAGAGGCATTACTTCCATTAACAATAGGAAGTTCCATATCTCCCTTGTTGTATGTGACAATGTGCTGGCAGAAGGATTGACTATCCAGGCCCCCGGTGACAACCCCAATACCGATGGGATTCACGTTGATTATACTAATGTCCATCTTCGAAATATCTACATTGGAGCAGGTACGTAGTGGATCATATAATTACCCATCACCATTACAAATCTCATCTTTTGTTGGCAAAGATGGTGAACGATATAAGTATCTAAGATAATGATATAATAATACTAGCACAATCACATTTACCAATGTGGTTGATATACGCAGATAGGTGTATATGAAATAGATTTACAACCACATTCACTAATATGTTTGATATAAGAATATAGACCTATATACACCAACCACCACATATATTTTACCAAAATAATCATTATACATTTATGAATATAGTTACCAATATATCTTATATATCTACTTGTAATATATTAATTATATAAACTATATTATTACTATATATTAAACTAATATATATATATATATATATATATATATTATTAATTTTTTTCAAAACATTAATAGTTATAACTTAAACTATACTAAAATTAAAATATAACATAATACTAGTATTTTATTACTATTTATAATAAGTATATATCTCTTACTAATATATGAATGGATTATTAATATTATAATCCAAAAGAACAAATAACCCCAACGGTCTAATATTATAAACCCAAGGGGATAATATTAAAAAGCTAAGAGATCAAGAATCCCAAGGGATTCATATTAAAAATAGGATAGATTAATAAAGACTAGGAATTAATATTTTAAATACAAATGAATGATAAGCTCACATGATTATTAATATTATAAATCAAAGCTAACAATCAACTTTAGGGATTGTTAATATTATAAATCCAATGAATTAAAAATACAAAGGATTAATAAAAAAAATGGATTGATATTAAAAACCCATGGAAATAATAAACCTAAGGGATCAATAAAGCCAATGGATTAATATTAAAAAGACAAGAAATTAATAAACCCTAAGAATTAATATTTTATACTAAAAAGCCTAGGATATTAATACTATAATAATCAATATTTTAAACTCAAAAGATTAATAAACCCAAGGTATTATTAATATTATAAACCAAAAGAATGAATAAATGCAATGGTTTAATAATATAAACCAAAGGAATCGGTGAACCCAAGGGATAAATATTAAAAACATATACAACCAATAAGGCCAAGGGATCAATACTAAAAACACAAAAGATTACTAAACCCTAAGAATAAAGTTTTTAAACTAAAAAACCTAAGCAATTAATAAACCCTAATAATTAATATTTTAAATTAAATAGATTAATAAAACCAAGACATTATTAATATTATAAACCAAAAGAAGTAATAATCCCAAGGGTTTAATACTATAAACCAAAGTAGCTGGTGAACCCAAGGATAAATATTGATATTATAAACCAAGAAATTAATAAACCCTAATAATTATATTTTAAACTCAAGAGATTAATAAACTCTAAGAACTAATGTTTTAAACTCAAGAGATTAATAAACCCAAGGGATTATTAATATTATAAACAAAAAGAGCTAATAAATCCAAGGATTTTATATTACAAACCAAGGGAATTGGTGAACCCAAGGGATAAATATTAAAGACATAAGTGATCAATAAGGCCAAGAGATCAATATTAAAAACACAAGAGATTAAAAAACCATACGAATTAATATTTTTAACTCAAAAATCTAAGAAATTAATAGACCCTAAGAATTAATATTTTTAACTCAAGAGATTGTAAGACCCAAGTGTGGTTTAATATTATAAACGAAAATAAACTAATAAACCAAAGGGTTTTATGTCATAAACCCAAGGAATTGGTGAACCCAATGGATAAATATTAAAAAACTAAGGGATAAATAAGACGAAGGGATCAATATGAAAAACATAAGAGATTAATAAAGCCTGCAAATTAATATCTTAAACAAAAAGGTTTTATTAACTCGCATAATTATTAATATTATAAACTCAAGGGAATAATATTAAATCTAAGAGATTAATATTATAAACCTCAAGTATATAAAAACCGTTAGATAAATACTATAAATCGTAAAATAAACATGGTTGAGCATGTTTGACTTAAACATTAAGACAATTATTTTCATAATGCGACGTTGGACAAAGAATGACCATGGTTTTTCATCGTTGATTTTCATATTGAGACAATATTTGTCACAATGTGACATTATACCATGGAAGACGTTGATTGACTATGACTAACTATGATTAACAATAGTAGCCCCTGGTTGATTTTCATATAGAAAATGTTTTTTATAATGTCACATTGGACCATGGATTAATATTAAAGTGTATGAATAATATTTAATGCATAATATTACCAACCCAAAGAATTATGAAACTCAAGGGATTAATAAACCCTAATAATTAATATCTTAAACTCAAAACGGAAGAAATGAATAAACCCTAAGAATTAATAATTTAAACTGAAGAGTTTAATAAATTGAAGGTATTATGAATATTATAAACCAAAAGAACTAATAAACCCAAGGGTTTAATATTATAAACCAAAGGAATTGGTGAACCCAAAGGAAAAATATTAATATTATAAACCAATAAATTAATAAAGCACAAGAATTAATATTTTAAACTCAAGATATTAATAAACCCTAAGAATTAATATTTTAAACTTAAGAGATTAATAAACCCAAGGGTTTAATATTACAAACCAAAGGAATTGGTGAACAGAAGGGATAAAAAATAAATACCTAAGGGATCAATAAGGCTAAGGGATCAATATTAAAAACACAAGAGATAAATAAACTCTAAAAATCAATATTATGAACCGGAATATTATAATACCCAATGTTATAAACTATAAATATTAAACACAATATTATAAACCCTAATATTAAACCCAAATATTATAAACACAATATTAACCCCTAATTATAAACACTATATATTAGAATCTATGCTATAATCCAACATATTAGACCATAATGTAATTCATAATATTAATAAACTTAAGGGATTATTAATATTATAAGCCAAAAGAACTAACAAACGCAAGGATTTAATATTCTAAATCAAAGGTATTTGTGAACCAAGGATATAAATGTTAAAAACCTACATTATCAATAAGGCCCATGGATCAATATTAAAAACAAAAAAGATTATTAAATGCTAAGAATAAATTTTTTTAACTCAAAAACCTAAGAAATTAATAAATCCTAATAATTGATATTTTAAACTAAATAGATTAATAAATCCAAGACATTATTAATATTATAAACCAAAATAAGTAATAAACCCAAGGGTTTAATATTATAAACCAAAGTAATTGATGAACCCAAGGGATAAATATTAATATTATAAACAAGGAAATTAATACACCCTAATAATTAATATTTTAAACTGTTGATGTAAATAACTAATAACACCAAGGGTTTGATATTACAAACCAAAGGAACTGGTGAATCGAAGGGATAAATATTAAAAATCTAAGGGATCAATATTAAAAGTACAATAGATTAATAAAGCCTAATAATTAATATTTTTATTTGAAAAACCTAAGAAATTAATAAATCCTAAGAGTTCATATTTTTAACTCAAGAGATTCTTAGATCCAAGGGTGGTTTATTATTATAAACAAAAAAATAATAAACCCAAGGGATTTATGTTATAAACCCAAGGGATAAATATTAAAAACTTAAGTGATCAATAAGGCGAAGGGATCAATATGAAAAACATAAGAGATTAATGAAGCCTAAAAATTAATATATTAAACAAAAAGGTTTGTCATAAACTCACATGATTATTAATATAATTGTTGAACACCTATTCCTCCATTGGTAGTTGTGGAAGGCGAAGAGTCACAAACGAGTCCAAGTTACCTTGGAAGATGAATTCAAGAGTCACACCATTGTATTATAAATGTACATCTATTTATAATAAAGATGCAATGAATGTCCATCTTTCTATGTGTGTGTTTATCTTTCTCCTACACCACGTGTGTATTTAACATGGTATCAGAGCTGATACATTCATAACCAACTCAATCTTGTGTGAGCCATTTGTTTTTGTGGCCTATGTATATCTCCAAAAATTCTGGTCATTTTTGTAGCATTTAGAGATTTTCTGCAGCATTCATCTTTGCAGCATTCAAAAATATTTTGCAGCATTCAGAAATTAGTTTTGTGAAGAGCAGTGTTTTGCATCTTAAACTCTGTAGGTTTTTCACTGCTCCTGCCATTCTGCAATTCTGAAAAGAAAAATTTTAAATTTTTTCTGCAATTTCTACTGCCTACTTTTATTTCTGCACATTGGAGAGCTGCTGGAAAAATATTGTTTAAAGTGGGTTTCAAAAAAAAAATTCTGAGTTTTATTGTAAATTCTCCAATTCTCAGTTGTATTCTTCTACTGAAATTTCCTGAAAAATTACAGCCGGGAATTCCTGAAAAATTCTGCTGTTGCCCTCACCATCTGAAAATTATCTGTTGTTTTATTGTTAAAAAATAAAAATAAAAATAAAAATTATTGTTTACCTCGGCCTTTCGGACCCTGGCCCCCTCCACCTCAAACTTGGCCCCTCGGCCCCCATAGAGCCCTTGGCCTCTGCACTCACTCCCTACGCTCTATCCCATACCCCCCTCACTACCCAACACTCCCCACTCTGCACTTCGCCACCTGCGTTACCCCCTCACCCCAACTCACAAACCCGCGGCCCCCCCTCTCACCCCAACATTCCCTCGACTCCCCACAACACCCTACCCGACCCTCCCTAATTGGCCCTCCCTACCCAACCTGCACTCACCCTACGCAGACACCCATCCCACCTCGCAACCCACTCAAACGGCCCCCCTTTCAGCCTGTACACTCGGTTGTCCCCCCCTCTCGCATCCACTCACAAAACCCTCCACCTCTCCCTATGCTACTCCCCTCCCACGCTGCTCGACATTCAACACACAGCTCGCCCTACCCGCCTCTCAACCCGACTCCCCTCCCATCCCAACCCCCTACTCCCTCTCCCTACCCTCGCTCTACCCACCTCCCGCCCGGTCATTGCTCCACTCCCCCTTGCGGCAACCTCCCCATGGCCTACTCCACATCCCACTCGACCTCACCACTGCACTCTACAAACGCAAACCCACCCCCTCCCCTGGCTGCGTACCAGCCACCCTTACCCCCGCTACTTCCCTTACCTGCCCCTCACTTGCACTCCCCCTTCACCCATTTTCTCGGCCCCACCCTTCACACATACACTCACCCTCAAGCTCCAATACTTGCAGCCTCCCCACAAGTAGCCTTGGCTCTCTGTCTCCCCTCCCTCAATTTCCCATTTTAATTTTAATTTTGGCCTATTTAGTTTTTAAATTTTTTTTTTACAGTTAAAAATTCCCCACGTAAAGCCTTTCCCAAGTAAAACCTCCCCCAAATAAAATATCCTTCAGATTTCACTTGCCCTAGTAAAATCTCCCCCAGATAAACCCTCCCCAGAAATCACCTCCCTCAAATAAAACCTCCCTGAGTTAATACCTTTGTTTTTCTCTAATTATTTTTTCAAAAAAAAAAAAATAATAGAGAGAGAGGAAATGGCATATGAGTAGGCGGATTGTCTACATAGTAGAAAAGTGAAGTTTGTGATTTGTGGCATGTATAGAAAGGTGATTCTCTCAAAGAGATTGACAATGTGAAGAGAAGTTGTAAATTGGTCATCATTCTCAAAATAGAAGTGGCACTCACTCATAGTTTGGACACACAAAGTTTCTGATTTTTGGAGTTTCTCTTAGTCTTTATTGTGAAGCAGTATAGCATGGTCAAACATCCATGTTTTTGAATCTCATTTTTTTTTTAATCATATTTTTTGGTGTAAAACAACGCTCTAAATAAGAGAGAAACCAACTTCCTTAAAGGGTTATTGCACAGTAGTTTTTTGTTGCACATTTACAAAAATATTTTGCAGTAACATTTTATTAACATTCTCAGTGGATATTTCTTCTTCATAGTTGCAATCAGTGTTTGAAGTATAAATTTGAGTTGCTGAGAAATTTTTCTATACTTTTTTGAATTCATTTGTATTCTTTTGAAACGAAGTTGAATCACATTGTAAACGGGTGCATTATCAGTTGAAGCCAACACCCTTTATTTCTTGAAACAAATTTGTTGAGAAAAATGGCTAAAATCAATGAGGCATTAGAGTTGTTGAATAACCTCATTCATTCCAGTGTTCATGATATGGTAAAAATGAGCAAGAATGCTCTTTGTAATATTCAAAGTTGTTTGCAAGATGCACAAGACAATATTGAGTTTTTGCAGTTGGAGTCTCAGCTTCAACAAGATGAACTTCAACGAAAGAGTCACCATTCTGAACCTGTTTCTATTTATAAAATTGACAAGGACTCCCATCAATAGCAAGAAGATAAAGTTGTATTTGACTCACATTCAGTTCCTTGTACAAGAGTATATTTACATGCAGATGCAACAACTCAGCCTACACTTCCCAAGCCCATCATTAGACCTTGGGAAGATATTATCCACAACAAGCACAAAACTGGTCTTGGATATGACAAGGATGTGTCATTTCATATTCTAGACTACACCAAGCCCATCAAATTTCAGAGTGCTAGATTTATGTATGATATTTTATCTGCAACTATTCCATATCCTACTCTGCTTCCACAACAACAACAACAGATTGTAAAATGCCAACACTGTGATCAAGTTGGCCATATGAAAGATCACTTTTTTGACCTTCACCCATGCAAGAACTGTGGTCGGTACACTCATTCTTCACATAGATGCTTCGGAAACAAGCCTCCTGCAAGAACAAAGATTCATCTCGAATGGATCACTTCTTGGAAATGGGCATCAACATCCAAGAATATTTTTAAGTCGCATGCCAGAACTTGTTCTCGAATATTGAGTAAACTTGCAGTTGATTTTTTTCCATCATCTCACCTTGTACCTGACAGGGGGGAAATGGTGGTCATCTACAAGCTTCAATGCCACATCAAGCGAGCCTGAGCCACAATCTCTCATTCCATATTCAGAGTTGTAGCTAGAGACATAGCAGTTCAAGCGAGCCTGATCCACAATTCGTCATTCCCGATTCAGAGTTGTAGCCAGAGATATGGATGCCCATGAGCATGCCTTTGGTGGATGGAAAACCTTAAAGCATCCATCTGAGGTTGATATTCTTCCTCTTTCAGAACACTTCCTCTAGCAGAATACTTCAGCTTATTTCCATATTTAGTTGAGTTCTAGGAATTGCATTAAGCATTCCAGTGTTGGTGGTCATCCTTAAACCAGCATAGGTTGTAGACTACCATTCTTTTAGGTTGAAGGCCTCCCTTTAAATATGAGGTACAATTCCTCTAGCAGAAGCTCTTAGCTTCTTGCTAGTTTTGGAAGAGTTCTGGGAACTGAAATAAGCGTTGCATTCCAGTGTTGGTGGTCATCCTTAAACCACCTCTTTATGTCAACATTTTAGAGAGCTGATTCAGCCTAAGTGTTTCCATGCATACTTTGGAGATTTGTAATAAACACCCTCTTCTTGGAATCACACATACCCCTTCAGATTAAGGGGGGAATGTTGAACACCTAATCCTCCATAGGTAGGTGTGGAAGGCGAAGAGTCACAAAGGAGTCCCAGTGACCTTGGAAGATGACTCCAAGAGTCACACCATTGTATTATAAATGTACATCTATTTGTAATAAAGATGCAACGAATGCCTATCTTTCTATTGTGTGTGTTGTGTGTGTTTATCCTTCCTCATACAGCATGTATGTGTTTAACAATTATAAACCTCAAGTATATATAAAAACCTTTAGATAAATATTATAAACATCAACTATATAAAACTCTTTAGATAAATACTATAAACCATAAAATAAACATGGTTGAGCATGCTTGATTTAAACATTGAGACAATTGTTGTCACAATGCAACGTTGGGTGAAGAATGATCATGGTGTTCCATGGGGTATTTTCATATTGAGACAATATTTGTCACAATGTGACATTCGACCATGGAAGACCTTCATTGTCTACAACTAACTATGATTAACAATGGTAGCCCATGGCTGATTTTAATATTGAGACACTATTTTTCATAATATGACATTGGACCATGCATTAATATTAAAGTGTAAGACTAATATTTAACACCTAATATTACCAACCCAAAGAATTAGAAAACTCAAGGGATTAATAAACCGTAATAATTAATATCCTAAACTTAAAACGTAAGAAATGAATAAAACCTAAGAATTAATAATTTAAAGTGAAGAGACTAATAAACCAAAGGGATTATTAATATTATAACCCAAAATAGCTAATAAACCCAAGGGTTTAATATTATAAACCAAAGGATTTGGTGAACCTAAGGGAAAAATATTAATATTATAAACCATGAAATTAATAAAGCAGAAGAATTAATATTTTAAACTCAAGAGATTAATAAACCCCAAGTCTTAATTTTTTAAACTTAAGATATTAATAAACCCAAGGGGTTATTAATATTATAAACCAACATAATAAACCCAAGGGTTTAATATTACAAAGCAAAGGAATTGGTGAAACCAAAAGATAAATATTAAATACCTAAGGGATCAATAGGATGAGGGGATCAATATAAAAAACCTAAGGGATAAATATTAATATTATAAACCAAGAAATTAATGCATCCTAATAATTAATATTTTAAACTCAAGAGATTAACAAACCCTAAGAATCAATATTTTAAACTCAAGAGATTAATAAACCAAGGAGTTATTAATATTTTAAACATAAAGTACTAATAACACCAAGGGTTTGCTATTACAAATCTAAGGGATCAATATTAAAAAAACAATAGATTAATAAAGCCTAAGAATCAATATTTTTATCTCAAAAAACTAAGAAATTAATAAACCCTAAGAGTTAATATTTTTAACTCAAGAGATTCTTAGATCCAAGGGTGGTTTAATATTATAAACTTAAAAAGCTAATAAACCCAAGGGATTTATATTAAAAACTGAAGTGATCAATAAGGCGAAGAGATCAATATGAAAAACATAAGAGATTAATAAAGCCTAAAAAATAGTATCTTAGACAAAAAGGTTTGATAAACTCACATGATTATTAATATTATAAACTCAAGCGAATAATATTAAACCTAATATATTAATATTATAAACCTCAAGTATATAAAAACCTTTAGATAAATATTATAAATTTCAACTATATAAAACTCTTTAGTTAAATACTATAAACCATAAAATAAACATGGTTGAGCATGTTCGATTTAAACATTGATACAATTGTTGTCACAATGCGACGTTGGGTGAAGAATGATCATGGTTTTTCATGGGTGATTTTCATATTGAGACAATATTTGTCACAATATGACATTCGACCATAGAAGACCTTCATTGACTACGACTAAATATGATTAACAATAGTAGCCCATGTCCGATTTTAATATTGAGATAATGTTTTTCATAATGTTACATTATACTATGCATTAATATTAAAGTGTAAGAGTAATATTTAACACCTAATTTTACCAACCCAAAGAATTAGAAAACTCAAGGGATTAATAAACCGTAATAATTAATATCTTAAACTTAAAACGTAAGAAATTAATAAACCCTAAGAATTAATAATTTAAAGTGAAGAGACTAATAAACCAAAGAGATTATTAATATTATAAACCAAAAGAACTAATAAACTCAAGGGTTTAATATTATAAACCAAAGGAGTTGGTGAACCTAAGGGATAAATATTAATATTATAAACCATGAAATTAATAAAGCAGAAAAATTAATATTTTAAAATCAAGAGATTAATAAACCCGAAGACTTAATATTTTAAACTTATGAGATTGATAAACCCAAGGGGTTATTAATATTATAAATCAACATAATAAACCCAAGGGTTTAATATTACAAAAAAAAGGAATTGGAGAACCAACAGATAAATATTAAAGACCTGAGGGATCAATAAGGTGTGGGGATCAATATCAAAAACACAAGAGATCAATAAAACCTAAGAATCAATATTATGAACCGAAATATTATAATCCCAAATGTTATAAACTCTAAACATTAAACGCAATATTATAAACCCTAATATTAAACCCAAATATTATAAATCTAATATTAACCACTAATTATAAACGATATATATTAGAATCTATATTATAACCCAACATATTACCTCATAATGTAAATCATAATATTAAGACTCAAAATATTAATAAACCCAAGGGATTATTAATATTATAAACCAAAAGAACTAATAAACGCAAGGGTTTAGTATTATAAACTAAAGGAATTGATGAACCAACGGGATAAATATTAAAAACCTACATGATCAATAAGCCCAAGGGATCAATATTAAAACAAAAAGATTATTAAACCCTAAGAATAAAAATTTTAAACTCAAAAACCTAAGAAATTAATAAACCCTACTAATTAATATTTTAAATTAAGTAGATCTTTAAACTCAAGACATTATTAATATTATAAACCAAAAGAAGTAATAAACTCAAGGGTTAGTATTATAAACCAAAGTAATTAGGGGTAAATATTAATATTATAAACCAATAAATTACTACACCCTAAGAATTAATATTTTGAACTCAAGAGATTAAAAAACCCTAAGAATTAATATTTTAAACTCAAGATATTAATAAACCCAAGGGGTTATTAATATTATAAACATAAAGAACTAATAATACCAAGTGTTTCATATTACAAACCAAAGGAATTGGTGAACCGAAGGGATAAATATTGAAAACCTAAGGGATCAATAAGGTCAAGGGATTAATATTAAAAACAAAAGAGATTAATAAAGCCTAAGAATTAATATTTTTATCTCAAAAAATGAAGAAATTAATAAACCCTAAGAATTAATATTTTTAACTCAAGAGATGCTAAGACCCAAGGGTGGATTATTATTATAAATAAAAATAACTAATAAACCCAAGGGTTTTATATTATAAACAACAAGAATTGGTGACCCCAAGGGATAAAGATTAAAAACCTAAGGGATCAATGAGGTGAAGGGATCAATACTAAAACCATAAGAGATTAATAAAGCCTAAACATTAATATCTTAAACAAAAAGGTTTGATAAACTCCTATGATTATTAATATTATAAAACTCAAGTATATAAAAGCCTTTAGATAAATATTATAAACCTCAAGTATATAAAAATATTTAGATAAATAATATAAACCATAAAATAAATATGGTTGAACATGTTTGATTAAAACATTGAGACAATTGTTGTCACAATGTGACGTTGGATGAATAATGACCATGGTTTGTCATGGTTAATTTTCATATTCAGACAATCTTTGTCACAATGTGACATTCGAACATGGAAGACCTTCATTGACTATGACTAATTATGATTAACAATGGTAGCCCATGGCTGATTTTCATATTGCGAAAATGTTTTTCATAGTGTGACATTGGACCATGCATTTATACTAAAGTGCAAGACTAATATTTAACACCTAATATTACCAAAAAAAATAATTAGAAAATCAAGGGATGAATAAACCCTAACAATTAATATCTTAAACTGAAAACCTAAGAAATTAGTAAACACTACGAATTAATAATTTAAAGTGAAGATATTAATAAACTGAAGAGATTATTAATAATATAAAGCAAATGAACTAATAAACCCAAGGGTTTAATATTATAAACCAAAAGAATTGGTGAACTGAAGGGATAAATATTAATATTATAAACCAAGAAATTAACAAAGCATAAGAATTAATACTTTAAAATCAAGAGATTAATAAACCATAAGAATTAATATTTTAAACTCGAGAGATTAATAAACCCAAGGGGTTATTAATATTATAAACCAAATGAACTAATAAACACACGGATTTAATATTACAAACCAAAGAAATTCATGAACCCAAGCGATAAATATTAAATACCTAAGGGATCAATAAGTCCAAGGGATCAATATTAAAAACAAAATAGATCAATAAACGTTAAGAATCAATATTATGAGCTAAAATATTATAATCCCCAATGTTATAAATTCTAAATATTAAACACAATATTATAAACCCTAATATTAAACCCAAATATTATAAACCCAATATTAAAGCTTAATTACAAACCTTATATATTAGAATATATATTATAACCCAACATATTACTCCATAATGTAAATCATAATATTAAAACCAAATATTATAAGCCCTATATACATTCAAAACTTAATATTATAAACTATAATATTAAAACAAATATTATAAGACTTATTATTAAACCCAATAATATAAACTTTCATATTATACCCAATAATTGTCTCAATGTTTAACAATCCCTCATGAGGTTTCATCTTCGCTCACCTTACAGACTTTTATGTAAATATTTTAATTAATATATTGAGTATTTTATTTAATGTTATTAAATATTTTAATTAATTAACTTAGAAAATTAATGTTTATTATAATTGAACATTTTTATATAAATGTTTTAATCAAGTGAAATATTTTAATTAATGTTCTTAAACATTTTAATGTTTTTTATAAAATGTTGTTATTGTTTCATATAATGTTAAAAATTAATTAATTAATTTGAATGTTTTAATTAATTATTATTAATGTTAATTATTGTTTTAATAGTTTAATTAATTAATGTTGTATTAATTCATTTCTTTAAACATGTTTAAATTAATGTTATTAAACATTTTTAAACAAATATTTTAATTAATATATTGTTAAAAGTTTTAATTAATATTTTAAAGTTAAAAACATTTAAATACAATTCCAACATCTTATTATTATTATTATTTTATATAATAATAATAATAATTTAATATTATAATATTATAATATAATTGTATTAAAATAATTATTATAATTTAATCTTATAATTTATTATTGTATTAAAATAATTTCATTAAAATTTAACCTTAAGGTTTATTCCTTATATAGCAATTATGTGTTAATGAAACCTTATTATTAAGAAAATCTTTCAATACACAAAATTTTAATACAAATGTTGATTAAAACAAGAAGTATAATCACATTATCTAAGTGATATATGATAACATGATAGTCACAAGTTTTTTACAACTAATCTATGAATCTAAAACTATATTATAATTTAAACCTACAATTTATTAGTTATTCATTATATTGTTTAAATAATATGAACATCATATTAAGTAAAGTAAGTCAACATTAAGGAAGTTCAAATGGGTAGCATGGACACTTGAGTACCATAGAAACAACATTTTTTTTAATAAAAAATAAATCCATAGGAAAAAGAATAATTTAATAAAATAATATTTTTTCCTTTGTAGTTAATTGTGAGTAGGCATACATTTGAATGGCATGCATCAGAGACCACTACTCCATAAACCTTATAATAATTTAATAATATAATATTATAGTATAATTGTATTAAAATAATTATTATAATTTGATCTTACATTTTATTAATATCACAATTATATTAAAATAATTATTATAATTTAATCTTACAATTTATTATTGTATTAAAGTAATTTTATTATAATTTAGTATTAGGGGTTGTCCCTATATTGCAATTCTATAAATTATGTAATAATGAAATCTTATTATTAATGAGAGCTTCTAATACATCAGGAAGTATAATTGGTGATATATTACCACAGGATAGTCACAATTTTGTTTTTACAGTATATGAAACCTAAAACTATATTATAACTTAAACCCAACATTTACTATCTATTCATTATATTTTTTAAATAATATCAAACTCTAATTATTTTTATTATCATACATTAAGGAAGTAAGTTGAAATGAGTAGCATGTAGACTTGAATAACCAACAACAGTAATTTTTTTTAGAGTAATAAAAAATCAGACCTGAATAACGAGCAACAACAATTTTTTTAAAGTAATAAAAAATCAATCTGCACCAAGTATAATTTAATAAAATAATATTTTTTCTTTATAGTAAATTGTGAGTGGGCATACATTTGAATGTCATGCATATTAACCACTAATGTAATGGAGTGGAGGAAAAAAATTTAAACACACACTTGCCAAGTGGAATAAGTTTTGATAGTGTGAACAGTTATAAGTTTGAAGATTAATCCAAGTTGCCATTCATCTTTTATAATTTTTTTTTTTTTTTAATTTCATTTCTTACTAATTAGCATACGTGGTTATCAACAATAGGCATAGTAAATTTTTAATCATATTTTGTAAAAAAATAATTTAAGTATGGTTTAAACATGTGATTTAGATATGCAAGGAAGTTATGAGTTTTAATTCCATTCGTTTATGGAGTGGCGACAATGAGAATATACCGACATCATCCAATTCAAACCATCCGATCAAAAATATTAATTAGAAAAATGATTAAAGTAGGCAATTCCAACAGGGGGAATGCCTATCAGCGTAAATATAATATTATTTACGATTACCTTTTGGTATTTTGTAGGAGATGATTGTCTCAGTATTTTGGAAGGTACTTCCAATCTTGTGGTTGAACATGTTACTTGCAGACTCAGTCATGGAATGACGTAAATTATTGGATAACATTTCAATTTTTAATTAATGCACAGATAATATTGGAATGTTGAGCATGGATTTTGTGTTATATATATATATATATATATATATATATATATATGTATGTATGTATGTATGTATGTATGTATGTATGTATGTATGTACACACACACACACACACACAGATATATATATATATATATATATATATATACAACGTGGGAAGCCCTGGAAAATATCCATCTACCAATGGAGTCAGCAACATCATTGTGGACAAAGCTCAATTGAGCGGCACCCAAAATGGAGTTAGGATCAAAACATGGACCGGATACAAGGGCTTCACTAAAGAAATAACATTTAAGAACATTGTTGGAATTTAATTCCAACTATTGCACGTAGATGCAGGATAGCAATTTAATTTCTGATGGAAATTTGAAGGACGGACGGCAACAGCAGCAAATATCCAAGTCTGATCTTCACGCAACTAGTCTCCTCCACACTTAACGATTCACCCACCAGAAATAAATTTTGCACCAACCAGTTTAACTTACCACATTTTGATTTGATCGCCAGCACTATTCCGGGAGGTAGAAAGGTTGGGCATCATAGGCGGAAGATGACCCACCGGAATGAGTGATGTCATATCCTGTTTGGACCCACCAAAGTAATTCCAGGGGGATAAGGAAAAGAGCTTTGGAAAATTTTTATGACCTCGCAGAAAGTGCAATGTGAAATGCATAATGTTTTGTTTTAATTTTTATTTGCCGCAATTGTTTTATTTTTTATCTTGGGTTAATTTACTTTTACCACGGTAACATAGTTTTATTTTATTGTTTAATTTGGTTATATATATATATATATATATATATATATATATATATATATGTGGCATGCGAATTTTGTAAAAGATGATGTATTGTGTAATATCTTGCCCAAAGGCAGAAAAGGAAAAACAGAGAGATCGAGAGCAAAAAAGACAGAGAGCAGTAAGCTGTGTTTTGTAGCAGCGTATGACAAAGGAGAATAATGTTGTGTGAGTAGCAACATATGCCAGAAGAGAAGAGTTGTGTTTGTGTAGCAGCAGAAATATTTTTTTTGTAATCCAGAACAACAGAAGTTCTGAAGACAGTCATTTTGTAATAGATTTTTAAGTTTAATGAAATAGTTGTTTTATGCATCTCTATCAAAACATGAGGAATTTTGTTTCCTATGTGTGTTAGAAATTGTTCAGAAATTCCAACATGGTATTGGAGCTAGTCCAGGCTGTTTGCATTTGACAAGGAAGCTGAAGGAAGAAGGAGTTTTGTTGAAGGTTTCTCCAGCGGAATGAAGGTTCAGCAAAGAAAAGTCCAGGTATTTTACAAAAACAGAGTTTTTTTGTGTTTGATTTAAAATACAGTCCAAAGAACTGTAAGAAGGAGGTTTTTAGAAGCAAAGTTTATTTCTCAGTAGAGAGACAGTTTGTTTAAAAACACAGTCAAGTTTTATTGCATAGTTCAGAAAGCTAGCTATGGCAGGAGCTAGCACAAGCACGAGTATTGGAAATACTCAACTCCCATAGTCCAATGGGAAGAACTATGACTACTGGGAAATCACCATGAGAGCCTTGTTTGTCTCTCAAGATTTATGGGAGCTATTTGAATATGGTTTAGAAGAACCAACAAATGAACAAGCGTTTAATGCCTTAACCCAGGAAGAGAAGGATTTGTTGAAGAGCAATAGGAAGAAAGACTCAAAAGCCCTCTTCTATCTCTATCAAGCAGTGCATTAAAGTGTATTCCCAAGGATAGCAGCAGCTAAGAGGTCCACGTATGCATGGGATACCCTCCAGACAACCTATCAAGGAATGGAGAAGGTAAAGACACCAAATCTTCAATTGATGAGAAGGTATTTTGAAGTTATTTGCATGAAGGACTCTGATACAATAGACTCATTCTTTACTCTACTGATTGGGTTGGTTACCCAAATGAGATCTGATGGAGAGACAATAGAAGAAAGAATAATAGTGGAGAAAGTATTAAGGAGCTTACCCTCAAGGTTTGATGTAATAGTCACAATCATTGAAGAGACAAAGGATCTCTCAAATTTTATAGTTGATGAACTTCATGCATTATTGATGACACATGAAAAAATATTGGGTAGAAAAAAAAACTCATCTTTGGAGCATGCCTTCAAGATCCAAATGTCCTTTGGAAGAGGAAGAGGTCAAGACATAGGAAACTACAGAGGAAAAGGTAGAGGCAGAAGCCAGAAATGAGGAGGAAGAAACAACCTAGCAAATACAAGTGGAAGGGGTAGCAACCAAAATCAGAACCAAGGCTAAGGTAGTAGCCAACAAGGTGGATGAAATCAAGCACATTGACAAAGGTATGATAAATCCCAAGTCTAATGTAATTACTATAAAAAATATGGCCATTATGCCAATGAATGTAGGAAGAAACAAAGTGACATGGGTAAGAGACCCAGTTCTTATTTCACTAAAGAAAATATCAGTCAAGAAATATTATTTTTTGCATGTAATATGGTTGAAGAAAAAAATGAAGATATATGGTTTCTAGATTCAGGATGTAGTAACCATATGGCTGGAAAAATTTCCATGTTTTCCATTTTAGATGAAAATGTAAAGTCTCAAGTAACATTGGGGATAGATAGTAAGGTCTCTATCATGGGAAAAGGCAGAGTGAATGTTTTGACAAATAAAGGAGAAGGAAGATCCATATAAGATGTTTACTATGTGCCTGGTATGAATTGTGACCTCTTGAGCATTGGACAGCTCATTCAGAAAGGCTACAATTTTTTCTTTGAAGATGATGTATGCACCATCATGGATAAAACACCAAGAAAGAAATGCATTGCAAAAGTGAAGATGACAAGGAAAAAAATGTTCTCTCTCAAGATGAGAGCAGATTTGAAGAAAGGAGTTGAAATGGGAGCAGTGACACAAGAGACTTTCCAAAGAGAAGAAAAAGATGAAAATTGGTTGTGGCACTTGAGATTTGGACATCTCAACTTTGGAGGTCTGAATTTGTTGCATAGGAAAGGAATGATAAAGGGTTTACCATTGATTGAAAAACCATACAACCTATGTGAAGGTTGCATCTTGGGCAAACAACACAGAGAAAGATTTCCATCAAGAAAGAGCATAAGGGAAAATGTACCCTTAGAAATAGTCCATTCAGATTTATGTGGAACAATGCAAACACCATCATTAGCAATCAACCACTATGTGCTAACTTTTATTGATGATTTCACAAGAAAAGCATGGGTATATTTTTTGAAATTTAAAAGTGAAGTGTTTGAGAAATTCTGCCACTTTAAAGCTCTTGTAAAGAATCAAAGTGGGCAGCGTATTAAATTCTTAAGGACAGACAGAGGAGGAGAATATATCTCCAAATATTTCTTGCATTTTTTGCAGAGAAAATGGGATAAATAAGAAATTTACATCAAGGTATACATCGCAGCAAAATGGAGTTGCTGAAAGGAAAAACTGAACCATCATGGACATGGTAAGAAGTATGTTGAAGGCAAAACATTTGCTAAATGAATATTGGGCTGAAGCTTTACATTGTGCAGCATACATTTTGAATAGATGCCCAACCAAAGCTATGATGAACAGAGTTCCAAAAGAAGCGTGGAGCGGCATAAAGTAACATGTCACTCACATGAGAGTATTCGGTTGTGTGGCTTATGCACACATTCCAGATCAGCTAAGGAAGAAATTGGACAGTAAGGGGGATAAGTGCATATTTATTGGATACAATGAAGAATCAAAGGCATACCAACTGTATAACCGTTCCACCAAGAATTTTTTTATAAGCAGAGATGTACATTTCATTGAAGAAGAATCTTGCAATGAAAGCATTGAGAAAATAGTCAATGTGAAGAGTTGTTTGTCTCATGATGATGATGAGGAAGAAATGGCTAAAAGGAACACCTCATTAGTAGCAGCACCTCCACCAACACAAGGAAAACAAGGGACACCACAAGAAGGTATGAGAACGCCCTTGAGAAGTGATGGCAGTGCTTCTCCAAGCACATCACAAGGAGTAGATTTGAGTGCTTCTACAAGCACAAGTTCAGCAAGTGAAAGAGGAAATAGATTGAGAAGTATGAATGAAATATATGAGAAAGAGGAAGCAAATGAAGGTATGAACTCTTTATTTGCATTGTATTGTCATGTAGAGGATCCTATTCATTTTGAAGAAGAAAAGATAAGAAATGGATAGATGCTATGGATGAAGAAATGAAAGCCATAGAGAAAAACAAGACATGGGAATTAGTTGATCTCCCAAAACGCAAAGAAGTGATTGGAATGAAAGGGTCTACAAGTAGCAACAAGGAAGAGACTATGAGGAAACTTTTGCACCATTTGTAAGAATGGAAACAGTAAGAGCAGTGCTTTCCATAACAACACAACACAAGTGGAAAGTTTACCAAATGGATGTGAAATCACCATTCCTAAATGGAGTATTGATGGAAGAGGTTTATGTTGAACAACCTCTGGGCTATTAGAAAGCAGGCCAAGAGCATAGAGTATGCATATTGAAGAAAGCTCTGTATGGGCTGAAACAAGCACCAAGAGCATGGTACAGTAAGAGAGATGCCTATCTATTGGAAAATGGGTTTGAAAAATGTGAAGGAGAACCCACATTATACATCGAAGAGAAATATGGTAAGATGATCATTGTTGTTTTATATGTTGATGATATTATATTCATAGGTAATGATGCTCGCCTCATTGAGAATTTTAAAACAGTCACGAAGGATGAATTTGAGATGACTGATATGGGATTGCTGAGATACTTCTTAGGAATAGAAGTAGAGAAAAATGAAAATAAAATATTTATTTCTTAAGCAAAGTATGTGAATGAAGTTTTGGAAGATTTAATAAGCAGGATTGCAAGGCAGCAATTAATCCTACAGTGATGGGATTGAAGTTAAGCAGAGAAGACAACAGTAAGGATGTTGATCCAAGCTTGTATAAGAGCATAGTTGGCAGCCTCATGTATTTGACTGCAACTAGGCCGGATATTATGCATGATGTGAGTTTAATTTCTAGATTTATGGAAAGGCCAAAGGGGGCGCATTGGCAAGCAGCAAAAAGAATTCTGAGGTATGTGAAAGGAACAAAGAGGTATGAAATTTTATATACAACTTCAGAAAATTTTGAGTTAATTGGATATACTGACAGTGATTGGGCTGGAAGTATAGATGACCAGAAAAGCACCTCTAGTTATGTTTTTCATATGGGTTCAGGAGCCATTTCATGGGCTTCCAAGAAACATCCAACTGTGGCTTTATCTACAACGGAGGTAGAGTATATGGCAGCTACAGTAGCAGCATGTAAAATAGTTTGGATGAGAAGAATGTTGAGGATTTTGTGTCATAAACAGGTAAAAGGCACAACAATTTATTGTGATAATAGCTCAACAATTCCATTGTCAAAGAATTTAGTGTTTAACAAAAGAATAAAATACATTGATGCCAAGTATCACTACATCAGAGAGTTAGTGAACAATGGAGAAATTGTTTTACATCATTGTAGAACAGAGGAGCTATTTGTTGTTGGGAAAAATACTGAGAGGGGGGGGGTGAATCAGTATTTAGGACTTACTCAAACTTTTAGATGATTTAGATAATAGTAAGCATGCGCAGTAATAACAGAATAAACCATCACACATAAACATCACACAAGAACACCAGGATTTAAGGTGGAAACCCAAGTTGGGAGAAAACCACCGTTGTCGTCGTCTCACTCTTCAATATTTATTATATAAAGAAAACATGTTACAAAGATGTAGTGGCACAGACTCATACCAGCATGCAGGTGCCCACCTGCAGAAGGCTACAACCTTCTCTCATTTACCAGCCTCTCCTGGAAGGGAGCTACAACCCCCTGCTCTCATTTACCATCCTCACCTGGAAGGGAGCTACAACCCCCTCACTGAAGGCTAAAACCCTCAGCACCACCATGGACCACGTTTCATCAATTTTCACATTGGCTCCAATAGCTTCAATAGATCACAACTTGTAGGCCACTTTTCATCATATTTTCAGACTGGACCCACTCCACACATTTAAGCTCAATCACACATCAAACTGAAACTTATACCCTTATCAATTCATTCAATGAATCATCAACCAATCAATCAACAACTTGATCTTTTCTCAACATAGTCAGCAACATAATCAATATTCATAAAACCCAGATCTATATGAATACATCATAGACATATAGCAGTAATGCAACAGAACAGATTAGACATTTCATACCACATACTTCAACAAACCCTAGTTTTCATACGCGCTTTACTTTCACTGATCCTGCGTATATACACGCTTTCATGCATATAAACCCGTGTATACATCTTCACATATCACAAATCTAATTTCACAACCCATACACTCTTTCTCTGAAGACGATCCGCGTATATACGCTCTTTCTCTATTGCAAACAAGCGTATAGATCTTCAGGAATTTTAGGGCTGCACAAATCTCCAGAACAGATACATAGCTCAGATTTTACCCTTCACTTCAGATAGATGTTCGCCTCATCTCATTCCGTAAACAAATCTAGAAAATACAAATACCTTTCAGATCTGGAGATCCCTCTTCATCATTTCTTCATAGGTGCATTATGAATTCAGATCTATCATTCAACTGTTACCCATTCCATACAGATATACCTCAAAGAGAAGTATTCATTAAAACCCAGACATCTTACACCCCCTTTGCACAATGATTTTCTTCTCCTTATATAGATTTAGCCTTTGTCAATACCATGAGCCAAAACCATACCACTTCTGATGGTATTCCTGGACGGGATCAAATAGACAATCCAGCGCTCAATACAATGGGTCAATACCATGGTAAAGTCCCCTGGTTTTACAAATTTAGAGCGCAATTAGTCATACGCGACTTGGCACGTACTTTTCCGCGTGCATACACGACTTCTCCTAAACAAACCCACTTATGCTTTGTGTCACACACTTTTCATCATTGTTCTGGCCCTTACTGATATTTATTTCTCTGGTACTTCTAAGCTACTTGTAGAACATTAGATTTAAATCATTAATAAACTCATCAAGCATCAAGAACAACTTCGTTAAGTAGGTTTCCATCATCTTCATCAAGTGGGTTGCCATCAAGGACAACACTCTACATCATATTGCCAACAATCTCCCCCTTTGAACTTCATGGCAACCACGATGGTGTTTGATCACCACAATAGATAGATACATTAAGCATAATGATATTCTTTCCCTATTCAAACACCATGTCACTCTCCCCATTTGACATCAAGCGCAAAGGGCCGATCAAAACCAACACAAGGTTTTTCCCCTCATGTAGAAAGAAGAGCGTTGTAGAACTGATATATATTGAAGTTACCATGCTCCCCCTGAGTTCACGCTGAATGTTCAAACATATTTTCCAATGAAGTACATGACTCTATGACCTTCCTATCACCAAGGACTCATACTTACATCAAAGATCCAATCAAGTGGATTTACATATGAGACTCAAGTACCCAACCAAGTGGGTTTATAAAATCGACTCAAGTCCTTACATGACTGAATATTATAATTTTACATCATAGGTCTCAACATGACCTTCTTATAAAATTACAAATATGACTTTTTATCACCAATACCAGAAATACCTCAAGAGAGAGATCATATTTAGAACCATCATAATGCCAACAATGCATTATACTCAGCAAGGCTAATGCTCCCCCTGAAAATGTGTATCCACGCATCCTTTCCATATGACCAAGGCTCCTCCTTATCTTGTGCAACCTGAATACTTTCAATAGAAAGTCATCAATAACAATCTCTGCATGATCTGTCCATATCTCTGAATCATAAGACTTCCATCTCATTCATGTGTGAAAGCAAGGAATACTCTTCAGCAAAAGTCAAACAGGGCTCATCCATAAAGTCGTCATAATAAATCATGTATCATGTCATCATCATTTAGAACTGAGACATAAGTAGATATAATGTCAATAATGCAATCATTAATAGTCAGACTGATGCTCCCCCTGAACCTGTGTTCCTGATCTTCAGCTGTCATACTAATTTTATTATCATAAATGCATACGCGTCTGTCTCCACTATAACTCGCGTGTATACGTAACTTTACTTCATTAAATCCGCGTATGGAAAGTGAAATACTGAAAATTTCACACTCCTTCTTCTCCCCCTGAATTTGTACCACCTGTACCTGTCTTCTTCACAACAGATGCACTGTCGGAAATAAACATACCCAAAATTACCAAATCAACCATGAGAATCATCATACATTGCTCCCCCTGTGATGATACATTACTAATATCTATAATGTATCTCACATCATTTCTACATTCATTATGAGAAGTAAGTTTTAGAATCGGATGACTGTAGTAGGGTCAATATTCCCTACGTTTCTGACCGATCTTCCTTCTTTTTCCAGCTTTGCTTGAAATTTCTTATTGTGTGCTGGAAGTTCTCCAATTTCTCAGATCTATTCATCCTGCATTCTTTTTATACATGTCCATACTTGTTACAAGTATAGAATCTTATATGACCAGAAAAGTAAGCATAAGGATCATAATGTGTTCTTCTATTCTTTCTTCTATTGCAATAAGCTGCTTTATGACCAAAATTGCTGCATGAAAAACAATATCCCTTAAAGAAACCAGAGTACCTTTCTGTATAGAATCTGTTTGTTTGTGACTGAAACAATCTGCTTCTGCAATTTGCTGCAACATGCCCATAATTATGACATTTAAATCATTCAACATTATTGAATGATTTCCTTTGAGTGTTCATGATTGTCGGTTGACTTCTTGTTTCTTTCAACTCTTTAGGTTTTGTATTGACATCTTTTGAGTTTTTAGCACTTCCTTGTGAACTAGATTCTCCTTTAACAGTTTCATGAAAACCAAGACCAAGTTTAATAGCAGGAGATCTTTGATTACTAAGAATATTGTCCAGAATCTTAGTACTATCTTGAAACCTCAAGATTTTATCCTTTTCTTCTAATTTAGCTTTGAGAATGTTTACCTCAACCTCAAATTTTTGGCATTGCTTCTTCATGCTTTCTTCGACCCTTTTTCCTTCTTCTACTTGATCATTTAATTTTAAAATTTCTTCCTTCAACCAATTTTCTTGTTCTTCACATGTTTGTAGCAGTTCTTCATTCTTCTTATTTGATTTTTCCAGGTCTTCTTTGAGAGAGATGATTTCTGCTTCAAGTCCTTCCTTTTCAAATGATAGGGGTTCTTCCTTCTTCTTATTTGATTTTTCCGGATCTTCTTTGAGAGAGATGATTTCTGCTTCAAGTCTTTCACTTTGATTGGTTGCATAAACATATAACTTTTGATACTTGTCTGTTTGTCCATTCAGTATTTCTTTCTGTTCATTCATTCTAGAGATCATATCTTTGTAGATAGATTCTCTCTTATGAAATTGATTCCAATCATTGCTTTCATCATTGATCTTGATATTTTCTTCTAGACTTATACTGTTATTTTCACTATCTTCACCATTGCATGCACAAGAAGGTGAATCACAAGAATAACAATCAATACCTGTTTCCTCTTCTTCTTTTTCTGCTGCACATGTTTTCTGAGGTATATCCTTTTGAGTAGCCTTCTTCTTTTTCTTCCTTGCCATGAGCACTTTCAGATCTTGGTCAAAATATTCTTCATCCTCATCATTATCTTCATTTGTATAAGAACTCTTTCTCTTTTCAAATTGTTTCAGATCTTGGTCAAAATCTTCTTCATCCTCATCATTATCTTCATTTGTATAATAACTCTTTCTCTTTTCAAATTGTTTCCCTTTATCATGGTTTTCTTCATAAGGACATTTAGCAGCATAATGACCAACTCTCCCACAAGTAAAACACTTGAAGGGTAGCTTACCTTTGAATCTTCTAGTACCTGGTTGGAGTCTCCTTACAAAATTTGCTTCTTCTTCTTCTGATATATAACTTGATTCCTTGACAACTTCCTTTTCTTTTCCTTTTGCACACGCCTTAAAAGCAGCTTCTTTGATTTGAGAGGGACCTCCTTGTCTCATTTCATAAGAAGTTAGAATACCATGTAGTCAAACAATAGTAAGAGTTTGCAGATCTTTCCTTTCTTCAATAGCTGACACTTTTGACTCAAATTTTGAAGTTAAAGATCTTAAGACTTTTTCCACCAGAGTAGTATCGGTTATGGTTTCACCCAAACTTCTCATACGATTTACAATATCATCTAGATGTAAAAATAAACTGGCAATAATCTCATCACTATGCATCCTTAAATTTTTATATTCAATTCTGAGAGTTTGGAGTTTTGCACTTTTTACCTTTGTATCTCCTTCATAGCTCAGAATGATTTTGTCCCATATTTCTTTTGCTAAATTTAGCTACATCACTTTAGCAAATTCTGGTTCAAACATGCTTCCTAATAAGACATTGATGTCTTTGGCATTGATTTCATATTTCTTCCTTTCTACTGCATCAGTAGGAATACTTGCCGGATACTGATAGCCTCCTTCCACGATTGCCCATACTTCTGCACCAAGACTTTGCAGATATGATTTTTTTCATATCTTCCAGAATACCAGATTATTTCCATTGAATAGAGATGACCTTATAGACATTACCCCTTCATGACATCCCATTTCGACGGATCTCCTTCAAGCGATCAAGCTTCTGTAGAAGGACCTGCTCTGATACCAATTGCTGGGAAAAATACTGAGAGGAGGGGGGGGGGGGGGGGTGGGGTGAATCAGTATTTAGGAATTACTCAAAATTTTACTTTTTCATTCTCTAAAAACCCATACACTACTTTTCTGAAGAAAACTAGCGTATAAACGTGAATATCCTTCATAAAACTCGCGTATATACAAAGATATTATTATGCCATTAATTCTTTACTTAGATCTATGCAACATTCATTCTTCTGATGATTTAGATAATAGTAAGCATGTGCAGTAATAACAAAATAAACCATCACACATAAAAATCACACAAGAAAACCAGGATTTAAGGTGGAAACCCAAGTCAAGAGAAAACTACCGCTGTCGTTGTCTCAGTATTCAATATTTATTATATAAAGAAAACATGTTACAACCATGTACTGGAACAGACTCATACCAACACACAGGCACCCACCTGCAGAAGGCTACAACCTTCTCTCGTTTACCAGCCTCTCCTGGAAGGGAGCTACAACCCCCTGCTCTCGTTTACCAGCCTCTCCTGGAAGGGAGCTACGACCCCCTGATATCGTTTACCAGCCTCTCCTAGAAGGGAGCTACAACGCCCTGCTCTCATTTACCAGCCTCACCTGGAAGGGAGCTACAACCCCCTGACTGAAGGCTACAACCCTCAGCACCACCATGGACCACGTTTCATCAATTTTCACACTGGATCCAATAGCTTCAATAGATCACAACTTGCAGGCCACTTTTCATCATATTTTCAGACTGGACCCACTCCACACATTTAAGCTCAATCACACATCAAACTGAAACTTATACCCTTATCAATTCATTCAATGAATCATTAACCAATCAATCAAAAACTTGATCTTTTCTCAATATAGTCAGCAACATAATCAATATTCAGAAAACCTAGATCTGTATGAATACATCATAGACAGATAGTAGTAATACATCAGAACAGATCAGATATTTCATACCAGATACTTCAACAAACCCTAGTTTTCATACGCTCTTTCCTTTCACTGATCCTGCGTATATACGTGCTTTCATGCATATAAACCCGTGTATACATCTGCACATATCACAAATCTAATTTCACAACCCATACGCTCTTTCTCTGAATATGACCCACGTATATACGCGCTTTATCTGTTGCAAACAAGCGTATAGATATTCAGACATTTTAGGGCTGCACAAATCTCCATAATAGATACATAGCTTAGATTTTACCCTTCACTTCAGATAGATGTTCGCCTCATCTCATTCCATAAATAGATCTAGAAAATACAAATACATTTCAGATCTAGAGATCCCTCTTCATCATTTCTTCATAGGTGCATTATAAATTCAGATCTATCATTCAATTGTTACCCATTCCATACAGATATACTTCAAAGAGAAGTATTCATTAAAACCGATACATATTACACCCCCTTTGCACAATGATTTTCTTCTCCTTATACAGATTTAGCCTTTGTCAATACCATGAGCCAAAACCATACCACTTCCAATGGTATTCCTGGACGGGATCAAATATACAATCCAACACTCAATACAATGGGTCAATACCATGGTAAAGTCCCCTGGTTTTACAAATTTAGAGCGCAATTAGGCATACGCGACTTGGCACGTAATTTTCCGCGTGCATACACAAATTCTCCTAAACAAACCCATATATGCTTTGTGCCACACACTTTTCATCATTGTTCTGGCCCTTACTGATATTTCTTTCTCTGGCACTTCTGAGCTACTTGTATAACATCAGATTTACATCATTAATAAACTCATCAAGCATCAATAACAACTTCATTAAGTAGGTTTCCATCACCTTCATCAAGTGCGTTTCCATCAAGGACAACACTCTGCATCATATTGCCAACATTTGTTGATATTTTAACAAAACCATTGGAGCAGAAGAGTTTTAATTATTTGAGAAAATGTCTGTGTATGGAATAAAATCCAGCAGTTGAAATTAAGGGGGAGTGTTGGAATTTAATTCCAACTGCTGCACGCAGATGCAGGATAACAAGTTTAATTGTTGATGGAAATTTGAAGGATGGATGGCAGCAACAGCAAATCTCCAAGTCTGATCTTCACGCAACTAGTCTCCTCCACACTTAAAAATTCACCCACCAGAAATAAATTATGCAGCAACTAGTTTGACTTACCACATTTTGATTTGATCACCAGCACCATTCCGAGAGGTAGAAAGCATGGGTAGCGAAGGAGGAAGATGACCGACCAGAATGAGTGATGTCATCTCCTCTCTGGACCCACCAAAGTAATTTCGGGGGGATAGAGAAAAGAGCTTTGGAAAAGTTTTATGACCCCGCGGAAAGTGCAATGTGAAATGCACAATGTTTTGGTTTAATTTTTATTTGCCGCATATGTTTTGTTTTTTACCTAGGGTTAATTTACTTTTACCACAGTAACATACTTTTATTTTATTTTTAACTTTGGTTATATATATATATTATAAATATAAAATATTTATAATATATGTTTGTGTGTGTGTGTGTGTGTAATGTTTTATATATGGCATGCACATTTTGTAAAAGACAGTGTATTGTGTAATTTCTTGCCCGAAGGCAAAAAAGAAAAAAAAGAGAGATAGAGAGAAAAAGAGACAGAGAGAAGTAAGCTGTGTTTTGTAGAAGTGTATGCCAAAGGAGAAGGACACTGTGTGAGTAGCAACACATGCCAGAGGAGAAGAGTTGTGTTTGTGTAGCAGCAGAAATATTTATTTTGTAATCCAAAAGAACAGAAGTTCTGAAGACAGTCATTTTGTAACAGATTTTTAAGTTTAATGAAATATTTTTTTTATGCATCTCTGTCCAAAATTTTAAATTGAATCTCTGTGTTGAGTTGAGGAAATTTATTTCCTCTGTGTGTTCAGAATTGTTCATAAATTCCAACAAACATGGTAATGAACAGCGTAGCGAATCCAATCGTCATTGACTAGTTTTACTGTCCACATAGCTCTGGCCAGGTCATAACTCATTCTGATCCAAAAACTTCAATATTTCTTTCTTTACAAACATATTATTAAATATTGGGGTGAGCACTGAGTTTTGTAATTGACAATGGTATTAATTATATTGCATAATTTGCGGTGTAGGAATCTGGTACCAACGTGAAGCTCACTAATGTGGTGTACAAGAATATTACAGGAACCTCAACGATTGAGCAAGCCATTAATTTAGCATGCAGTAAGACCATGCCATGTGAATGTGTCCAAATTGAAGCAGTGAATTTGAATTATATTGCCATGCCATGTGAAGGTGTCCAACTTGAACCAGTGAATTTGAATTATATTACAAATACTGGAGCTCAGGCTGTGTATAAGAATGCCAAAGGGATAATCATTAATTCCATAAACCTCCCTGTATCTTGCTGAAACTAGATTTCTGATCTAATTTTATAATTAAGCTATGAATGCGTCCTCCAAATCCTAGGTCCAGCATGCTAGTTTTGGTTCTTTTTTTTTTGCAGAGCTTCTTACGTATCATGTATTAATTAATGTTTATGTTTGGTGTTAGAATTTACTCCTAACTGGAAATCTAAACTATAGGAAAAAACTTCAATTTTGATTTGAAGACTACAGCAGCAAAGTGTTGTTTTGTTTTACACTCGACCATGCATTGAATTTCTGGGTTTAATCTCCTGCAAGCAATGGTTTTTCTTTACAGGTCATAGTCCTCTCCCAATTCTCTAAATCATGGTTTGACCACATTACCTCCACCACTAACCTTTGCACTTACTCACCATAAAAACTATCCACCAACCACTATATCTCCCATGTAGTCATTCAAATTTTAAACACCCCACGCAAGTTCATGTGGAGCTCGCCAGGTCCATGTCACCCCAACTATTGACTAATGGGAATTCATCGCACCATTTTATGGTTGCGTCATCCCACAAACGAAACCCATGCAATAACTCTATCCCACGATACCATGTTGACCACCCGTTAAGCAATCAGAAGCCTATTACATGATTTTGTGCTTACATCAACAACTCTTCGTGATCGCGCGATAAGGCCGACCCCACCATCCACCAGCTCGACGCCCTCGACCAATGATGCTCTATCACAAGCTTTGTATGTCCAGTCAGTGAGCGGGCTAATCGATGCGATAACCCATCACATGATATGTTATAATGTTTTTGTTTAACGTTTTTATCCTATGGTATTATGATATGCCACGATATAGTTTTTATTTCATAAAGTTTCAAGCTTAGATTTTATTTCATATATATTGTAAACATATATGTTTACAATATATATATAGAAAGAAACATCTGTAATGATGTGAAAAGAGAGATCAGAAGGTTGTGTATGCCGAGAGAAAGACTGTGTAAAGACAGTGTAAGAAGAGTTGTCTGTGTAGCAGCCTAGTAAAGAAAATTTTTATCGAGAACAATAGTTCTGATGTTTTTTTTGTAATAGCAGAGAAATTTTGAACGATAAATAGTGAATTTTCTTCCCACTGTGTGTGTGAATTTTCTGCAGTGTATTTTTTTTTATTGTTCTCTCTCTATTAAGAGAGGAATTTTTTCTTCCTCTGTGTTGTTAAGGAATCATCAGAAATTCCAACATAGTATCGGAGCTAGTCCAGGCTCTCAATAGTTGATGAAGAAGCTGAAGGAAGAAAAGGGCTATTGAAACATTTATCCAACAGAGTGAAGGTTTAGCAAGTTAGATATTTATCAGAAAATAGATTTGTTGTTTGTATTTAAGAATAGAGTCCAGAGAACTGTAAAAGATAAGTCTTAAGAGTTTTTAGAGACAAAGGTTATCTCTCCAGTAGTGAGAAAGTTTGTTTAAAACACATAGTCAATTTTTAGCATAGTTCTGCAAGGCTAGCAATGGCAGGAGGCAGCACAAGCACGACTGTGGTAAATACTCAACTCTCATAGTTTAATGTGAAGAGATATGACTATTGGGCAATCAGAATGAGAGCCCTGTTTTCACCTCAAGATTTATGGGAGCTAGTTGAAGATGGTTTAGAAGAATCGACATATGAACAAACATTTAATGTCTTAACAGAAGAAGAGAAATATTTTTTGAATAGTAATAGAAAGAAGGACTCTAAAGCCCTCTTCTATCTCTATCAAGCAGTACATGAAATCATATTTCTAAGAATTGCAGCAAAAAAGAAGTCCAAGGCTGCATGGGATACCCTCCAGATAGCCTATTAAGGAATGGAGAAGGTAAATACAACGAAGCTTCAATAAATGAGAAGAGATTTTGAAGTCATTTGTATGAAATATTCTAATACAATAAACTAATTCTTCACATTATTGATTGGTTTGGTTACCCAAATAAGATTTCATGGAGAGACAATAGAAGAAAGAAGAATATTGGAGAAAGTATTGAGGAGTTTACCCTCAATATTCGATGTGATAGTAACAACCATTGAAGAGACAAAGGATCTCTCAATGTTTACTATTTATGATCTTCATGCATCATTAATGACACATGAACAAATATTGAGCAGAACAACAAACTCATCTTTGGAGCATGCCTTCAAGACCCAAATTTCATTGGAAAGAGGAAGAGGTCAAGAAAAATCAAACTACAGAGGAAAAGGTAGAGGCAGAAGCCATAACAGAGGAAGCAATATCCCCGCAAATACAAGAAGAAGTGGCAGAAATCAAAATCATAATCAAAGCGAAGACAACATCCAGAAAGGTGGACAAAATCAAGCACATGGACAAAGGTATGATAAATCCCAAGTCCAATTTCATTACTGTAAGAAGTATCGGCACTATGAAAATGAATGTAGGAAGAAACAGAGTGACATGGGTAATAGACCTAGTGCTAATTTTACTAAAGAAACTCTAAGTCAAGAGAACTTATTTTTAGCATGTAATTTGGCTGAAGAGAATAGTGAAGATATATGGTTTCTAGATTCAGGATGTAGTAACCATATGACTAGAAAAACCTCTATGTTTTCCATGTTAGATGAAAATGTGAAGTCTCAAGTAACATTAGGTAAAGATATCAAAGTCTTTTTCATGGGAAAAGGTAGAGTAAGTGTTTTAACAAAGAAAGGAGAAAGAAGAACGATATCAGATGTTTACTATGTACCTGGTATGAAGTGTAACCTTTTGAACATTGGACAACTCATTTAGAAAGGCTACAATGTATTCTTTGAAGATGATGTATGTACCATCATGGACATACCACCAATAAAACAAATATTTTCACAAGTGAATATGACAAGAAACATAATTTTTCCTCTCAGGATGAGAGCAGATTTGAAGAAAGGAGCTGCAATGACAGCAGTAACACAAGAGACTTACCAAAGAGAAGAAAAGGAGGAAAACTGCTTATGGAATTTGAGATTTGGACATATCAACTTTGGAGGTCTAAATTTGTTGCACAGAAAATGAATGGTAAAGGGATTACCATTAATTGAGAAACTAGACAACCTTTGTGAAGGTTGCATCTTGGGAAAACAACACAGGGAAAGCTTTCCATCGGGAAAGAGCATAAGGGAAAAAGCACCCTTAGAAATAGTCCATTCAGATTTGTGTGGACCAATGCAAACACCATCATTAGAAGGCAGCCACTATATGTTGACCTTTATTGATGATTACACAAGAAAAACATGGGTATATTTCTTGAAGTTGAAAAGTGAAGTGTTTGAGAAATTCTGCCACTTTAAAGCTTTGGTTGAAAATCAAAGTGGGCAACATACAAAAGTTCTCAGAACTGATAGAGGAGGAGAATATATCTCTAAGTATATTTTGCATTTTTGTAGAGAAAATGGAATTCATAAGCAATTTATAGCAAGGTATAAACCATAACCAAATGGAGTTGCTGAAAGGAAAAAAAAACTATCATGGATATGGTAAGAAGCATGTTGAAGGAAAAACATTTTCCAAATAAATATCTGGTTGAAGCAGTACATTGTGTAGCATGTGTCTTGAATAGATTCCCAACAAAGAGTGTTATGCATAGACTTTAGGAAGAATCATGGAGTGGCATAAAAAAATTTGTCACCCACATGAGAGTATTTGGTTTTCTGGCCTATGCACACATTCCAGATCATCTAAGGAAGAAGTTGGATATTAAGGGGGAGAAGTGCATATTTGTATGATACAGTGAATAATAAAAGGCATACAGACTATATAACCCATCCACCAAGAAGTTCATGACAAGCATAGATGTGTAGTTAATTGAATAAGAAACTTGGGATGGAAGCACTGAGAAAACAGTGAATGTAAAAACCTATTTTTCTCATGAAGATGAAGAGGAAGAAATGGCTAAAAGAAGTCCCTCACTAGAAACACTACCTCCACCAATAAAAGGACAACAAAGGACACCACAAGCTGGTATGAGAACACCCTTGAGAAGTGATGACAGTGCCTCTCCAAGCACATCATAAAGAGCAAATTTGAGTGCTTCTACAAGCGCAAGTTCAACAAGTGAAAGAGGAACCATATTCAGAAGTCTGAATGAAATTTATGAGCAAGAGGGAAATAATGAAGGTATGAACTCTTTATTTTCATTATATTGTCATGTAGAAAATCCTATTCATTTTGAAGAAGCAGTGAAAGGTAAGAAATGGATAGATGCTATGGATGAAAAAATAAATGCAATAGAGAAAAACAAGACATGGGAATTAGTTGATCTTCCAAAAGGAAAGGAAGTGATTGGAGTAAAATGGGTTTATAAAACTAAAAGAAATGCTAAAGGTAAGATTGAAAGTCACAAGGCTAGATTTCTTGTCCAATGCTACAATCAACAACAAGGAAGAGATTATGAGGAAAATTTTGCACCAGTTGCAAGAATGGAAACAGTAAGAGAAATTCTCTCCATAGTAGCACAACACAAGTGGAATGTTTACCAAATGGATGTGAAATCAACATTCCTAAATGGAGTATTGATGGAAGAGGTTTATGTTGAACAACCTCTGGGCTATGAGAAAGAAGGCCAAGAGCACAAGGTATGAAAATTGAAGAAAACTCTATATGGGCTGAAACAAGCACCAAGAGCATGCTACAGTAGGATAGATGCCTATCTACTGGAAAATGGGTTTGAAAAATGTGAAGGAGAACCCACATTATACATCAAATAAAAATATGGTAAGATGCTCATTGTTGTTTTATATGTTGAGGATGTGATATTCACAGGTAATGATACTTACCTCATTGAAAATTTTAAAACAGTCATGAAAGAAGAATTTGAAATGATTGATATGGGATTGCTGAGATAATTCTTAGGAATATAAGTAGAGAAAAATGAAAATAATTTTTTTATTTATCAAGCGAAATATGTAAAAGAAGTTTTGGAATATTTAATATGCAGGATTGCAAGACATAAATTACTCCTACAACAATGGGATTGAAGTTAAGAAAATAAGACAATAGCAAGGATTTTGATCCAAGTTTGTATAAGAGCATAGTTGGTAGCCTTATGTATTTGACTGCAACTAGGCCTAATATTATGTATGATGTGATTTTAATTTCCAGATTTATGGAAAAGCCAAAGGAGGCACATTGGAAAACAACAAACATAATTTTTAGGTATGTGAAATGAACAAAGAGGTATGGTATTTTATACACCTCTTCAGATAATTTTGAATTAATTAGATATACTGACAGTGATTGGGCTTGAAGTATAGATGACGAGAAAAGCACCTCTGGATATTTTTTTCATTTGGGATCAGGAGCCATTTCATGAGCTTCTAAGAAATAACCAATTGTGGCTTTATCAATAGCAGAGCTAGAGTATGTGGCAACTACAACAGAAGCATGTCAAGCAGCATGGATGAGGAGAATGTTAAGAGATTTTTGTCATGATCAGGTAAAAGGAACAACAGTTTATTGTGATAATAGCTCAACAATAGCTTCATCCAATAATTCAGTGTTCCACAAAGAACAATACACATTAATGCAAAATATCATTACATCAGAGAATTAGTGAACAATGGAGAAATTGGTTTGCAACATTGCAGAACAGAAGAATAGTTTGCTGATATTTTAACAAAACCATTGTGGCAGAAAAGTTTTAATTATCTTATAACATGTATGGGAATGCAAGAAAACAATAGCTGTGATTAAGGGGGAACGTTGAAATTTACTCCCAACTTCAAATCTGAACAACAGGAAAAAACTTCAATTTTGATTTGAACGACAAAGGACACTGCAACATCAAAGTGTTGTTTTGTTTTACACTCCACCATGCATTGAACATCCAGGTTTAATCTCCTAAAAACAGTCATTTTTATTTACAGTTCATAGCCTTCTCCCAATTCTCTAAATCATGGTTTGACCACGTTACCTCCGCCATCAACCTTTTCACCTACCCACCATAAAAACTATCCACCAACCACCATATCTCCCACGCATTCATTCAAATTTTAAACGCGCCATGCAAGTTCATGTGGAGCCCACCAAGTCCACGTCACCCAAACCATTGACCAATGGTAATTCATCACACCATTTTACGATTGCATAATCCCACAACTGAAACCCACGTGATAAATCTGTCCCACCATACCACGTCAACCACCCGTGAACCAATCAGAATCCTATCGCATGATTTTATGCTTACGTCGGCAGCTCTCCATGATTGTGCGATAAGGCGAACCCCACCATCTTCCAGGCCGACACCATCGACCAATGGCACTATATCGAAAGCTTTGTATGCCCAGTCAGTCGGCAGGTTAATCAGTTTGATAACCCATCACATGATATGTTATAATGTTTTTGTTTAATTTTTTTATCCTATGGTCTTATGATATGCCGCGATATAGTTTTTATTTCAAAAATTTTTAAGCTTAGATTTTATTTCATATATATTGTAAACATATATGTTTACAATATATATATAGACAACAATGTATGTAATGCTGTGAAAAGAGATCGCAGAAGGTTCTGTATGCCGAGAGAAAGACCGTTTAAAGACAATGTAAGAAGAGTTGTGTCTGTAGCAGCCCAGTAATGCAAATTTTTATGCAGAACAATAGTTCTGATGTTTTTTTTATAATAGCATAGAAATTTTGAATGATAAATAGTGAATTTTCTTGCCACTGTGTGTGTGAATTTTATGCAGTGTATTTGTTTTGATTGCTCTCTCTGTGTTAAAAGATGATTTTTTTTTTCCTATTTGTTGTTAAGGAATCATCAGAAATTCAAACATTTGGGAATTCTTATTCTTTCACCGAACGGATTTCACTATTGAAATAGCTGCCAATAGGCCTCGCCAGTTTATTTATTTGAACAATTTCCTTTGACCATTTTTCCATTTTTTCCTTTATTTCATTTATGAAGCATTGTATTTGATCACTTTCGCATGTTATTTTATTTTATTTTATATATTAGGTGAGAATGATGAGATGTGCAAGGTAAAAATGACCAGCCCTCAATAATGATATCAACATAACATGCTAATTTAATATTTATCAATAATAAATACTAATTAATCCTTATAGGTAGGTTTCTAGAAAATGTTTAAAAACAATCAAACAAATTTAATTCTAATATTTAGTCACTTATCATCGTGATATAAATTTAATAATTAATATTAAAAAGAAAAAAAATTATATAATAATAATAATAAAGCTAAAATTTTAATTAATATATTAATACTAACATTAAAATTTGATTTAATTTAATGTTTTAATTAATATAAAACTATGAATTGATAATTTTATTAGATTAAAATTAATTTTGATAGTTATTGCATTAGATATTTTATAATTTAATATGGGCACTTTATAGTTTAATATACCATATGGAAATGTAAACATTTAAATATTAGTTTAATATGGAGAGATGTTGTAGTGTTTGTAAATGAGTGTCAATACCAGCCTAGATCCATCTTCACTCCGGATCTATCAAGTACCAAGAGGGATAAAATCTCTCGAGGTGCAAACCTTTCCTCAAGTTTCGCACTAAAAAAGAGGTTTGGACTTCGAGAGATTTGATCCCTCTTGACACTTGATAGATCGGAAGTTAAGATTAGAAAATAAATTCTACACTAAAATCAATGCATTTAGTGAAAACAATCAAATCGGATTAGAAATCATCTACATTGAAATCAATGCATCTAGTGAAAGCAATAAAATATAATTATAAATCAACATCTACATTGAAATCAACACATCCACTGCAAGCAATCAAACAGTATTAGGAATCACCACCTACACTAAAATCAATGTATCTAGTGCAAGTAATCAAATTTCATTAGAAATAAATATCTACACTAAAATCAATGAATCTAGTGCAAATAATAGAATAGAATTAGAAATCACCATCTCCACTTAAATCAATCCATCTAGTGCAAGAAATATTCTTCCCTCTCTCCACCCTCCATCTCTTCTTTTTTGTCTCTCTATCTCATCTACCTATACATGAATGCTCTTGCACTCTATATCTATCAATATCTTTGTCACTTCCTCCCTCTCCCCATGTCTCTCTTCTTCCCTCTCATCACCTTCCATCTATATCTCTATCTTACCCTTCTCTCCCTCTCCCCCGCAAATATCTCTCTTTCCTCCTTCTGTCCTCTCTCCCTCTCTCTCCATCTTCATTATCACTCACTCTCTTTCTCTCTCCCCACCTTTATCTCTCTATGTATTTTTTCTTACCTCCCTCTCTCTCCCCCTCGAATTCCATCTCTCTTTCCCTCCCTCTCTCTACTCTCTCACATACTCTCTCTTCCTTCCTCTCTTCCCCTTTCTCTCACATCTCTCTCTCTCTCTCTCTCTCTCTCTCTCTCTCTCTCTCTCTTCACCCACCAACTATGTTGCTATATCCCTCCATCTCTCCTTATTTCTCCTTCTGTCCCCCCTTATCTCTATCTCTCCTTCTTTGTCTCTTTATCTCACCCCCAAACATACATGCTCTCTCTTTGTCTCTCCCTTGTCACTCCTTCTCTCTCTCCACTTATCAATCTCTATATTTTCTTATTTCCTACCTCTCTCCCACTCCAACACCATCTCTCTATCGATCCCTCTCTCCTCCTCTCTCTCAAGTCCTCTCTCTCGTCCTTCCTCTCTCTCCCTTTCACTTATACCACCCTCACTCTTCCCTGATCTCTCTCTCTCTCTCTCTCTCTATCTCTCTCTCTCCTCTCTCTCTCTCTATCTATTTTCCCTCCAATAGTCTCTCTTCCCCCATAATTATCCTCCTCTCTCTCATCCTTCCCCTCTCTCCCTCTCTCTCTCTCCCTCTCTCTCTCTCTCCCTGCCCCTCTCTCCCTCCTGTTATCACCCTAGTAATTCTTAGGTCGTGGGATTTTGGTTTAAAGTTAAAGAAAACCAGGGGTAACCAAGAACCTCTTTTAGATTTCAGGATCTAACCTTCCTGAATTATAGAGAGGGATCTCTCCTTAAGATTTAAATTTGTTTTGTAATGGATTTTAGGCTAGGTATGAGTGGAAAATTTGGTTTGATTTTTTTAATGTTGCTAGGAATAAAGGACTACAAGGGAAATGATAGAAAGATCTACCTAACCATTGGGAAATGGAGTCAAATTTATAGCAAACAAGACTAGAAAACCTAGGTCAAAAGAACAAATATACTAAGGGCAAGATAGATGATCTTCAGAGGGTTTTAAAAGGCTATTTTGATGAAATGGTATGATCTGGACTAAGGGCAGTTAAGAATCCTTAGATCACAGAAAAGGAAGAGGGTAACTGAGGTCAGATGAGACTAAAGAGAAATTAAGAATTCTAAAGCCTGGAAATCAGCAGAAAACATAAACATGAAAACTAGTAAGAACATAGAGCTTTTTACATTGATTTTGTAATATATTTCCTAGTTATTCATTTAAGATTGAAAATAACACAAGATGTATGAATGAAACTTAAATAAATAAACAATGAAAACTAGAAGATACAATACTCATCTGATCAACACGAGGATCATTAGTTATGATGTCTATTTGCTTCAGTTTCTAGCTTGCGGCTTCAACTTAACTCACATAAAATGCCAATGTTTTCAACAAAAAAGTCTATAGTAGTCTTGATAATTTTCTTCCACACTGAATACTTTGAAAGATGAACTACTTATAAAATTGAATTACTTACAAAATATCTCAAAGTTTGAGATAATATCTCAAAGTTTGAAATAATATCTCAAGAAAAAATAGGAAATATTACATAAGAAGAGGGACAACAGCAAAATAGTTTGCAAGTTGTCCTCGTTTACAAGAAAAATAGAACAGTTTATCTACTCAAACTGATTTTTTTTTTAGCTGGAAGTATTGCTGGCACATGGAGCATTATCTTGTGGAAGATGATTTGTAGTGTACTCGTCCTCTTTTATGTTTCTTCTCTAATAATATTTAACTCAGTTTTCTCACTGTTTTACTACTGTAATTGAAAAATAATCAACAATAACATTTTTTTTTATAGATACTCTTTTATCACTGATACACTTTGACCACTGATTTTCATCTTGATATATGTTAACTGCAATTTTTCATAGTAAATCAGTGAATTCCTACCATTCCTTTGCATTGGGAATTTCCATGCTCTTTAGCTTCCTATAACTTTCATCTGCCTCGGTATACTTTGAAAAAATGGGCTTAACCACAAAAATATGCTTGATCTCATTTTGCAAAAAGAATAAGTTTTCAAAATATTCCAAAACGACTTTACCAGTAGGGGACCCTTGAGGTAAAGGTTTATTGACCTACTCTTTGGTATATGCCTTGATTTTGTTGTCATAATCCTTTTGTCGCATTAAATTTTCATTTAATGCATGAATATTTGGTAAACCTGCTTGTGAAATTACTGTGTATTTGGCCTCAAATCTAGTGATAGCCAAGTTCATATCTTTGCACTTGTCTTCTAAATTATTCATCATGTTTCTCTTATTCAGGATCTTTTTTATTTGTAATATACTTTCAGTTCTGTCCGGAATTTTTAACTCTTCAAGTTCCTCTCTATGTTTACTATTCAAAAATGTGATAAGCCTCAAGGCTTGAGCAGGCTTATCAGCCAGTTCTTCTTTGGTCTTCAGTATTTCTATCTGTGTTGTTTTAAGTAACTCTTTTTGTTCATAAATTATCTGGATTGAGGGCCATTGCAAATGTATGCCCTCAATGATATTATTCCACAGATAATTCTTAATGTAGGATACCTGCTCAGTGAGATTTACCTGTTGTTGAATAATTTTAATCTATTCCTGTAATCTGTTGGCCATCTTCTCATGTCCTTTGGAAGTGATTAAGGCATCTCTGTTGGATGTTTCCAGATTTCTGATGATGCCTTTAAATTGATTATCTCTTTATATTTTATGGACATATCTTCCATAGCCTTGACTATGGCAGTTTTTTCTCCTGTTGTATTTACCTGTGATGTTGATGAAGAAGTGGAAGAGATGTATTTAGAAGTGATTGACACTACAGTTGCCAATACTCCTTTCGGTGCCAAATGTTCTGCCAATGTTGAGGGAACAACTATACTTATAGTTGGAATAACTGTAGGAATGGAAACTTTCTGAGCTTTATTCAAAATTTCATTTTCTTGCATTAAAATTCTATTTGGTTTTCCATCTCCTTTATCTGGACTGTGATTTTCAAAAAAATTTGCATTGTTTCTTCTTTCTCTATATTTTCTTGAATTATTTCTTTTGTTTGAGGGTGCTCACTCTGTGGTAATTTGAGCTGCTTTCTTAAGGCTGTAATATCATCATTCTTCTATCTTATTAACTTTTTAGCAGCTTCAGTATTAGAAGGATCTGCTCCAGATTCAATGACCAAATATTCTAAGGATTTTATTCTCAAATATTTGGCATGTAACTATGCTTTATCCAACTTCATTTGAGTTTGAAAGTTGGATACAGTCTTTTGGAGCATAGTGGCACTCATTGTTTTTCTTACTACCTTCGAATATAACATTTCTGATGCACTCGTGTGGAATTATATTTGATCTAGTTCATGTATAGTATCAGCATTTATTGCAAATTCTGTCTTTCTATAGTCTGAGGCTGATTTGGATGTGCTACCACTGGTTGAAGAAATGACATGATAATTTTATTGGTTGCATAATCAAATGCTGTTACTAGCCTATCCTTATCTCCTATTTTTTCTTTTAGAAGTTTAGAATAAACTTCATTTTTGATTTCTTCATTTGACTCTCTGAATATCCTGAACCTCTTATGAGTATCAGAATCAGTTTCTTCAGTTGTTTTAGAAGAAGAGGGAGCTTATGTATCCATTTCCATTTCAACCATCTCTTTGCCTTTACCATGTGCTTGAACCTGTTAATGTTGAATTTCTCTAAGTGTCTCATTCACAATGATGGTGGCTTCATCATCTATGTGTTGCTCATTAGTATCATCCAGATCTATGGCTCCTTCTTTTTCTAAAATAGTCATTTTCGCCTTTTTTCTGTATACTATTTTGAATTTGTTTTCAATGATTGTTTCGGCCAAATATCCTTCTTCCTTCCTTGGTCTTTTGTTAGATGTCTCTGTTGATTGGTTCACTATAAGCACCTGTAAATTATTCACCTGTGTTTCCTGTGTATCAAAATTATGCATTCCTTGTGCATCATCATCAATCAAAGTATTTGGTTTCCATTCCAACTGATTGGCATATTTTTCAATTCTTGGCTTTGATTCATGGAGGAATGGGGGAAATTTACATTGGACCCTGAGATTATTTAGAATACCATGAGGGTCATAGCTCTAGTAAAAAATTTCTTGAAAATTTAATGCTGATAGTTTTTTGGTTGCTTCCTTCAAGGCATCTCTGTTGTTTACAATGAAAGAGCCAATTTGACTTTTCAATTTAAATTGTTCCTTCTTTTTAAATGGTACGAAATTTACTGCATCAACATTCAAAATCTTCCTATGTACTCAAGAGAAAATATTCTGGTGGTCATATGGGGCCAAGATTGCACCATATATTCTAATCTTAGTTTGATTTTTGTATAAATACCAATCACCCACTTTACAGTTTTTAGATAACTATAAAATCCTTTTGATTTATTCATTTATTCTTGGTGGTTTTACTTTATCCAATAAACTGATAGCAGGTCTGATAAACAGGTCATTAGAATCACTGTAACTGTACTCACTGTTATTATTTCTCAGAAGAGAAGTCAAAAATATTACTGAAAGTGGTTTACCTTCCATATCCATTTTCTGTAGTGCAAAGGGAAAATTATCTACTTGAAAGAACAAGAAGAGATGTAACAGATATGAAGTATATCTGAACACTCCTTCATCAGGCAATTTTATTAGCTGATAATGAATATTGTTAGCAATAAATTTAGCAAAATCGAAGACCAACTCTGGTTGCTGTCTAGGAGACAAAGTGGAGGGGAAGCCTAAGATGGAGGCATCTGTGAATTCATTATTGAAATAACCTAAAATAAATGATAGCATGGAAATGACCTGTGTGGAGCCTTCAGGAAAATCAAAGGTATCATGAGGATTCACATTGGGAAGATTGACATGATTGGGCATGAAGATTTGAAGGATTTCAAACTTCCTAGGGAAATCTAAGTCCAAATACATCTTTTTCAGGTCTTCAAGTGATAATGACATTGCTTGTGGGTCATGGCTTAGCTGGAGCATGTTATTAATTGATTCAGTAGTTCTGTAAAATAATAACTCACTATCTTTATTAATCATGCACCTTTGATCAGGAATATAATGCATCTGACACAACCTGATGAAATCCTGAGTAGGATGGGTGATGGGAACCACATACTTGGGAAAATTGGACTCCCATATAGGTATGTCATTGGCTTATTTCTTTTAAAATTTCTTTTGACACCAGTTATGCACTTCTAAAAGATCAAATTCAAGAGTGGAATCAACAATTCTATAATCTAAGTCAATCAAAGGATTTCTTTCTTCAGTGGTGACAGGAGGCTGTAAAGGTCTAACAATTTCAGTAGAATCAGCAGTTAAAACAGGAGTAGGTTTATCAATTCTGGGAGGTTTGGGATTTGGAAGCTTGTTGGAGGCAGGCTTCTGAGATTTAGGACCTCTAGTTTTAGGGGTGACCTGGTTCTTGGTCATTTTAAATGAACAGAGGAATATTATACAGTTTGATAAGTTCTCTTGAGAAACAGAAGGTCAATTAAACAGATTTGGGAAGAATTCTGAATCTGGGCAAGGATTTATGAGGAAAAAGTGGCTTGGTACAGTGTAGAAGGTCTTCTAGATCAAATTCAGCTGTGAAAATGATCATAGAATATATTAAAACCTTAAAAATGGAAACAATGGGTTCTGGAGAAATTTTGACAGGGTTTCCCCTGTATTTTGAAGGCTTTTAAACTTTCTCAGAAGGGTAATTCAACTTTCCTTAGTAAAAGGTAGTTCAATTAGCTTACTTTCCTTGGAATTTGAAGATTTTTATAGGTGGAATGGCGAAAAATACCTGTGAAAGGTATGATTTGCGGTCGCAAGGAGTTAATGGTCTACAACAATCTTCAATTCTGTTGAATTTGGCTGGCAGAGGTTGTGGAGATTCTCAGGAAAAACTTTCAGAGTAAAAATGATTTATAGATTCAAAGGATACCAGAAAATGGCATCGGAAGGCTCTGCAAAGGGTTCTTAGAGGTTTCAAAGGTTAATGCGCGAAATGTTTATGAAAATAGTGAAAAAAACTAAGGCCAAGCCTTAAGTCAAATCATGATAAATCATATTAATTGCAGGCTTAATGGCGGGAGCGGTTTGTGCTCTTTGAAGGAGAAACCAAAAATGGTTTTCGCATTATTTTTTAGCAGTAAGTGGTTTTAATCTTGAGAAATGCAATCCAATATAATTTGGACATGTAGCGGGCGGTGGTTTCTCAAAACTAATTTTTTTGCAAAATTTTTTGGTAACTTCATTTGATCACTTTTAAAATGCGAAATGGAATCTGCATCGTCTGATCTAGCGGAGTGGAGCGAATAGTTAGGATTTGATGTGAAGTTGCGGGGTAAATGCAGTGGGGTCGGGGCTTTAAATTATGGCCGTAGATCTAACAAGGGGAGATCAACGGTTTAAATTTAATCTAATAGGAAATGGTGGGGAAGGGGGAATTTTTTATTGGATTTGTTTCTGATCGTTAGATTAGGGATACTTGGAGATCGGATGGCCTATAATCGACGTGATGGGGAAAGATAAGGGGTTGAAGTTTTTTCTTCACATTCAATGAGAAACGTTGGATCAAGAAGATGAGAAGATCAAATGGTCAACATTTAATCTGAAGGCGCTCAGGTTTTTGTTAAGATTAATGTATAAACAGATTTTATACATGGATTAAAGTGGTCGGGAGGGGTGAAAAAGGGACTTTAAACTGAGGTTAATACTGGTAGTAAAGGGATATGTATCGGGGAATATATATGAGATTATAGTTTTAACCTTGGGTTAAGGGAGTCAGGAAAGGGAAATATAAACAAGGGAATAGGTTTATTATGAAGTTTAGTTTAAATTAAACTTTGGGTATTATTTTTTTGTTTTAAACACATATAGAAACATGTTTAATCACTTTTCATATATATTTTATTATATATTTAATTAAATCAAATTGATTTAACAACCATAGAGGGTGGGATATTTACATAATGATATATTTAGCCAAAGGAGGTATAATGTGGATCTTTATTTAAACATGTGGGTATAATCAACTTTGGCTAAAGTTATATTAATGGGTTTTAGGGGATATTTTATAAAAGGGAGTTATATAAAATAGGAAAAGGTTATTTTATAGGGAGTTATTAAATAAGTTAAAGTTAAAATGACAAGGGAACAATGGATACTCAAAATGCATTAATATAACTAAGAAAGTGAAAAAGCAAATTTGCATTATAATAACTTCATCACTTAAACTTAGGATAAAATGTGATTTGGAGGGTTTTATGCTTTCAAATGATGTGGGAAGTTAATCAGATGAGGATAAGAGTATCTTTTAAGTAAAAATGAAGTTTTTACTTATGATTTTCAGGGAAATGAATGCATGAATGGAAAACAATGTGTTTTTAGGGATCAGTATAAACATTTAACACTTTCAACTGATCAGCCATGGAGCCTTGGGTCCGGTCCCAACAGAAGTCAAGGAAATTCCTTGAGCCTTTCTGACTGATAGTTTAGAATGATAAATGGCTATGGGGAAGGGAAGTTAGTTATTTGCAGCCATGCCGAATAATATTTACAATGATGCTTCTCACCTTCTTCTACCTACCCAATTTAACTGCTAACTTTTTTTCTTCCATTTTGATTAGGTGCATTTGTGCTAGCAACCTTTACAGCATTTATTCTTTCAGAAAGCAATAAAACTATCTAATTCTACACTTATTTCAACCAAGAATCTAGATTAAACTGTTGGATTCACTTATTCTCTACCTAGCTATTGAATTGTCATGATTAAACTGTATGACAATTATTTATTCTCTATCTACAACAAGTAAAATTGAAACATGACAAGTCAATATTAAACTGTTTAACTCATCATGGATTATGGCATTTATTGACACTCTGCCATAATCAACTGCAGAAAGTAGTGGCACTTATGCTGGAACACTTTCATATTTTATTCATCTTTTTCTTTGGGGTATCTTATTTTTTCTAAGTCCTTTGATTGTTTTTTAAGGACTTTTTACCCTCTTTTTTATTTTGATTTTTTTTATTATTTTTATACAAAATATGGGAATACAACTTGCAGAAGGAAAAGTATGTGCATATTTACAAGATTACCATCAGTCAAGTCAAAATTATGAATCCTATATTTATAGGTCACTAACATCCGCTTCACTTGGGGATGGCATTTCCTGGTGGAATGTCAAGAACTCTTATATCAGTAGCCTTCATCTTTGACCTTGGTGATCTTGTAAATGTCTTCTGTTTTTCTGCAACAATTTATATTTATGACATCTTATATTGCAAAGATTAGGGCCTTCTCTTCGGGCTTCAAATTTGTAGATAAAATCTCCAATCCAATCTACACACTGACTATGAATATTTACTATTATAAAGTAAATCAATCTTATTGTGGAGTGACTCTAAATAATAGTAGTGTTTCAGCATCCTACCATTCACTGGTCCTTCTTGTAGTTTAGTTCCATCCAAATTCCTAATGAAAAAGGAATTATTACCTTTGTAACCATATATAGCATAGGGTCCTTGCCATAGAAAGTCAAAATTTCCATGTTTTCCTTTATCCTTTCTTTGTGAATCCCATCTCAGAACTTGATCTCCTATGAAAAAATTATCTTCTTTAACCCTTTTATCAAAAATATTTTTGATTTTGTCATGTAAAACTTGTGATTTTTCATAAACTTCTTCCCTAGTTTGCTGGAGATGTATGGTTTCATTGATTCTTCGTTGAATATCATTTGTTTCCTCCTGTGATTCCTGGATAATCTTCATGACTAGGACACCCAAGGAAAAAGGGAAAACTGCATATGTTCCATAAACAATCTGATAAGGTGAATTTCCAATAGAATTTTTTGTGGTAAGTCTATCAGCCCATAGGGCATAGACCAACTTTTTTTTCCATGTCTTTTTATTGTCTTGGAGTAATTTTCTGATGATATTGATTAAGCTTTTATTGGATGATTCGGCTAAACCATTACCTTGGGGATAGTATGCTATGGAATGACCTAAGGTAATATGGTATTTATGACAGAAAGAAATCATTTTCTTGGACTTGAATGCTGCTGCATTGTCAGTAATAATTCTATGTGGGCATCAAAATCTTGATAAAATATTACTTTCTATAAATGAGATTATAACTGAATCAGTAGCTTGCCTAGTGGGAATGGCTTCTATCCACTTGGTAAAGTAGTCTGTAGCAGTTAAAATCCATTTATGTTGGACTGAAGAGGGAGGATGGATTTCACCAATGAAGTATAACCCCCATAGTTGAAATGGTTTTTCAATTGATATAGGCTTAAGAGGTAAAGGCAATAGTTTCTTTTTCCCTTCAAATATTTGGCATTTATGGCAAGAGGTGACAAATTTTTTAACATCAAAAAATAAAGCTGGCCAGTAAAAACCAGCTCTAAGTATTTTGTCTGCTGTACTCTTCCAGTATAGATGGCCTCCACAGTCACCTACATGAAATTCCTCAAGAATTTTGTCAGCCTCAAATTTTAATAAAAAATTTAGTAAAATCCCAGTATTTTCTTTCCAGTAAAGTGCATTGTTTAAGATACAAAACCTCATTGTTTTCTGTTGGATGAATCTTGTCTTGGTTTTAGTTAGCCCAAGAGGAGCTTGTAAATGTGTTAGTACAAAGATAATATCAGAGTACCATGGTGAGTCTAGATAGGCCTCACTGATCAATGGAGTCGTCATTTCCTCCTGGTCATCTATTTGTGCAATGAAATTAATATCTAAAGCATTGCAATTTGATTCAGCCATCAGTCTGGCTAAACCATGTCCTTTAATAAGCGTATTTGGTTTGATTTTCAGATTGTAATCAATAATAGTGGCTATCCGCTTTCCTCTCTGACTATCAGGTCCATCTTGTGTCAGAATATCTTTAAGTACTGCATTAGGGACATATGCAATGATGTGGGAATGAAGTATGTAAATTCTGAAATCCTTGATGGCTTTAACCAGGGCTAAAGCCTGTTTTTCCATTATATTATACTTTAGAGGTGCATCTATGAGGGATTTACTAAAGAATGCAATTGGTTGTTCAAAACCTTGATTGTTTTTCTGCAGAAGAACTGCAGCTATGGTGTGTTCGGATGCAAAGGAAAAAATTATGAAATCTTTGGTATAATCTAGACTAATGAGGACTGGGGCTTTTGTCAAGGCCTGTTTTATGGATTTGAAAGATTTTTTGGCCTTTATTGTCCATTTTATTGCAGAGTCCTTTTTAAGCATATTGTTGAGATATTTTACGATTTCAGCCAAATTAGATATAAATCTTCTTAAAAAATTGATTTTACCTAAAAATGCTTGAAGTTCCTTTATGTTTCTTAGTGGTTGAACGTTCAAAATTGATTCAATTCTTGCAGGATCTATTCTAATGCCTTCTTTGGAAATTATGTGACCTAAAATTTTTCCTTCTTCTAGTCCGAAAAGATTCTTTTTAGGATTAAGGGATATAACATATTTTCTACATTTGATAAAAAATTGTCTCGGGTGATCTAAGTGTTCATCATTTGTTTTTGAAAAGACAGTAATATCATAAAGATAAATAACTAAAAATTCATGGATCTCTTTCGCAAAGGAAATATCCATTTCTCTCTGAAAAGTATCTCTTTCATTTTTTAATCCAAAAGGCATTTTCACGTACATGAAAGTGCCCCAAGGAGTAGTAAATGAAGTTTTAGTTTGATCACATTTATGAACTAGAATTTGATTATAACTAGAGAAACCATCTAATAAAGAAATTCTTGAAGAACCTGCCACCCTCTGCAAAATGTGATCCATTTTGGGAAAGGGGTAATTGTCTTTCAAGGAAGCTTTATTAAGATTTATGAAGTCTATACAGAGTCATATTTCTCCTATTTCCTTTCTGGTGGGCATTAGATTATATACCTAGTCAAAATACCTGACTGGTGTGATTATTTGTGCATTAAAAATTCTTTTAACTTCTTTCTCGATTAAAGGTAATAAGATTGGATTAATCCTTCTTAGTTTTTGTTGAAAAGGTTTTTTATTTTCCTTTAAAGGAATCTTATGTTGAATTATGTCTTCGTTGTAGTTTTTTAAATCTTCATAACCCCAAGCAAAGACATCCTGATATTCTTTCAAAAGTGATATGTATTTAACATTTTCTTTTTATGACAAGGATTTTGATAGTTTGATCATTTTTGGCTTTTCATTTGTCCCTAAGTTATATTATTCTATATTAGACCTAACTGGTTCCATTTTTGGCCTTTTGGGCACATTATTCGAATCACATAAGTCTTCTAGGGGAGTCAAACCTCTGGGTAAAATGTTATGTTTTAAATCAATTAAATTTGGTTCATCTTCCATCATTTCCTCTATATCTACTTTTTCCATTTCATCTATGTCACTCTGAGTAAATATAGTAGGTCTATCAAAATTATGTATATCTAAATTATCTAAATCATCTATTTGAAAAAAAAATGAATCTATATTACAAGGTGAATCTATATTACAGTCATTATCAATTTGACATTTCTGAAACTCTTGCTCATTATTCAAAAAGTGATAAATTTGTTCATCTTCTGAGAAAATTTTCCAGTATTTCACATTATCTGGGACAATAGGTCTATGTTTTATTTCAGCAGTGTATTTCTGTAATGGTGAAAATGGGAGTTTATAACTGCTGGCAAAAGTTGCCAAACAATGGGCTTGCATGTTCTGTTTTCTAGGGATGATAGCAAACTTGATTTCTAACAAATCTTCAACCAAATCTGTTGCAGTGTCCCTGTATCTGGCTAATCTGGGATTGTGAACAGAGTATTCTGCATTTATTTGCTTGATGACTAACTCTAAATCTCCCATGACTAAAATTCTTTGCCCTCCAAATTTTCTAACGATTTGAAGATCTAAGATTAAAGCCTCATATTCAACCATGTTATTGGTACATTTTAAATTCAATATGAAGGCATGTCCTTGGGATTGGCTTGTTTCAATGTTGGTAATCCATATACGAGCTCCAGCTCCTAATTTATTCACTGATCCATCAAAATCCAAATGCCATAATGTCTCATGACCAATGTAATCATCCATTATTTTAAGTTTCGTATCAGTGAGTTCATTTTGGTTATTATCATGATTAGAGTTACTGAGAATAAAGGAGTCAGGATCAGTAGGAGTTGAATAGATTGGGTAATTGGTAGGCCTGTCTTCACTGCTGATCATATACTTCATTAAGGTTTCTCTGTAAATCTTTTTAGGCTGCCCAAATACCGATATAGTGACATAACTCATGTCAAGTTGTAGAGATCCCTGCAACTTTGCTCCCCATGAGCGAGAAAGAAGCATGCCATACTTTGGCGGGATATCAACTACCACAACATCCATGATCATGCTTTTACGAGGATGTTGGACTAATTTTACACACAGAGCTTTAATCAATCCTATGCATTGGACTTTGGATGAATCAAATGAAAACATGTCTTTATATGGCCGGGTTATGTCTAGATTCAGACTTTCCATTATTCCTTTAGGCAATAAGTTGTGGGAAGCTCCAATATCTAGCATAGCATTGTGTAATATTTGGTCATGTATTGTAAAACTTAAATAAAATGGAGGTACTAACCCATATGAATGCTTACCATCTACATTTGGATCAAAGATTAATTCAGTTCTATCATCATTTATATTAATTCTATCCTCATTTTCATTCACATTCAATCTTTCAGTAATAATAGATCTATACAAGTCATTTTTAGCCAATTCCACTAGGGGAACATGTATTTTTAACCTGGATATTTTAGATTGCTTGTTAAATGTTGACTGAGATTTGATGGCTTGAATTAAATCATCTTTACAAACTATGGTTTGGGATGATTTTTCTTCTGTTTCAAAAGTTTTACCTTTAGTTTGAGATTTTATTTTATCTTTTGTTTGAGTTTTCCTGATTTCTGTTATCTTTAATTGTTTTTTCAGGAATAGTTTGAGTATTAACAGATACTTTATCAGTTTTTGGATTCTCAGCAGAAGATTTAGGATTCGATGATTTTGATTCAGTTGATTTCTTTTTTGGATCAGAGATTGTCATTGAATTGGTGGCCTTTGTGATATTAGCCTTTTGGGCATCTTTGGAGGTTTGAGCCACCTCATCAATGATATCCACAATCTTAGGACTAATCTGTTTTTTAGGACTGCGTGGGTTTGAACTTTGTTTATTTTCTCTGGGAAGAATCTATAAAAGTTTCATTTTGGGAGCGTCTGTGTTATTTTTGTTTTGATTTTATTGAGTTGGAGCATTGTTTTTTGCAGTAGGCTCATTTGTTTTCCTACTCCTAAGGTTATATTTACTATATATTTCATTGATCGCGAAGTCATAACCTTGCTTATAATCAAAGGATTCCCCAGATTCCACTTTGAACTGTTGTAGCTCAAAGAGTTCCTAGTCCTCCTGAGTGAGGAAAATTGTATTGCTCTCATCTATCCCCATAAATATGTTGATGTCTTCCTCATCCTCCTCAACATTGTTTTGTGAACTTTCTGCAAAGTTTTCTTGGAATGGGGGTCTTATATTCTAATCTGGGGAAGGTTCCTTACCTTTCCCAGGAATGTTGTTTTTCCTGTAGTTGGGATTCCTAATTTGGGATTGATTTTCCCATTGTGGTTTTCTTTCAATTTGGTCTAGTCTCTCAACTACTTTTTCTAATGTTTTGGTAATAAAATCAAATTTACCATCTAAGTTCGAAGCTTCTTCTTTGATATTAACCCACCTCTCGTTTCTCATTTTGGCTTTCTTGGAAAGGATATTGATTTCTACACCTACAATGTTTTGTTGCATTTGTTCGAGGGTATCTGCATCTCTTTCTCTAAGTTGGTAAGCCATGTCTACATCAAAACAATTAGGGAATTTGAGTAGCACGGAATACAGAGTGGGTTTAAGGTCTGCAGGAATAGCGTTGTAAACACTATTGTATCTAGTGTAAAAATCTTGGACAGACTCATTGGGGGCTCTCTTAACAACATCAAACTCAGATAGTATTTGCATAGGATTCTTCTTCTTTTCCCATTTATTTAGGAATGCTTTATGGAATGCAGCTAGGTTTGCTATACTACTAGCACCTAAACTTCTAAACCATGTTTTCACTTCTCCAATTAAGCTTTGTGCAAATAACCTCATTTGGACATCACATTCATCTATCTCACAAATTTCCCAAAAATATTTCATTCTTGTGATATGTTGTTGTGTAGTGATTTCTGAAAAATTATCAAACAATGAGATATCCTTTTGGTAATTTTGGGGCATGTCATGGAGATTTTGAGGTAAGACCAAGGGAGCATATATGGTTTCCATGTATTGGATTTTTTCTAAATTGGGAGGTACAGTAGTAGTGGTAGGGATAGTGCTGATTACTATAGCAGATGTGCTAAAAGTGGTACTCGAAGAGCTTGGAAAAGGAGATGAAAAAGAAGTGGTATAGCTAGTGCTTATGGTGGTAGTGGTTGTAATGGACTGGGTGAATGATGGATATATTACTTTAGGCTGCAAGGGCAGCTCAGGGATGAATGGTCCTGTCGAGGAACTGGTGGTTGATTGAGGATATGATGAATATATGATCCTATGCTGCAGAGGCAACTCAGGACTTATAGGTTCTTGAGGTGAACTGACAATAGAATCTGTAAATGAAGTGGCAGTATACAGAGTAGAATCTAATGCTAGAAATACTATGGTGTATAGTTGGGAAACTGGAGGTTTGAATTGAGACAAAAAATTGGGTAACTTAACAGCTTCTTCAATGTCCTTAATTTTTGTGACACTTACCCTTTTTACTGGACTTTGACTTTCAGTTTTGTCTTATTTAGTAGGTACTAAAATAATTTTATGTTTCTCACTTACATAAGAAGTAAAAACAGGATCTAAAACAATTTCCTTTAAATTAGTTTCAAACTTGGTTCTAAATAATGATTTTTCAAACTTTAAGTCAAATTCAATATCTGATAAGCTTACTAATTCTTTGGGTAAAGAATCAACTCTTTTTAGAGGTATTTTAGTTTCTGAACTATCAATTTGTTTTTTCTTTTTTCCTATCTGGTCTGAATTGTCTACTATATCTGGAGGATTGGGATCAGGATTGGATCTAGTGTGATAGAATTTCTTGGAAGCCAGAATGTTTATTGGGTAAATACCCACAACCTTTAAACTTAATATTAAAGTAGAAAATATATATTTTAAAAATATTCCTCCAAGATTAAACTTAAAACTGGAGAGTGGTTAGTTCCCCAGTATGGTCACCAGTATGTTATCACCCTAGTAATTCTTAGGTCGTGGAATTTTGGTTTAAAGTTAAAGAAAACCAAGGGTGACCAGGAACCTCTTTTAGATTTCAGGATCTAGCCTTCCTGAATTCTGGAGAGGGATCCCTCCTTAAGATTTAACTTTATTTTGTAATGTGTTTTAGGCTAGGTATGAGTGGACAATTTGGTTTGATTTTTTGAATGTTGGTGGGAATAAGGGACTACAAGGGAAACCATAGAAATATCTACCTAACCATTAGGCAATGGAGTCTAATTTATAGCAAACAAGACTATAAAACCTAGGTCAAAAGAAAAAATATAATAAGGGCAAGATAAATGATCTTCAGAGGGTTTTAAAAGGCTATTTTGATGAAATGGTATGATCTAGACTAAGGGAAATTAAGAATCCTTAGATCACAGAAAAGGAAGAGGGAAATTGAGGTCAAACGTGACTAAAGAGCAATTAAGAATTCTAAAGTCTGGAAATCAGCAGAAAATATAAACATGAAAACTAGTAAGAGGAGAGAGCTTTTTACACTGATTTTGTAATATCTTTCCCAGTTATTCATTTAAGATGGAAAATAACACAAGATGTATGAATGAAACTTAAAGAAATAAACAATGAAAACTGGAAGATAAAATACTCATCTAATCAACACGAGGATCATTAATTATGATGTCTATTTGTTTTAGTTTTCATCCTCCTCCTTCAACTTAACTCGCATAAAATCCCAATGTTTTCAACAAAAACGTCTATAGTAGTCTTGATAATTTTATTGCACACTGAATATTTCGAAAGATGAAGTATTTATAAAATTGAATTACTTACAAAATATCTCAAATTTTGAGATAATATCTCAAGCAAAAATAGGAAATATTACATAAGAAGAGGGACAACAGCATAACAGTTTCCAAGTTTTCCTATTTTACAAGAAAAATAGAACAATTTATCTACTCAAACTAATTTTTTGTTTAGCTGGAAGTATTGCTAGAACTTGGGGCATTATCTTGTGGAAGATGACTTGTAGTGTACTATTCCTCTTTTACGTTTCTTCTCTGATAATCTTTAACTCAATTTTCTCACTGTTTTACTGTTGTAATTGAAAAATAACCAACAGTAGCATTTTTTTTTACAGATTCTCTTTTACCACTGATACACTTTGACCACTGATACTCTTTGACCACTGATTTTCATCTTGATATATTTTAACTACAATTTTTCATAGTAAATTAGTGAATTCCTACCATTTCTCTACATTGGGAATTTTCATGCTCTTTAACTTCCTGTAACTTTCATCTGCCTCGGTATACTTTGCAAAATTTGGCTTAGCCACAAAAATATGCTTGATCTAATTTTGCAAAAAGACTAACTTTTCAAAATATTCCAAAATTAATTTACCAGTTGGGGACGTTTGAGGTAAAGGTTTATTGACCTGCTCTTTGGCATATGCCTTGATTTTATTGTCATAATCATTTTGTGGCATTAAATTTTCATTTAATGCATGAATATCTGGTAAACCTGCTTGTGACAGTACTGTGTGTTTGGCCTCAAATTTGGTGATGGCCAAGTTCATATCTTTGCACCTGTCTTCTAAATTATTCATCATGTTTCTCTTATTTAGGATCTTTTTGATTTGTAATATACTTTCAGTTTTGTCCTGAATTTTTAACTCTTCAAGTTCCTCTCTATGTTTACTATTCAAAAATGTGATAAGCCTCAAGGCTTGAGCAGGCTTATCAGCCAGTTCTTCTTTGGTCTTCAATATTTCTATCTGTGTTGTTTTAAGTAACTCTTTTTGTTCATAAATTATCTAGATTGAGGGCCATTGCAAATGTATGCCCTGAATGATATTATTCCATAGATAATTCTTAATGTAGGATACCTATTCAATGAGATTTACCTATTGTTGAAGAAATTTAACCTGTTCCTGTAATCTGTTGGCCCTCTGCTCATGTCCTTTGGAAGTGATTAAAGCATTTCTATTGGATGTTTCTAGATTTCTGATGGTGCATTTTAAACTGATTATCTCTTTATCTCTTATGGACAGATCTTCCATAGCCTTGACTATGGCAGTTGTAACTCCTGTTGTATTTACCTGTGATGTTGATGAAGAAGTGGCAAAGATGTCTTTAGAAATGATTGACACTGCGGTTGCCAATATTCCTTTCGGTGCCAAATTTTTTGCCAATGTTGAGGGAACAATAGTACTTACAGTTGGAATAACTGTAGGAATGGAAACTTCCTGAGCTTTCTTCAAAATTTCATTTTCTTGCATTAAAGCTTCTATTTGGTTTTCCATCTCCTTTATTTGGGCTGTCATTTTCAAAACAAGTTGCATTGTTTCTTCTTTCTCTGTCTTTTCTTGAAGTATTTCTTTTGTTTGAGGGTGCTCACTCTTTGGTAATTTGAGCTACTTTCTTAAGGCTGTAATATCATCATTCTTTTGTCCTATTAAAATTTTAGCAGCTTCAGTATTAGAAAGATCTGCCCTAGATTCAATGACCAAATCTTCTAAGGATCTTATTCTCAAATCCTTGGCATGTAAAGATGCTTTATCCAACTTCATTTGAGTTTGCAAGTTGGATACAGTCTTTTGGAGCATAGTGGCACTCATTGTTTTGCTTACTACCTTCAAATATAACATTTTTGATCCACTCGTGTGGAATTATATTTGATCTAGTTCATGTATAGTATCAGAATTTACTGAAAATTCTATCTTTCTATAGTCTGAGGCTGATTTTGGATGTGCTACCACTGTTTGAAGAAAGGACATGATAATTTTACTGGTTTCATGATCAAATGTTGTTACTAGCCTGTCATTATCTCCTGGTTTTTCTTTTATAAGTTTAGAATAAACTTCATTTTTGATTTCTTCATTTCTCTCTCTGATTAGCTTGAACCTCTTCTGAGTATCAAAATCAATTTCTTCAGTTGTTTTAGAAGAAGAGGGAGCTTTTGTATCCATTTCCATTTCAACCATCTCTTTGCCCTTACCCTGTGCTTGTACCTGTTCATGTTGAATTTCTCTGAGTGTCTCATTCACAATGATGGTGGCTTCATAATCTTCCTGTTGCTCATTAGTATCATCCAGATCTATGACTCCTTTTTCTAAAGTAGTCATTTTGGCCTTTTTTTGTATACTGTTTTGAATTTATTTTCAATGATTATTTCGGACAAATATCCTTCTTCCTTCCTTGGTATTTTGTTGGATGTCTCTGTTGATTGGTTCACTGTAGCAACCTATACATTATTCACCTCTGTTTCCTATTTATCAACATTCTGCATTCCTTGTGCATCATCATCAATCAAAGTATTTGGTTCCCATTCCAACTGATTGGCATATTTTTCAGTTATTGGCTTTGATTTATGGAGGAATGGGGAAAATTTACATTGGACCCCAAGATTATTTAGAATACCATGAGGTTCATAGCTCCAGTAAGAACTTTCTTGAAACTTTAATGTTGATAGTTTGTTGGTTGCTTCCATCAAGGAATCTCTGTTGTTTACAATGAAAGAGCCTATTTGACTTTTCAATTTAAATTGTGTCTTCTTTTTAGATGCTATGAAATTTACTATATCAGCATTAAAAATCTTCCTTATGTACTCCAGAGCAGATATTCTGGTGGTCAGAAACTTTGGCAATTTGTATGGGGCTAAGATTTCACCATATATTCTAATCTCAGTGTGATTTTTGTATAAATACCAATCACCCACTTTACAGTTTTCAGACAACTATAAAATCCCTTTGATCTCTTCATTTATTCTTGTTGGTTCTGCTTTATCCAATAAAATGATAGCAGGTCTAATAAATAGGTCATTGAAATCACTGTAACTATGCTCACTGTTATTCTTTCTCAGAAGAAAAGTCCAAAATATTACTGAAAGTGGTTTTCTTTCCATATCCATTTTCTGTAGTTCAAAGGGAAAATTTTCTGCTTGAAATAACCAGAAGATATGTAACAAATATGAAGTATATTTTAACACTCCTTCATCAGGAAATTTTATCAGATGATAATGAATATTGTCAGCAATAAATTTAGCAAAATCAAAGATCAACTCTGGTTGTTTTCCAAGAGACAAAGTGGAGAGGAAGCCTAAGATGGAGGCATATGTGAATTCATCATTGACATAACCTAAAATAAATTATAGCATGGAAATGACCTATCTGGAGCCTTCAGGAAAATCAAAAGTATCATATGGAGGATTCACCTTGGGAAGATTGACATGATTGAGCATGAAGATTTGAAGGATTTCAAACTTCCTAGGGAAATCTAAGTCCAAATACATCTGGGTCAGGTCTTCAATTGATAATGACACTGCTTGTGGGTCATGGCTTAGCTGGGGCATGTTATTAATTGATTCAACAGGTATGTAAAATAAGACCTCACTATCTTTATTAATCATGCAACTTTGATCAGGAATATAATGCATCTGACACAACCTGATGAAATCCTGAGTAGGATGGGTGATGGGAACCACATACTTGGGAAAATTGGACTCCCATATAGGTATGTCATTGGCTTATTTCTTTTAAAATTTCTCTTGACACCATTTATGCACTTCTAGAAGATCAAATTCAAGAGTGGCATCAACAATTCTATAATCTAAGTCAATCAAAGGATTTCTTTCTTCAGTGGTGACAGGAGGCTATAAAGGTCTAACAATTTTAGTAGAATCAACAGCTAAAACAAGAGTAGGTTTATCAATTCTGGGAGGTTTGGGATTTGGAAGATTGCTGGAGTCAGGCTTATGAGATTTAGGACCTCTAGTTTTAGGGGTGACATGTTTCTTGGTCATTTTAAATGAACCGAGAAATATTACACAGTTTGCTAAGTTCTCTTGAGAATTAGAAGGTCAATTAAGCATATTTGGGAAGAATTCTGAATCTGGGCAAGGGTTTATAAGGAAAAAGTGGCTTTTTGCAGTGTAGAAGGTCTTCTAGATCAAATTTAGTCATGAAAATGATCTTGGAATAGATTAAAACCTTAAAAATGGAAGCAGTGGATTCTGGAGAAATTTTGACAGGGTTTCCCCTGTATTTTGAAGGTTTTTAGAATTTATTAGAAGGGTAATTCAACTATCTTTATTAAAAGGTAGTTCAATTAGCTTACTTTCCTTGGAATTTGACGATTTGTACAGGTTGGAATGGCGAAAAATACCTATGAAAGGTATGATTTGCGGTCGCAAGGAGTAACTGGTCTGCAAAAATCTTCAATTTTGTTGAGTTTGGCTGGCAGAGATTGTGGATATTCTTAGCAAGAAATTTCAGACTAAAAATGATTTATAGATTCAGAGGATACTAGAAAATGGCATCAGGAGGCTCTGAAAAGGGTTCTCAGAGGTTTCAAAGGTTAATGCGCGAAATGTTTATGAAAATAGTGAAAAAAACTAACACCAAGCCTTAAGTCAAATCATGGTAAATCATATTAATTGCAGGCTTAATGACAGGAGAAGTTTTTGTGCTTTGAATGAGAAACCGGAAATGGTTTTCACATTATTTTTTAGCAGTAAGTGGTTTTAATCTTGAGCAATGCGATCCAATATAATTTGGACACATAGCTGGTGACAGTTTCTCAAAACTACTTTTTTTGTAAAAAATTTTGGTAACTTCATTAGATCACCTTTAAAATGCAAAATGGAATCTGCATCGTCGGATCTAGCGGAGTGGAGCGAATGGTCGGGATTTGATGCGAAGTTCTCGGATAAATGTAGTGGGGTCGGGGCTTTAAATTCTAGCAGTAGATCTGACAAGGGGAGGTCAATGGTTTAAATTTAATTTGATAGGAAATGGTGGGGTCGGGGGAATGTTTTATTGGATTTGTTTCTGATCGTTAGATTAGGGATACTTGGAGATCGGATGGCCTATAATCGACGCGATGGGGAAAGATAAGGGGTTGAAGTTTGTTCTTCGCGTTCAATGAGAAATGTTGGATCAACAAGATGAGAAGATCAGATGGTCAACATTTAATCTGAAGGCTCTGAGGGTTTTGTTAAGATTAATGTATAAAAATATTTTATACATGGATTAAAGTGGTCGGGAGGGGTGAAAAAGGGACTTTAAACCGAGGTTAATACTAGTAGTAAAGGGATATGTATCGGGGAATATATATGAGGTTATAGTTTTAGCCTTAGGTTAAGGGAGTCGGGAAAGGGAAATATAAACATGGGAATAGGTTTATTATGAAGTTTAGTTTAAATTAAACTTTGGAAATTATTTTTTTGTTTTAAACACATATAAAAACATGTTTAATCAGTTTTCATATATATTTTATTATATAGTTAATTAAATCAAATTGATTTAACAACCATAGAGGGAAGGATATTTACATAATGATATATTTAGCCAAAGGGGGTATAATGTGGGTCTTTATTTAAACATGTGGGTATAATTAACTTTGGCTAAAGTTATATTAATGGGTTTTAGGGGATATTTTATGAAAGGGAGTTATATAAAATAGGAAAAGGTTATTTTATAGGGAGTTATTAAATAAGTTAAAGTTAAAATGACAAGGGAACAATGGATACTCAAAATACATTAATATAACTAAGAAAGTGAAAAAGAAAATTTGCATTATAATAACTTCATCACTTAAACTTAGGATAAAATGTGATTTTGAGGGTTTTATGCTTTCAAATTATGTGGGAAGTTAATCAAATGAGGATTAGAGTATCTTTTAAGTAAAAATGAAGTTTTTACTTATGATTTTCCAGGAAATGAATGCATGAATGGAAAATAATGTGTTTTTAGAGATTAATATAGACATTTAACACTTTCAACTGCTAAGCCATAGAGCCTTGGGTCTGGTCCCAACAGAAGTCAATGAAATGCCTTGAGCCTTTCTGATTGATAGTTTAGAATTATAATGGCTATGGGGAAGGGAAGTTAGTTATTTGCAGCCCTGATGAATAATATTTACAATGATGCTTCTCACCTTCTTCTACCTACCCAATTTAACTGCTAACATTTTTTTTTCCATTTTGATTAGGTGCATTTGTGCTAGCAACCTTTACAGCATTTATTCTTTCAGAAAGCTGTAAAAATATCTAGTTCTACACTTATTGCAACCAAGAATCCAGATTGAACTGTTGGATTCACTTATTCTCTACCTAACTATTGAATTGTCATGATTAAACTGTATGACAATTATTTATTCTCTATCTACAACAAGTAAAATTGAAACATGACAAGTTAATATTAAACTATTTAACTCATCGTGGATTATGGCATTTATTCACACTCTACCATAATCAACTGCAAAAAGTAGTGGCACTTATGCTGGCACACTTTCAAATGTTATTCATCTTTTTCTTTGGGGTATCTTATTTTTTCTAAGTCCTTTGATTGTTCTTTTAGGACTTTTTACCCTCTTTTTTATTTTTTGATATTTTCTTTTATTATTTTTTTACAAAATATGGGAATAAAACTTGCAGAAGGAAAAGTATCTTCATATTTACAATATTACCATCAGTCAATTGAAAATTATGAATCCTATATTTATAGGTCACTAACACCTCCAAATACATTACTATATCTCTCCCTCTCTCCTTCTCTCCCCCCTTCTATCCATACATCCTACTTTGTCTCTTTATCTCACCCATAAACATACAAACTTTATCTCCTTCTCTTCCTTGTCACTCCCTCTCTCTCTCTCCACTTCTCTCTATCTCTATATTTCTTCTTCCCTCCCTCTCTCAAGTCCTCTTTGTGGTCTTTCCTATCTCCCCCTTTCTCTCTTACCTCCCTCTCTCTTCCGCCATCTCTCTCTCCTTTTCTCTCTTACCCCCCCTCTCTCTTCCACCATATATCTCTCCTCTAATCCTATCACTATCAACCTCCCCCTCTCCTTCTCTCTCTCCCCCCTCCATATTTGTGTCTCCCTCTCTCGCTCTTCATCCCTCCTCTCCCCTTTCCTTTAGTTTATCTCCATCTCTCCCTTGTCAATCCCCCTATATCTCCACCTCTATCACTCTATATGTGTGTTCTTCTCTCCCATATATATCTAGAGTTAATATATATCATGATATGTTTATATATATTATAATATAATAAATTTAATATTGTATTAATTGAAATTTAATAAATTTAATAATATTAATATTATAATATATTAATATTATGGGTATTAGATTTAATAATAATAATAATAATAATATTTTAATATTATATTAGGGTTAATAATGTGTTTTTGCATGGTATTAATAATAATTTAGCCCATGGTATTTGGACCATAGGCTTCACCTAAATAAAACCTATTTTTTGAGTGTTCATAAATATAAAATAGATTATGGAGTAAATATGAAAAGATGTTTTATTTACTTACCATACCTCTGGTTTATTTATATTTTTATTTATTTACCATACCTCTTTTACTTACTATGGTATTTGGCCCATAATCTTGTTATATAATTAGATTTTTATTTATAATCATATTTGATATATTTTTGTTTATTTATCTTACCTCTTTTATACCTCTTTTATATTTATTTATTTACCATACCTCTTTATGCCTATTTTATATTTACTTATTTATCATACCCCTTTGTACCTTTTTTATATTTATTTATTTACCATACTTTTTTTTTATAAATATGGTATTTGACCCATGGTATTTAGCCCATGGTATCAATATTAATTTGTCCCAAAACCCTGGTTTATTTAGATTTTTATTTATTTAAATTTTGAAATATTTAAATTTTGATGGGGAAATATTTATATCTTTAAAGATTTTAATTTATCCATAGAACATGGGTTTTCTTTTTAAAGATTCATTTTACAGATATTTAATTAAAAGAAATATTAAAAGATTTTGGATTTTTCTTGTTTGTGTTGAATTAACTCTTTTCTTTTGATTTAGGAAATGGTATTGAGTTTAGTAAGGAGTAAAGATGTACTTAATTTGGAGATTCAATGTGGTAAATTTTTATGTTAAAGGTAAATTTATGATCCATTCAAATTCACGTAAATAATAAAGCAATTATTAAATGGGTGAGATAATTTACTATCCATTCAAATTATATAAATAATACAGAGTTGTATTTTAATAATTAATCTCAGCCCATTAATAAGTTAATAAGTTATATATAATATAAATATTCAAGTCATATAAAATTAAAGATTATATTAATGCTTTGGCCGACATTAGCAAAAATACATTTATTATTTTTTGAGAACACATACCTAATATCGGGGTCATACTAGGCTGTAGATTGTGCCTATCAGCGCAATAAGAGAAATGTTGTAATGTCCAAAAGAAAATATTAAACCAAAAAATAACAATAATAACACATAATATAAACTCAATTTAAAAACTAATTAAAAACATTAAATCTATTCATTTTAGTTTATTGTATTGGAATTTTGTTTTTATTAATAAAATTATAAACCATTTTTCCCAAAAAATCATAATAATCATACAACACTATAATTAATAACATATATTAAACAAAAAAATATTTATAATGATCAATCACTCAACCCATCAAGTTGGTAAAACATGTAACTATATGTATTATGTTTCTGATGAAACTTAAAATAAGAATATTCATTTGTGAAATTTGTATAAATATAAATAATATTATTAATAATTAGTATAAATCTATTTAACAAAAGTTGAGAGGAACCAATTTTTTGAAGGTGAAAATCACTTTCTAATTTCATACTCAAATACGATTTACATTTTGAAAGGTTTCATTTATGTGGTAACTCATTTAGTAGATTAGAAATTATAATGAATCTATGCTAGTTCATATATAACCTTAATGTCTCAAACATAGTATTTCTACGGATGATAAATATGTAACTTGTCAATATATGTTATATGTTGCAAAGGTATATAAATTAAGATATATAATATTTTTCATATTCCTATAAATTAATAAATAGAAAATCATGAATAAGTTTTCTTTTCAAATTTTATACTCCACATAAGATTTACACTTTGAAAGATTTTATTTGCCTCATAACTTAGTAGATTAGGAATTACAATGAATCCATACTAGTTTATATGTAATAGTAATGTCTTAAACATACAAATTCTATGTATTAAATCATGAATTACAATGAATCTATACTAATTTATACATAATAGTAATATATTCAAAATCATTTTCTATCTATGATAAATATATATTATAGGTTGAAAAGGTATAGAAATTAATATATATAAGATTTTTCATATTCGCATAGATGAATAAATAGAAAATCATGAATAATGGAGAAGATCACAACATGGAATTTTCATATTTAAAGTTAAAACATAGGGCTAGAATTCTAATTAGTGTATGGTTTCAAAGTATGAGTCCTCTTATACAAAAAAAAATTGGACACCTCCTGAAGAAAATTTGGAATCCTTATAAGTTGAACCATATGGAATAATAACATTTCTAAGACAACTCAAACAAGAAAGCTTGTTTCAAGATAATTGAAACAATAAATCCTTTGTTAGAAAAATATATTGGGTGATACACCTTAATGGAATTCATGATATCTATAGGAAAGGTAGTTCCCAAACTACAACTAGGCGATGGTTTGGTTATGGAGAAAGTTTATAGAGGGTCATTTATGACTTCCCTTGATATTGTGGGGTTTCCTTATTTGTAGTGAAAGTATATTACTTTATTCTACAGTGTCTATATGCTCTAACTAAGGCACCTTTCTTGGTTTTTAGTGTTGATGGGAGACACCCTCCAACAAAAATTATAGTTGGAATGGCACGTGCCTGAGAAAAAATAAATGTTGTTTCTTCTCGACCTTAGGAGTTGTCTTGGTAAGGTAATTTTTTAAAACTTTATATCAAGGTTGCAGTAGAAAATTTGATCAAATTAAGGATTTCTTAGATGAATGGAATTATCAGGTGGGTGATTGATCCAGGTGGATATTGGTGGTCACCCGCCTATTTCACTTGGGGCCCCACCATTGTCTCTTTTAGTTTTTCAATTTCGTCACAACTTACTATTTTTAGCAGTTTTTCGGGTCTTGAACTTCTGGAGCCATTTTGAGGCCCTAAATGACATTTTCTAGGAAAACAGGGAGCAACATGGGTCCATGGACCGATGTTTCTCACTTAAAATTTGTATTCCTCAGATAGATATTTCTAACGAGGTATGGTACGCGTCAAACAGAGATTGTATGCCAAAGTTACGTCCCCGGGAAGTTGAAACACCAATTTACCCAAACGGGACCCATAGTTTTGGCGGTTCATCTCCTAGGGTAAGGGTTTTGGTTGTTTAGGATTTCCCATTGTTTCTAAATAATAAATAGGCCCTCGAGCCTCATTGTAACTCAGTTCAGAGGCCTATAGCCACCACATCTCTTCTCAGAGATAGCTACCAGCGCCCTAGCTAGTTTTTTTTCTATTTTGTCTATAAGAAAATTTCAATTCTTTGATATTAATGAAATGAAGTGATTTTTCCGCTGCATCTTTGTATTTATGGTTTTATGTTTATTCTGTTACGTTCTTGCTTAAATCTGTATCAGTGGTATCAGAGCGGTCTTCTTTTTCTCGATCCTTCTTTGCATGTCCCAAACGAGGTCGGGCTATAAGGATTTAGGGCTCGATCTAGTGGAACCTTTGCAAGATTAGCCTTGCAAACCTCGACGGACGCCCATGGGGGACGAAAATAAAGATGAGGGATTAGGTGATCCTATCAAAATATTGCTCGAGGAGGCCCTCGAAAAGCAAAGGAACGAGATGATGGATAATTTTTCCCATATCCTTCAATGGCTGCCCACCGGCGGCACATCTGCATCCAGCAACCACTCTGGAGGTGTGACTCCTTTTAAGGTACAAGTAAATTTTGACATTCCCATATTTGAGGGTCAAATAGATACAGATGTCATAGATAGATGGTTGAATCTATTAGAAGGATATTTCTTAGTTCATGACTTTTCCGACTGGGAGAAGATTATTTTTTCACTCCTCAAAGCTACCCCCCATGTCAAGGACTGGTGGGAAACTTACTGTGAGAACAAGGACCAGACATAACCCTCTCTGTTCTCATCTATACCAACTTGGAATTCTTTCCGAGACACCATCAAGGAACAGTACTATCCCATGGGGTGCTATGAGGACAAGTACATACAATGGACCAAACTGCGACAACAAAGGGATCAAGATGTGCATGAGCTGACGAATCTGTTCCATACTCTATGCACAAAGTTGGGTATCAAAGATTCAGAGAAACATCTGGTGCTGAAGTATCACAGTTGTCTGCACAGATACATTCAAGAGGAAATGGAGTTCCTTGACATCTCCTCGCTTGGTACGGCATACCGGTATGCTGCCAAGATTGAGCATAAATTCAAACAGAAGAAGCGAGACTTTGGATCTGCGAATCAAAAGCAAGGGAAAGGTGCTCCCAAACCGCAGAACAAAGGACAGAGGCAAGGCATGGTGGCTCAAGACAACCTATCGAAGCCACAAGCAGAGAAAAACACTGCAAAGCCAAAGAAGGACACAGGAAAGTGGTGTGACTTCCATAAGAGTTCCACTCACAACACAATTTAGTGTCGAGCCAAGCAGTCGCTAGTGGCTGAGATGAGGGCTTCTGAGTCAGATGCGTCCTTCAACTTTGAATCAGAACCTGACAAGGGGAATGAAAAAGGGAAACAGATTATTGATGCAGAGCGCAATGCCATTGTTGCCACTACGAAGATCCAGAAGGAGGAACTAGAAGATCCAGAGGAGGAGGAACGTCTCTTCCACTCCCAGATGTGGGTAAAGGGCTCACCGGTATAGTTCATTGTCGACAATGGCAGCCAGAAGAACCTCATTTCAGTAGACTTTGTGAAGCGTTTGGGCTTGCCAACCATAGATCACCCGCATCCATACACCATCGGGTGGCTTCACCAAATACGAGATCTCCGCGTCAGCCAGCAGTGCCGCCTTCCCTATAGCATCAAGCCATTCATGGATGAGGTATTATTTGATGTTGCTCCTATTGATTTTTCTGATGTATTATTAGGACAACCATACTTGTGAAAGCGTCATGTTGTGTATGAGTCTCGGCCTCATGCTGTTATTGTTACTTTGGGAAATAATTTGCACAGGATACCAGAGGTACCACCTCCTGCCGCTATCTCTTTGGTTACTACAAAAAAATGCAGTAAGCTCATTTACCAAACCATGAAATTCATTTTCCTGATGATCTGCCCCCAGGGAAAGAAGAAGACTATGGCCACGACCTCCAGACAGGGCTCCTCTGCATGACAACAACAAATGGACAAGGTTGTGGAGGAGTACGAGGACATCTTTACCTCACACATAGGTGTTCCTCTGCACTGTCAGGTGAAGCATCTGATTGATCTGACCCAAGGTGCATCGTTGCCCAATGGACCGATCTATCGATGCTCTGTTCTGGAGAACGATGAAGTCAAGAGGCAGATTCAGGAGCTACTGTAGAAAGGTCACATCTGACCAAGTTCATTGCCCTGTGGGAGCCCGATTGTGTTGGTAAAGAAGAAGGATGGGACATGGAGACTTTTTATTGACTATCGGGTGTTGAGCATGATCACTGTCTAGAATAGGTACCTGATCCCACATATTGATGACCTTCTAGACCAACTCAAAGAGGCGAAATATTTCAGCAAGATCAACTTGAATTCTGGGTATCAACAGGTACCAATTGAACCCTCTGATATGTGGAAGACTGCCTTCAAAGCCAAGGAAGGCCTTTTTGAATTGCTGGTCATGACTTTCGGGTTGACGAATGCTCCCGCAACCTTCATGAGGTTGATGGACGACATCTTGTGGCCATTCACCAACTCATTTGTAGTGGTGTACTTGGATGGAATTATGATCTTCAGCCAGACTTGGGAAGAGCACCTCCACCACATCCGACAAGTTGTGTGAAAATTTGGAGAAGTGCACTTTTGGCATGACCCGGGTTCAATATATGGAATACATTATTGATGAAAAGGGGGTCCACGTGGATCCAACCAAGTTCTAAGTCATTCGGGATTGGCCAGCCCCAACCACTATAACAGAGCTTCGCATCTTTCTGGGTCTTGCTAATTTCTACCATAGGTTCGTGTTGGGATTCTCTAATATCACTTAGCCCTTGAGTCAAGTCACCAAGGGAGGAGTGAGAGAAAAATTCTTTTGGTTGGAATCTCAACAAAAGGTGTTTACAGAATTGAAAAATTTCCTCTGTTCTGCCCCAGTGCTCACATTACCAGACTTGAAACAACCATTTGAGATCGAGATAGATGCCTCTGACTATGTTATTGGGGTAGTTCTTACTCAACAGGGACATCTAGTGGCATATCACAGTGAGACATTGTCTGACACAGTTCGCAGGTATCCCAATTATGACAAAGAAATGTATTCCATTGTGCAAGCTTGTCGACAATGGAAGAATTACATTTTGGGGACGGAAACAATCATCCACAGAGACCACCGACCCCTACAGTTCATCCATACACAAGGGAAGTTGCAGAATGATCGCCATCAGAAGTGGTCCACATATCTGCAAAAGATTCATTTAAACATCAAGTACAAGAAGGGTAGCACCAATAATCTTGCAGACTATCTCAGCCGACCACCGATCATGGCGCTCACCACTCTTTTCAACTCTTGTGGGCATGAGACTTGCGATTGGCCTCTTCTCTAGGAGAGCGACCCAGAATTTGGCCATACATACAAGGCACTCTTGGGGGGTATGCAAGTTCCAAATTTTCACCTCCAAGATGCACTTTTATGTCAACTGGGACACCTTTATGTTCCTTCAAGCGAGCGCGCCAAGATGATATGGGAAGCACACTACAGTCGAGTCACTGGGAATTTTGGGGTTGAGAAAATAGTAGCAGTACTACATAAGTATTTCTATTGGCCGAACCTTCGAAAGGATGTCAGGAAGCACATCAGATCCTGTAGTCCTTGTGCCATTGCCAAACCGACCATCAAGAAGCAAGGCCTATATACTCCGCTACCTTACCCTAGTCGACCTTGGGAATCCATCTCCATGGATTAGATGTCAGGCCTGCCTTCTACTAAGCATGGAAATGAATGTGTTTTAATGGTCGTCGACAAATTCTCGAAGATGGCCATTATGGCGGCCTTCAAGAAGAATATCATAGCAGAAGCCACTGCTAAACTCTTCTTTGAATGAGTGTGGGTGCACTTTGGGATCCCACAGTCTATCATATCAGATCAGGATAGCAGGTTCCTCAGCACATTTGGTCCAGGCTTTGGTCAATGCTAGACACCAAGCTCACCAAGTCCACAACTTTCCATCTCCAAATAGATGGCTAGACAGAGGTCGTCAACAGAATGATTGTACACATACTGCACATGTACAATTCCAAGCATCGACACACATGGGACGACAACCTTCCATATGTACAACACAGTTATAACCGATCTCTTCACAGCACAATCGGCTATAGCCCCTTTCAGGTGGGCTTTGGATTCCAACCACTATGTCCCATTGATGTAGCCATGCCATTTGCGGCTACTCAGGCCGATTTGACTCATGTCCAGTCGGAAATTGACAAAGAAAATAGCTTCATCGAGCACATTCAACATATCCACCAATAGGTTCATGACATATTGGACAGATCTAATGCTAATTACAAGCAATGCCATGATCAACATCGGGTGCCACACAACTTCCAGGTGGGCGACAAAGTGTGGCTATATTTGCAGAAGGAGTGCCTCACTGGACCCCACTACAAGCTTCGCCTGCTCCGATACAGGCCGTACACCATCACCAAGGTTGTAGGGAACAATGCCTTCGAGCTCAGTATTCCACCATTCCTTGGTCTGCACCCAGTATTCAATGTGGACCGCCTTCGTCCTTACTTCCCACCTCTACTGGACACCTCTAACATTGCAGAAAAACTCACACCAATAGAGTTAAACCCAAACTGAATGGAACAGGCCACCACAGATTGTATCATGGATATGCAAATCAAGAAAAACCACCAACAAAATATCCAACTGTATCAGGTTGTCAAAGCTGGCCCAATCCTGCACCAAGGAAAGTGGTTCACCAGGGACCAAGTTCAGCAGAATTTTCCTCATCTCATGGAGGAACTTAATGCAATGGGGACCATTGATTCCTAGGTGGGGAGGAATGATCTAGGTGGATATTGGTGGTCACCTGCCTATTTTACTTGGGGCCCCACCATTGTCTCTTTCAGTTTTTCAGTTTCGGCACAACTTACTATTTTTAGCAGTTTTTCGGGTCCTAAACTTCCGGAGCCATTTTGAGGCCCTAAACGATGTTTTTTGGGAAAATGGGGAGCAACATGGGTCCACAGATTGATGTTTCTCACTCAAAATTTGTATTCCTTGGATAGATATTTCTAACGAGGTATGGTACACGTCAAATGGAGATCATATGCCAAACTTACATCCCCAGGAAGTTGAAACGCCAATTTACCCAAATGGGGCCAATAGTTTTGGCACTTCATCTCCTAGGGTTAGGGTTTTGGTTGTTTAGGATTTCCCATTGTTTATAAATAATAAATAGGCCCTTGAGCCTCATTGTAACTCAGTTTAGAGGCCTGTAGCCACCACATCTCTTCTCAGAGATAGCTACCAACACCCTAACTAGTTTATTTCCATTCTGTCTATAAGAAAATTTCAGTTCTTTGATATTAATGAAATGAAGTGATTTTTCCACTACATATTTTTATTTATGGCTATATTTTTATTCTTTTGCGTTCCTGCATAAATTCAGATCAGTGATGGGGATTGTAGAAGGAGCATCTACAATTTGTAAGAATATGAACCAACACTATCCTTTGAATGATGTATTCAGTAGATATTGACACTAATATTATAATATTGATAGTAATATTATGATTATATTTGGTAGAAGTGTTTATGTTACTCTGTTAACTATTGTAACAGATCAAATGTTTTTATGGAACAAGTATAGGAGAAGGACTGTGTTTTTATTTTAGCATAAAGCTACAGATAATGACTTCTTTCTAAATAAACTTTTTTTCTTTAGAATCAAATAAAAATAAGAGAAAATAAATCATTTGATCATTAACATATTTTCAAATGAAGGAAATTTTAGTTCATCAAGCATCCTAAAAGGCATAGTGAGACCTTTCGGTCACTTCAAAAAAATGAGTAACCATGTTAAGTGTAATTTCAATTAGAAATAGTGAGACAATTCAGATAAAACAAATATTTTTAGGGACTCCAACCTCTTGTTACAACCATTGAATTGATCACATGGTGAACAGTTGGGGAAGATGAAAGAAAGTCAATAATTTCAATCAAATTTAATGGCGAAAGGTTATCATATATGATGGAGAAGTTGTCATCTTTAATAATGAAATATGTTGTAACAAGACATAAGTTTTCATATAGAAAAAAATAATGAAAAGTAAAACAATTAAAGGTTGTACAATTAAAAGGAAAACAATTAAATCTTCTATAATTAATTTTTTTTCTCTTTCTTTGGAAGCTGATATGCTAAAAAGTGTGTTACATACCTCATCATGCAATAAATTTTCCAAAATGTATTCCTAACTGAATAGAATAAATATAGAAGGAAAATTAGAGAAGAATGCATCTAAAAATTTAAAGTTCGATTACAAGAATTAGATTATATATTAAATATCCAAGAACCAACCAAAGTTTTATTTTTGACCCAGGAAGAAAACCCAGATTCCTTTAATGAAAACCTCTTCATTTATGGGATTTCGACCCAAAAACGACATGCATGCATTTAGGACCTTCAAATTTAAAGGATTAAATAAATAACTCCAACCTTTATCGCATGCAATAGGAACATATATTCTGTGACGATGACGAGTTTGAAGTATTAGCTGTAGTGCGGAAGTTGTGAGTTATAATAAATTTAAAATCCTTGTAGAATCTCTGATAGTATGCATTTAACTCCCTAAATCCCAAGAGAAACTAGAAACTAGATTTATCGTACATCACTAAAGGATTGTCACTAATCAAGCCATGGCTCTCATAGAGTTTCTTGAAAAAAAAAATTCATTGTTAGCCAGAAAACTTCCACGTACAATAGCTTCCAGAGATGTTACTGTGATAGGCCCCAGTAAAGATTCAACTTTCCTTTGCTTATATAAGGTATTAATGATGTTTTTACAAGAATATAAATAAAGCACACAAAAGCAAGAACAAAAATATTTACATTTGAAAGAAATAGCACAAATATTTACAAAGTAACAAAAGAGATAATTTCAAGAAATTTTACAAAGCAACAACAAAAATCTTCCTTTTCAGGAACTTTTACAAAGCAACAACAAAAATATTCCTGAAATGGTTCCTGAAATGGAAGATAAAAGTTATTTGTGACCATATTTGTCTCATTACAACATTGAGCATGTTTGACCTTTGTTTATCTTCATCGACCTTGGTTTACCATGGTTGATTAAAGTCAACCATGGTCGACCTTTGCTGACCTTGGTTGACCTTTCAAACTGTGTTTATCTCGGATGACCTTGGTTGACCATGGTTGACCACGATTGATGGATTTTAATCATTGTTTCCCATGTCTGAGCATGGTTGATCATGTTTGACCATTATATTAGACCATGCTTGATCATAATTGGCCATGGTCGAGAAGGGTCGGCCATGATTAACAATGTTCGACCATTCTAACCATGTTGATCTTTCTTGACCATAGTTTATCATGGTTCATAATGATTGACCATGGATGACATTGGTTAACCATTCTAAGCATGTTGATCGTAGATGAACTTGGTTGACCATGGTTAAGCTTCGTTCAACATCATTGACCATTATTGGCCATGGTTGACCTTAGTTGATTATGGTTACTCATGGTTGAAAATGGTTAACCAACGTTGATCATAGTTGATAACGACTAACCATGGTTTGATATGGTTCACAATGAATGATCGTGATTGGACCATATAGACCTTGATTAGCCATTATTGTTGACTATGTTTGACTATTGGTTGACTTGGTTTGAGTATGCTTGTATATGTTTCACTAATGTGTTTGGCTATGTATGGTTATTAATATATATCAATAAAATTAAATAAAACTCTGTTTGACTTAAGCTGATGAGTTTTGTCCCTCGAACGTAGCCAAACATAGACAAACATTCAGAACAACACTAGTAAACATCATTGACTATGTTTTGACTATGGCTTGACTATTCTTAGCCATGGTTGATTGTGGTTAAATTGTTGTTTGATTATGAATGATCAATGTTTGACCATGAGTTGACTAAGTTGAACCATAGTTGGATATCATTGATGGTAGGTGACAATGGTTTCAAAATGGTTTAACTATACATAACCATATTTTGACTATGCTTTGACTATAGTTCACTCTAATTTCACTATGGTTTCCATTGTGACATTGGTTGTTGATGGTCAACCATGGTTTGACCATCAACAATTATATGCCATGCTTACTGTTGTTGAGATTAATAAATGTGATTGATCTTGGTTGACATTAATGTTGACATTTTTGGTTGAAATTAGTGAATTTGATTGATCTTGGTTGACCATGTATGGGCATGGTTGAAAATGGTTGACCATTCAACCATGCTAATTATCGTTGACCATATTCGACAATTATAACAATAGAGATATTGACTGATGACCATGGCTATTCATGGTTGATCATGTTTTTAAAAATATTATTTACTTAACTATTATTATTAATGATATGTAAATTGATAATAATATTATTATTATTAATCATATTAATATAGGCGTTAATTGTAACATTATTAGATGATATATTATATTATGTGTTTTATAGCTCAACATATTAAATGTTACTAATAATGTTATTAATAACATTAATATTAATACTAAGTGTTAATGCATTGTTGTTACAGTTACTAATAATAATAATAATAATATTATTATTAATATTAATCTTATGATTATTTTAACAAAATAAATTATAGTAATACTTAAAATAGGTTATATATAATTTTTATTAATGTTAAAAAGATATTAATATCAATATTACTCGTATTTAATATTAAAATATTATTCAAATAATCAAGAAAAATATTTATTAATTATAATATTTTATATTTATCATGGATTTTATAATATTTAATATTATTATGTTAAATATTAATAAATTAATATTATCTAATATTATTTTATTATTATAATATATTTATTATATTAATATAATTATTAAAATTCATTATATAAAAATTTATTATATTTTAGTTAATAAGGAGTGATGATACTATTTAGTCATTATTATTATGTAAATGTAAATAGAACTACCTTTAATATTCAAAATTCAAAATAATCTTTAATATTCAAAATTTAAAATAATTTGTACATAAATTTAAAATGAATATAGATAGATTTTCACATACCAATATTTAAGTTATTAATCTATTTAAGTTGGGCTCCCGAACGCGAGTTCAATACAGAGCCTTTTAGGTAAAGGAGACAATTCCAATTCTAGCGGTACCACATTTAACGTTCAGTAGTATGGTGCAAAAGGTGATGGCTTCACTAACAATAGCAAGGTGAGGACTCACGAGTTGAGTTATATCAACAATGAAGTGATCAAATAATGAATTATAATGTCATGGCTATATGGGTTTTGACAATTTGATGATCATGTGTTGTTGTATGTGCTATATTGAGCAGATGATCTGGGTTGAATTTTGATACCCTTTTTAACCAAGACCTTTTGCTTCGTCTGATGCGTCACGACTACATACGATCAATTTTCTAACACTTTAGTTCCGACAGTTTTGATGTATTGTTGGAAAGCGTCGCTCTAGCAATGTTTAGGGAGTATTGTCGAAATAGTGACGTTTAAGGGTATCATCGGAATAGCAATGTTTTGGGACAAAGCGTTGGAAGTGCAATGTTTAGGAAAAAAGCATCGGAAGTGCACCGTTTAGGAAAAAAACACCTAAAGTGTGACATTTAGGACAAAAGCGTCGAAATAGTGACATTTAGGGAAAGCATCGGAAGTGTGACATTTTGAGACAAGGTGTCGAAAGTGTGATGTTTAGGACAAAAGCGTAGGAATAACAATTTTTTCATCTGATGGCACCCAAGTAAATGCATTCGGGTTAGGCTGGGTCAGGCTATACCATGTGAGGGTGCCGAAGGAAATGCGTTGTTTGGGCGAGTCAGGTTGGGTCGAGTCTTGTGAGGGAGCCCAAGGAACGCGTTCAGGTTGGGTCATGTCGGGTCGTGTGAGGGCGCACAAGGAATGTGTCCGGGTCAAGTTGTGACAGTTGATGTGAGGGCACCCAAGGAATGCATCTAGTTCAAGTCATGTGATCAGGTCATTTGAGCTCGCCCAAGGAAATGCATTTCGGCGGTTAGGGTTGCATCTAGTCGAGTCATGCCATGTGAGACTACCCAAGGAAACATGGTCGTGTGGGTTGAGTCGAGTCATGTGATGGAACCCAAGGAAACACATTTAGGTCGGGACAGGTCCGGTCATGTCATACTGTGAGGGGGGCCAAGGAAACATGTTTGGGTGGGTCGGGTCATGTGAGGGCGCCCAAGGAATTCCTCTGGGTTGGGTCGTGTCGGGTCGTGTGAGGGTGGCCAAGGAAACATGTTCGGGTAGGTCAGTTTGGGTTCGGTCGGGTCATGTTGTGTGAGGCTGCCGAAGGAAGCACATTTGGGTAGGTCAGGTTGGGTTGGGTCAGGTCGTGTGAGGGTGGTCGTACAAAAAATGCTAAGTTGTGACAACCCATGTTGCTTGTGCATGTTTTTGCGATCCGTTTTCTGTTTGCTCCATTGTGCACCCTTCGTTCGGGTGGGTCGTGTCATGATATGTGACAATGCCATATGAAATTCCTTTAGGTCGGATCATGTGAGAGAGGTCGTATCAAAAATACTAAGTTATGACCACTCGCGTGCCTTGTGCACATTTCTACAAACCATTTGTTGTTTTCTCCCTCGTGCCTTCGACGTTCGCGCAGGTTGGGTCAGGTCAGATCATGTGATGGCGCCCAATGAAATGCATTTGGGTCAACTCGGGTCGAGTCATGTCGTACTCTAAGGGTTCATAAGGAAACACATTTGGGCAGGTCGGGTCGAGTCAGTCAAGTCGAGTCGTGCCGTGTGACGTCGCCCAAGTAAACCGCGCATTCAGGTGGGTTGGGTTGGGTCGTGTCATGTGAGGCCCCCCAAGGAAATTTGTTTGAGCAAACTGGGTTAGGTCAAGTCATGTGAGGGCACCCACAAAAATGCGCTCGGGCAGCTCGAGTCAAGTTGGGTTGGGTTGTGCCATGTGAGGGCGCCTGAGGAAGTACATTCGGGTAAGTCAGGTCGGGTCTAGTTGTGTGAGGGCACCCAAGGAATGCATCCAGGTCAAGTTGTGTCGGGCCATGTGAGGGCGCCTAAGCAATGCGTCTGGGTCAAGTCATGTGAGGGCGCCCAAGGAACGTGTTCGGGTCATGTTATGTGTGTTGGAAATACTGAGAGGCGGGGTGAATTAGTATTCCCTTCAATTAGAGCATTAGTTAACCTTCAATTATTATCAATGTTTGTACAATGATAGTAGCAAAAAAAGGGAACACAAATGCACACAGTTTTTAAGGTGGAAACCCACTCCGGGACAAAAACCACCTAATGTGTTTCTAATAATTATCTAATATTCAACTCCAATTGAAAATAAAGCTCCAACATCCTAGAATATAGAAAAGCATTCTTATCCAGCTCCCACTAGATGGATGCTCCAATGCTCGATATTCTTCATTAGTCAACTGAACAGATGCCCCAATACCCAATGAGCTACAACTCACCCTAGCACCACCCTAGCACCCTATAGAAGAATAAAAGAATAATGGACTCCAATACCAGGGAAAATGGTAAACTTTACAATGATATAGAATGATGTAGAAGAAGAAGATACATTAGACCAAAACCCCAACTATGACACAACCACCTAATGATGACCCTAGACCTCCTGGCACTGTCTCTTCAACTCTTGGCAGATAGACACTAGTACAATTTTTTACAATAATGTATTTACAATGACTTAGTACAATGATACCTTTACAGTGACTATATGCAGTGCTGCCCACTTGAAGACTTTATGTGATGAGCTTCTTGCTGCTCTTCTACACCTTGGTTTCTGCTATTTTCATGCTACCCTCTGCGACACCTTTCTTTTCTTTGCTGCCCTATAAAGTTTGGTCCTTTTCAGCCCTTGACAACACATGATCTAGCTTTTTTTTGCCTTCTAGGAGCTTGATATTGAATCTAGTGTATCTATGCTATTTAAGATGATGAATATGTGATTTTTGGTCCTGTAGTAATCCTCTGAGTCATCTTTCAAATGCCACAAGTATGACCCAATTTTGATTCTTCAAGGGAGATTTATGCCCAATCTCTCACAATGCCTAATTATGGACTGTTTCACTATATGGAAATTGTACGGCATGCCACGTGTCACTGTTTCTTCATTCAAATTTGAAATTGATAAAGAAGAAAAAAAATTATGTTCAATATCTTCCAATTTTTATGGAATTCCAATCTGATACTCAGAGAGAGAGTTATGACGATTTTACCAAGGTCACTTCTTTGAGATGAATTTCAGGAGCTTGCAAAAACACTGAATTCCACAGATTATATCTCCGAAAATATTGTGCACATTGATTTGAAATTTTTATAGGAGCTTCCTTAGGATTTTTGCTTCGACTCATAAAAATTTAAGCTTTTGAATCTTCATAGAAAAAAATTTAGAGTGAAAATTCCACAATGACCTGTTTCAGATAACGAAATCCCTTGCATAAGGAGGATATGAGGATCACAATTTATATAAATGCTTAGGTTGAGAGGGGCTTCAACAAGTGAATGTGGGAGGGATTTTAGGGGCTTAAAAAATATTAATTATGAATTTTCAATGACCCATGCCACAACCCCATGGGGTTTTAGCGCACTAACTGGGGTTACAAACTTCAAACATGAATATTTCTCAAACCGTGAAAAATTACGTGGCGTGCCATATATCAACGGAAACATCTCGACAAGAAGAAAACTTAAAAATAATTCTTGACCTACAATATATTAATTTGGTAGGTCAAAATTCCCATGCAATATTGGGGTAGCCCCTTGTGCTGCTTGGGTTGACATCACTGACAACCGTTGATACATAGTGTTAGGTAATTTGAGGGTTCCCAAGGAAACGCATTTGGGCGGGTTTAGTCGAGTCCAGTCAGGTTGTGTCATGTGAGGCCGCCCAAGAAAATGCATCCGGTTGGGTTGGGTTGAGTCGTGTCATGTGAGCGTGCCCAAGGAAACACGTTTGAGCGAGTTAGGTCTAGTTGGGTTGTATGAGGAAGCCCTGGAAAATTTGTTCAGGTGAATCAGGTTGAGTCATGTCATGTGAGGGTGCCCAAGGAAACGCATTCAGGTGGGTCGGGTCGTGCCATGTTATGTGCCACATGAAACATGTTCAGGTGAGATTGTGTGAGGGAGATCATATAAAAAATACTAAGTTGCAACTACACGTGTGCCTTGTACATGTTTGTGTGACCCATTTTCCATTTTCTCCCTCATGCTTTCGATGTTTGGGTGGGTCGGGTTGGGTCAGATCGAGTCGTGTTGTATTGTGAGGATGCCCAAGGAAACACAGTATAAAAGAAAACACCTCCAACATTTCATAACGAGGTATGAAAAAAATGAACCATTACTTAAACTACATTGTAAGCTAAGAAACCAAATTTATCAATGGAAGGATCTACAATCCCAGTTTTGTGCAGTCTAATCCATCTAACATTATAAGTATACTGGCCATTTATAAATGGAGTATGTTGACATAAATTGAAGATTAATTCCTTGATGTGAATTCAAGATATGGAAATTTAGTACAATAAAGGGAATATGATAGACACAAGGTCAGCTCTGTAATGACATATTTTAATTTCTTTCTTGATCTATTGATAGAACATTTTTGTTGTGCATCAATTGTTTTTTTCCCTTTTAAATAAAATTTTCCTAATTGGTATCTCGAGGACTCCTCTAGAGCTACTCTACAGGTTGGTGGGTAGTTTTCCACAATTAGTCTTAAATTTTAATCAATACATTTTTTCCTTCCACTTTGTGTTTAGTTCCCTCCACCTTTCAAGATGAACTAGTTGTTACAAATACAACTTTGGAATCCTATATCCAATGCGGTTTGTCTATTAGGATGTGCATTTTAGAAAATTCTTCAAAACCATTAAGGTTTTTGATGACTTTAGATTTTTCCATGGAGCTTGAATCCTTAGCCACAATTTCCAACCCCTAAACGCCTAACCCATTTAACCCCTAAACCCTAAACCTCTAAAACCTTAACCCCTAACCCCTAAACCCTTAACCCCTAACCCATTTAAACCCCTAAAACCTAATCCTCTAAAAACTTAACCCCTAACCCCTTAAACCCTAATTTTTGACCCTAAACCCATTTAACCCCCTAATTTTCAAGAATAGATCCTCTTCTTCACATGTCTCAGATTCTTCTTCTTCATCACAATATGTAGCGCCATCCTGCTCCACTGCCCAACCAAGTCGAAGAAGCCATAATTCAACATTATCCTCCAAGACTTCAAGTTCAACATGAATCCATGGTGCTCTTATCTCATACACCTCAACCTGTACAAATTTTGAAAAATCCTCCCTTGACATTCTTACAAACTTTCCATTTCTTGTTATGCATCTTTGACCATTCACCAATGTCTTGCCCCTGCCAATTTTTTTATGAGACCAACCATTTTAATGTCTAAGCTTCGATGCTGACTACAACCCTTTCATTGTATTCAGGCCAGGTTAGGTCAGGTCGGATCGTGTGAGGGCACCCAAGGAAACACGTTCAGGCGGGTCGGGTCGGGTCGTGTCGTGTGAGGGCATCCAAGGAAATGCCTTTGGGATGGTCAATTTGGGTCTGGTCGTGTGAGGCTCCCAGGGAAACACGTTCAAGTTGGTTGGGTCGGTCATGAGTTTGTGCAAAGGTGCCGGTTGTGTGAGGCTCCCGGGGAAACACGTTCAAGCTAGTTGGGTCAGTCATGAGGTCGTGCAAGGGTGCCCAACGAAACATGTTCGGGAGGGTCGCGGGGTCAGGTTGTCTGAGGGTGGCCATATAAAAAATGCTAAGTTGTGACTTCCCATGTGGCTTGTGCACGTTCATGTGACCTATTTGTCATTTTCTCCCTTGTGCATTCATTTGAGCGGGTCGGGTCTGTTGGGGTTCCCATGTTTTGGCAAGGTTGGTAATACCAAAAGATAAGACAACATCAAACCACTTTCAGACCTCAGGATCTATCCCTCCTGGGTCCAGAGAGGGATCTCTCTATGTTATATAAAATGTGTATATGTCTTTGAAGCTCGAATGTTAAGATGTTAGGCTAGTTATAGGCATAAGGTTTGTTTGTTTGATTTGTTTTGATTTGGTTGCTGGTTATCAGGAAAGAAGGGTTCAATGTAAGACAAGGACGAGCAAAGGGGAAAAAGGCAGAGGTGAAGTATTCCAGGAAATATTTAAAACCATTGGGCAATGGAGTCAGGAAAGGATTTGCTTGCTAATCAATAGGCAGGCTTTCAATTGGGCTAGTCATCTAAAACATAGGATATTTAAAGATGATTGTGTGATATGGAATGATAAGAGAGGAGGACACAACACAGTTTTAGAGCACAAAGTTAAAGACCAGCTGGTCGCACAAGGATCCTAGTGGGCAGGGCTAACTCTAATCCCCAGTGTTCCCAAATCTTCCAACTGAATCCATAACAAGGAACATCTAAGAACTGAATTCATTTAATTCATACATTAGAGAGTAGGCAATAACATCCACTACACTGGTTAAACCAACTGAATTCATTTCTTAGATAATACATTCAGAAGAAAAACTTCAATGGGAAGGAGAGCAAAAACATAGGGTACCTAACAAGGGTAAATCCTATGCCAATATCCTGATGCAAGCCAGTAGAAACGAAATGAAATGAAAGTAAACACAAAGATAGGAAAACATCACCGCTGCTTCAGATCAGGATCCAAAGAAATGTGCTTGTCATATTAAATAGCAATACCAATCAAGTACAACATTGCCAATAGCTGAATACTTAGTCTGAAATCATATTCCTTAGCCTATATTACAACTTTACACAGAGACTATGTCTCAAAAGAAACTACTTGCAGTTCTCTGATAACTAATCAACAACCTTTACAATGAGTTTCTTTCTGAATTTATAGCTCTAGAGGAGCAGGGAAAGTAGGTGAAGAACTAAATGCAGCATTAAAACTCCAGAAGAGGAAGAAGGCCGAAACCCACTCTGTATAAATCCTGTGCATTAATCTCTAGTGTTCTTTGGGTGAACGAATGATCTTCTTTAGACTTCAGATTACTTTGATATGACTCTGAGGTACTCTGACTATAGTACTGTGTAGTACTCTAGTGCATAAAAAAATGACTGAATGGACTACCATTCTTGTGAAACAAATGCCCTGGTAGCTTTGGACTGTGGTTAAGGCGGAATTCTTCAGGAACACGGTAAATATTGGAATTGATATGGGCGCTTCGTCCTTTGGGACAGTCTGCTGATGTGAAAACCTGAAATACATGAATTTATGTGTTGTACCTTTTGCATGATCCATGAGATCACTGATCTGGTGCTTTGCCTCTAAACCGTCGTATTAAGGCTCAAAACCTTCAATACCGAACGCTAAAATCCTTGATCATTAGCTGGTTTTTCTCCACTGCTCCATAAATTTCTTGATCTACAAAATCTGGGCTTTAATGGTGCCAGATAGGTATTTTGTGGAGATTGAACTGTCTTGGGGTAATATTTATGCCGTCGCTACCTTTTCGGGAATTTCTCTGTAGTACCAGCTTCCAGATTTAATTATGTCTGTGCATCATGCCATTAAATTAGTACATCTGAACCATGGCAGTTTTCTGCCTTTCTGAAACACGAAACCTGCCAAGAAAACAATGCATGGGGTCGGATGATGTGGATGTCTACATGGGTGATAGTGGAACTGCGGAGAAATGGTGGAAAAATGTTGTGGAATGGTAGAGAACAGAGATGGCGAAAGGTTGGCGGAATGCGGAGCAAATTATACGTAAAAACCTTATAAACATCGACCTTTTGAATAAATTTATGCAATGGGATGGGCGGACGTACGGAAGACACACGTGGAGGTGACGTGGAAGGACTGGGCGACGACGGAAAATTCAACAGCGGGGGAAACAAATCCGGACCGTCAGATCTCAAAGGAGATCGACAGTTGAACATGCGGCGGAGGACGACGAACTGTGGGCCAGGAGTACGATGGCCATGGATTAAAACCCCACGTAGCTTCGTTGAGCGATGACCGTTGGATGGGCAAGGGTAGATCTGATGGCTGATATGCATATCGCTGCGGGTCCTGAACCGAAAGATAACGTGCAATGAGTAAGTGGTTTTGGAATTGTACAGGAGCCACGTGTCGCAAGCTGAGTGGAATCGCTGGGCAACAGGAAAATACTACCTTCCGCCCAAAAGTGGTGCGATAGATACCACCAGGTTTATGGATAGTGTGCAGCAGGGACCACAGGGGTGGGTACACTCCGAACCGTCGATCTGGCAGGTAAATGAACGACGATGGCATGATCGGGGGTTTGAACGGGGGAAACACGAACGCCGCGGGGTTTAACAAACGTTGCCCGATCTACAAAGATCATCGGTCAGGAACGCTCCCGGTATACATTGGAGATTAGCGCCTTTCTGGCTAGCGCTCGGTCATAGCGCAGGGTTTTGTGGGGGGAAGGTGCGGGGGCTAGGCCGAAAGGGGCTAGGCCCAGACTATGCAGAAAATATGGTTTTTGGATCATTTTTAAAGCATTTTAAGGCCAACCAAGGGCAACGATAGGGGAATGAGGGGAAAATTGGCTAACCAAAGGGTGTAGGGATGTTTTAGAGGGGATTTCTAGGACGGAAAGGGGGAATTTAGGGGGAAGAAAGGGGACTTTGAGAAAAAGAACAAAGGGATGAAAATGAAGCATTTTGCAAGGGTATAAAGGGCATAATAAAGCCTTAAGGAGCATAATTCCTTATTAGCAAGGCCTATTGACTCAGAACAACATAGGGAAATAGTCACAAGGCAGGGGCCCTGAAAAGGCTACAAGGATGATGTGTTTTCAAGGGAAATGCATTCCTTGCAGGCTTATAAAACAAACTAGCCCCTTTCTTGCTTGTCAAGGAATTTACAAGGGGCTAACAGTGGCTCCACATGGGGATGGCTTCTTCTTGAAGGAGTCAAGAATTCAGAGAATATATATTTGGTGTAGGCTAGGTGCCTGCTGCTTTACACATCCATTCTTTCTTTAGCTCAGCTGCCACAATATGAAGACATTACATCAGCAGAAAAACTTTCCCAACAAACTATCTACCCACACTACAATCCTAGCATTTTTTCTTCTTCTAGGGTGCATTTGAGCTAGCAGACCCTTTACATCATTTATTTTTATAACAGAAAATAAACCTATTCTAAATCTACCCTTATTTCTCCATGAGACCATATTAGACTATTGGTCTCATATGTTTCTCTACCTAATCTAATATCTGTTGGGATTAAACTATCCAGCAGATTTCTTCTCTATATTCTACGACGGAAACTGAAAAAAAGTCAAGCCAGGATTAGACTGTGTGACTTGCTATGGGTCCAAGGCATAAAGACAGTTGCACATGGACAAAATTTGCAGAAAACTGAAAACAAAACTGTGAAGGCTTGAGATCTGAAACTTGAAGTATCCTTCTTCTCTTTGTGACTCAAGTTTTGAGTATATTAGAGTCACTTATTTTCTTCATTTCAGCTTAGGTTTTGATCATATTGGAGCCATTCTTTTGCACTTTTGAGGTTCATGTTTTGAGCATGTCTAAACCCCTCCTTTTCTCTAGTTTTTGAAACATTTTCTCTTTTTCTTGAAAATAAAAAACTGCAATGGTATGTACAATGGGAATGGAAACTGGAAATTGTAAATCAGCAAAAGTAGTTTTTGAGAATCCTGCCATTGACAGGACCCCCAAATAGCTCTGTAACATCTAATTCTTGTAGGAAGAAGGCATTTGGACCCACGGTGGCCTGGATGATGTATGGACCTTGCCACAAACTATCAAACTTGATGTGATTTCCTTTATCCTCTCTTCTTGAGTCCCACTTCAGAACTTTATCCCCAATTTTGAAATCAGAAGCTTTGGTTCTTTTGTCAAATAATTTCTTAATATTTTCCTGAAATTTCACTGCTTTGTTGTGGACCTCTTCCCTTGTTTGCTAGAGATGAATTGTCTGGTTTATTCTCCTCACCATACTGTCTTCTTCTGTCTGAATCTCCTGGACCAGCTTGATCACTGGTACCCCAAGGCTGGTAGGAAATGCTGCTTCTGCACCATAGACAAGATGAAAAGGTGACATGCCAATGGACTTCTTTATTGTAAGCCTGTCAGCCCATAAAACATGTACTAGCTTGTTATGCCATGACTTTTTGTTCTCTTCCAATAGCTTCTTGATGATTCTCACCGGGCTCTTGTTTGATGATTTAGCTAATCCATTACCTTGAGGGTAATAGGCAATTGAATGACTGAGTGCTATTTGATACCCGTGACAAAAATCAACCATTTTATTGGATCCAAAAGCAGTAGCATTATCAGTGATTATTTTCCTTGGGCAGCTAAACCGAGAGAGGATGTGACCTTCTAGGAAACTAATGATGACTAAATCTATGGCATTCCTAGTGGGTATGACCTCTATCCACTTAGTGAAGTAGTCTGTGGCTGTTAGGATCCATTTTTGTTGTGCAGAAGAAGTAGGGTGAATCTCCCCTATGAAATCTAGGCCCCATTGCAGAAAGGGGCCTTCAACAGAGATGGGTTGTAGAGGTAAGGGAAGGAGTTTTCTTTTGCCTTAAAAAATCTGGCATTTGTGGCAGGAAATTATCATCTTATGGATATCACTGAAGAGTGTGTGCCAATAGTAGGTAGCTCTGAGTATTTTGTTTGCAGTGGCTTTCCAACTCAGGTGGCCTCCACATTCTCTAGCATGGAATTCTTGTTTAATCCTCTATGCTTCGTTTTCAGGTAAACATTTAAGCAATAGGCCATTTGGGCTCTTCCATTATAAGCAGTTATTCAATATGTAATGGATCCCGGCTTTTAGCTTCAAGAATATGGCCTTAGTCTTTGACATTTCAGGTGGGGCATTGAGGTGTGTAAGCACATACAAAATGTCAGAATACCAAGGAGAGCTCTGAAACATTTCATCAATGGTGGGGTTAGGAAATTCTTGTTGCTCATCCAAGGTATTTACCATGTTAATGTCTAGGGCTTGTAATTTTGATTCATCCATTAATTGTGCTAAGCCCTGACTTTTAATAATTTTGGTGGGTTTTATCTCAAGGTCATATTCTAAGATCACAGTGATCCATTTTCCCCTCTTCCCATCTGGGTCTTGGGATAGTATATATTTGACTATGATGTTGGGCACATAAGCTATGGTGTTGGAATGCAATATGTGCACCCTGAAGTCCTTTAAGGCCTTTATTGAGGCATAGGCCTATTTTTCCATTATGTTGTATTTCAAGGGTGCATCCCTTAGTGCTTTGCTAAAAAAGGCAATTGGTTGTTCCATTCCCTCTCTGTTTTTCTGCAGCAAGACTGTAGCCACTGTATGCTCAGAGGCAAATGAAAAGATCAGGAAATCCTTTGAGAAATTTGGGCTTATTAGAACAGGAGCTTGGGTGAGTGCAAGTTTCACTGATTCAAAAGATTGTTTAGCTCCAACATTCTAATTAACTCCCACACCTTTCTTCAGCATGTTAGTCATATTCCTAAGGTGTTGAGCCGGGTTTGGGATAAATCTCTTGAGGAAGTTGATTTTCCCAATGAAGGACTGTAATTATTTGATGTTTCTCAGGTGTTTGATTTGTAGTATTCCCTCAACTCTTTGTGGGTCTATCCTGATTCCCTTTTCGGATATGATGTGGCCAAGAAGTTTACCTTCTTGCAGCCAAAATACAGTCTTTTTGGGATTCAATGATAGACCAACCCTTCTGCATTTTTCAAACACTTTTCTCAGATGTTTTAGGTGTTCTTCTTCAGTCTTAGAATAGACTGTTATGTCATCTAAGTAAATAACAATGAAATGTCCTATCTCATCTGAGAAATCTATATCCATTGCTCTTTGGAAGGTTTCCCCAGCATTCATCAGTCCAAAGGGAATTTTTACATACATAAAGGTGCCCCATGGAGTGGTAAAGGCTGTTTTGAGGTGGTCTTTTGGGATTACTAAGACTTGGTTGTAACCTGAAAAACCATCTAGCAGGGAGATTCTTTTGGAGCCTACTACTTTCTCAAGAATATGTTCCATTTTAGGAAAAGGGTAATTGTCTTTGAGTGAGGCTCTATTAAGATTTCTGAAGTCAATACATAATCTGATCTCCCCTGTTTTCTTTCTCATAGCCACTAAATTTGAAACCCAATCAGAGAACCTTATGGGAACAATTATGCCTGCCTCATACATCTTTTTAATTTCTTTTTCAACTGCAGGCAATTGTTTTGGGTTTATCCTACGAAGTTTTTATCTAAAGGGCATCTGATTTTCTTTCAAGGGTATCTTATGCTGTATGATGTTTGTGTCATAGGCCCTTAAGTCTTTTTAAATCCAAGAAAACACATCAATGAATTTCTTGAATAGGTCAATGTATTTCTTTTTCATTTCTATGGGTAAGGACATTGCCAATTTAATCATTTTTGGCTTTTCTGTTGTGCCTATGTTGCATTCTTCTATGTCAGAGTCTGCGTGCTCTATGGTAGGCTTTTCAGCTACATCATCAAAGTCAAAAAGGTCCTCTAAGGGTGCCAGACCTTTGGGTATGTTCTTATCTTTGGCTTGCAACACCTCCATCTCCTCATTTTCTGTGTTTTCACAATTTCCATTTGAATTTCCAGTTTCTTCGTTTAAAGCGTTTATTTCTATGTTACTGGGTGGTTCTTCCTCATCTGAGGACTCTTCACTTAGGCAGATACTGTTCTCAGATTTAGAGCCTGAATCAGAAAATTCAAACTCATTCCTGCTTATCAGGAAATCCTCGATCTGTTTATCACCTTCAAAAACCTGCCAACATTTTTCATTATCCAGCACTGCAGTTCTGAATTTGGTCTGAATGATGATCTGTTGGTCGCTTGGAGTCTTCGAGTATGAACTAGCTAGGCAAGCTAATCCGTTTGCAATGACATTTTGACTCCTACAAACAAACACTAATTCTTATTCAACAAATGTTTTCAATAAATCCATAGTGTCATTCATGTAAGCTCTCAATCTAGGATGTTTCTCTGTGTATTCACCATTCACCTGTTTAATAATCAGCTCAGAGTCCCCATGCACAGTTTTCCTATGGGCTCCTAATTTTCTCAGTTGGTTCAGGCCTAGGATAAGCACCTCGTATTCTGCAACATTGTTTGTACATTTGAAGTGCAGGTTGCAGGCATGGCTCTCTGCGTAATCACTCTCTGTGTTATGTATCCACACTCCTACCCCGGCATTTATTCTTGTGCAGGACCCATCGAAAATCATTTCCCAAAGTGGTTCACTCTCATTTTTGTTATCATTTCTCTCCCTACATCTGGGTTCACCATCATGCTGCGTTATAGGGTCTGCACTAGGCTATGCATTGTTTAGTTTTTCGTTATGGATGTGGAAGTCAGGGAGGTGGCTAGTTGGTTGATTGCATTCTGTTTCTGGTTCACTTCGCGTTGTTGTTTCACTGCACTGTTCAAAGTTTTCTACGTCTTCATCTTCTGAGTCTAGGGTAGCCATTATGGTAAAATCCATTGGTTCTGTTTCATCCTGTGTACCTTTGCTTGTATCTACGTTTTTAGGTTATGGTCCCCCCAAAAATTCATCGCTGCAGAAGATAAAGGAATCCAGGTCTCTATGTACAAATTATAGAGGAGAATTTTCTAGCTATTCAGGGCTACTAACCAGGAATTTCATTTGTGCTTCCCTATACAGTCTTCTAAGTTGGCCAAAGATTGGGATTATGGCATAAGCCCTGTCCATCTGCATTGTTCCTTGTCGTTTGGCTCCCCATGATCTTGATAATAACATGTCGTACTTGGGTGGCACATCTACCACAACAACATCCATGACCATACACTTGGTAGGAATCTGAGTAAGGCTCACACACAAATCTTTGATCAGGCCAAGACACTTTACTCTACTAGAGTCAAATGAATATAGGTCTTTATAGGGACATGTTATCTCCAGGCCTAATCTTTCCATCACTACTTTAGGCATCAGGTTGTGTGATGCCACAGAATCATGCATTGCATTGTGGAGAATCTTATTATGGACATTAAGACTGATATAAAAAGGGGGCACTACCCCTTCCTGAAACTTTCCTTCTATCTATGGACCAAACAGAAGGGCAGGTTGATCATCACTCAGATTTACAGTGTCACTGTTCTCACCTAAATTCAATGCTTTCAAAATTTGGCCTTTATATACATCCTGAGTGGCCAGCTCAGAGAGTGGGACAGAGATTTTAATTTTTTCAATCTCACTCTCCAAATTGAAAGTGGAATGACTCTTTGGAATGTTCAACTCTGTTTTGTTAGCCACTGCTTTAGTGGCTGAATCAGTGTGTTGATTCTCGTTATGTACAGTGTTTGGGACTGTTTTATCAGGAGCACTAACTGTAGTGTCAGTGCTACTAGCTGGTTTACCTTGTGTATCAGTATTTTGGTTATCCCTTTCTTTGTTCTTTCCAGAACTCTCAGCTGTTGATTTGTTACTTTCAACAGTTGCTTTAGAAGTTTTCTCAGGTCTCTTCTTGATGGTGACCTCAGAAGCCTTTGGTTTGGCAGTTTCTTGGCTCTTTTTGCTTCTAAGCTCATATTGTTCTCTGACCTGCATCATGGCATTTTCAAACCCTAACCTGTAATCTTCAAATTCCAACCATTCCTCCTCCCAACCAGAGGGTGAGGGCTGATCTTCTTCTGAGTAACAGTTATGGATTGAATCTTTCATTTCAAACATCTTTATTGTGTTTCCCTCAGACTCTTCTATGATTCCCTCATCTTCACCAAGAAAATTCTCTTGGAATGGGGGAATAACTTGCTGATCTGATTCTCTTTGTCTGTTGGGGGTGTTGTTGTTCCTTCTAAATTTTCGGTTCTGGTTTTGGTTTCTATTTTGGTTACTGACTGTGACAACCATTTTTTCCATCATTTACTGTAACTTTTCCACATTTTAGACAATTTATCATAATTTTGGTCAGATGAGGAAACTACGTTGTCATCTTTGTATGTTACCCTCTTCTCATATCTCAGTCTTGCTCTTTTCTCGATCAGATTTGCCTCTATGTTCACTGCTCGTTTTTGCATGTCCTCCAATGTGTTGTACTCTTTATCCCTAAGCTCATAGGCCATGTCAGCATCAAAGCCTTCGGGGTATTTTTCTAAAGCCATGCCTTGTGGAGGTTTCATATGTGGAGGAAGGGCATTTTAAATGCTGTTAAATATTGTTGTCTAATCATGGACACTCTCTCCTACGTTTCTTTTAAGGCTCATGTATTATGCTAAGAGTTGGCGAGGGTTAGCATTAGTTTCTCATTTGTTTATGAAAGTATGATATAAAGCTGGAAGATCATTGATGCTACCTAGGGGTAGGCCCTTAAACCATTTCTTCACATCACCCCCTAAGCTCTGGGCAAAGATTCTCATTTTTACTGTATCATCATCGATTTCCATGTAGTCAAAAGAATCTTCCATCTTATCTACATGTTGCTGGGCTGTGATGGACTCTTTTGCAGTGAAGTGAGGGATCTTTGACTGATAATCATTTGGTAAGGGTACTAGAGGTTGGGGTAAAACCAAAGGTGCATACCAGGCTACCATGATGATGTTTTGATGAGGTAAAGGATTGACTTGGGAAGCAGGTATATGGATGATAGGGATATTATGACCAGCAGGAGACTGATGAGCAGATCTAGGGTGAACGAACCCCAATTTTTGTATGAAATGTATATCAGGAGGTGTAGAAGGAGGGGTATGTCTATTCCCAAGGTGTCTACCACTTTGGGGTGGTGAGTCAGGAAGCTCAGGGTCTGGCTGGTCTAAAATACTAAATGACCTAGTTCTAAGTAATCTATTAGGTAGGTCTAGGTCGAGGTGAAAGTGTGATAGAGCTGTAAGATCTTCTAGTGCAGATTTAGCTCTATAGATGTGGCTGGAAATATTTGGTCCTTTAGATGTAGGAGCTCCCTTGAGGATACTCTCAAGGTTGTCAACTATTTTAGGTGGGTCTGGGTTAGGGTAATCTCTTGTATGAATGGTTTTAGAAGCTAGAATGTTGTTTTCTGACCAAGTAGCTTAACCCTACTTGTTAGTACTATTGTGGTTGATGTTTTTGTAGAGGTTGGTCTCCCAGTGGAGTCTAATGTGAACCAAGATAATCAGCAGGCCTATTGATCACCAGTGGAGTCTTAAAATCGTTTAGGGATTATGGAGTCGCTAGGTGGAAGGTTCAGGATGTTTTTGGAGGGTACACTGTCCACCACAGTTCTTATGATAAGTCCCCTTTCAGGGATATCTTCGAAACACAGCAAACTCTAACCAGAGATTGACTGGGAGGGCATTTACCAGATATGTCACCTGTGAAAGAGTGTGAGATCTAGAGGTTACCTGCCCCTTTGCAGACTCTGTCCAAGAGTGTGGGAAAAAACAAAAAATGGTATAAAGGTTTGATGTGCATTGTGAGGCTTAACCCCAACCTAACTAGATATTGAAGCTTTTAATGCTCACAATGTTTAATATGTAATGCACTAAGGGTTTCCCCGCTTAGAGTCGCCATTATGTTGTGGGGTTCTATGTTGGGCAGGTTATAATTACCAAAATATGAGACAACATCAAACCACTTTCAGACCTCAGGATCTAGCCCTCCTGGGTCTAGAGAGGGATCTCTCTATGTTATATCAAAGGTGTATATGTCTTTGAAGCTCGAATGTTAAGATGTTAGGCTAGTTATAGGAAAAAGGTTTGTTTGTTTGATTTGTTTTGATTTGGTTGCTAGTTATCAGGAAAGAAGGGTTCAATGTAAGACAAGGATGAGCAAAGGGGAAAAAGGCAGAGGTGAAGCATTCTAGGAAATATTCAAAACCATTGGGCAATGGATTCAGGAAAGGATTTTCTTGCTAATCAATAGGCAGGCTTTCAATTGGGCTAGTCATCTAAAACATAGGATCTTTAAAGATGATTGCGTGATATGGAATGATAAGAGAGGAGGAGACAACACAGTTTCAGAGCACAAAGTTAAAGACCAGCTGGTCGCACAAGGATCCTAGTGGACAGGGCTAACTCTAATCCCCAGTGTTCCCAAATCTTCCAACTAAATCCATAACAAGAAACATCTAAGAACTGAACTCATTTAATTCATACATCATAGAGCAGGCAATAACATCCACTACACTGGTTAAACCAATTGAAATCATTTCTTAGATAATACATTCAGAAGAAAAACATCAATGGCAAGGAGAGCAGAAACATAGGGTACCTAACAAGGGTAAATCCTATGCCAATATCCTGATGCAAGCCAGTAGAAACGAAATGAAATGAATGTAAACACAAAGATAGGAAAACATCACTGCTGCTTCAGATCAAGATCCAAAGAAATGTGCTTGTCATATTAAATAGTGATACCAATCAAGTACAACATTTCTAATAGCTGAATACTTAGTCTGAAATCATATTCCTCAGCCTATCTTACAACTTTACACAGATACTATGTCTCAAAAGAAACTACTTGCAGTTCTGTGATAACTAATCAAAAACCTTTACAATGAGTTTATTTCTGAATTTATAGCTCCATAGGAGCAGGGAAAGTAGGTGAAGAAATAAATGCAACATTAAAACTTCAGAAGAGGAAGAAGGCCGAAACCCACTCTGTATAAATCTTGTGCATTAATCTCTAGTGTTCTTTGGGTGAATGAATGATCTTCTTTAGACTTCAGATTACTTTGATATGACTCTGATGTACTATGACTGCAGTACTGTGTAGTACTCTAGTGCAGAAACAAAATGACTGAATGGATTGCCATGCTTGTGAAACAAATGCCCTGGTAGCTTTGGACTGTGGTTAAGGCGGAATTCTTCAGGAACATGGTAAATATTGGAACTGATATGGGCGCTTCATCCTTTGGGACAGTCTGTTGATGTGAAAACCTGAAATACATGAATTTCTGCGTGCTGTACCTTCTGCATGATCCATGGGATCACTGATCTGGTGCTTTGCCTCTAAACCATCGTATTAAGGCTCAAAACCTTCAATACCGAACGCTGAAATCCTTGATCATTAGCTAGTTTTTCTCCACTGCTTCATAAATGTCTTGCTCTACAAAATCTGGGCTTTAATGGCACCGGATAGGTATTTTGCAGAGATTGAACTGTCCTGGGGTAATATTTATGCCGCCACTACCTTTCCGGGCATTTCTCTGTAGTACCAGCTTCCAGATTTAATTCTGTCTGCGCAGCACGCCATTAAAGTAGTACATCTGAACCATGGTGGTTTTTTGCCTTTCTGAAACACGAAACTTGCCAAGAAAATAATGCATGGGGTCGGATGATGTGGATGTCTATGTGGGTGATAGTGGAACTATGGAGAAATGGAAGAAAAATGTTGTGGAATGGTAGAGAAGAGAGATGGCGAAAGGTTGGTGGAATGCGGAGAAAATTATACGTAAAAACCTTATAAACATCGAACTTTTGAATGAATTTATGCAATGGGATGGGCAGACGTACGACAAACACATGTGGAGGTGACGTGGCAGGACCAGGCGACAACAGAAAAGTCAACAGCGGGGGAAACAAATCCGGACCGTCAGATCTCAGAGGAGATCGATGGTTGAACATGCGGCGGAGGACGACAAATGGTGGGCCAGGAGTACGGTGACCATGGATTAAAACCCCACGCAGCTTCATTGAGCGATGACCATTAGATGGGCACGGGTAGATCTGACGGCTGATATGCATATCGCTGCACGTCCTGTACCGAAAGATAACGTGCAATGAGCAAGCAGTTTTGGAATCGTATAGGAGCCACGCATCGCAAGCTGAGTGGAATCGCTGGGAAATGGGAAAATACCGCCTTCCGCGCAAAAGTGGTGCGATAGATACCACTGGGTTTATGGATAGTGTGCGGCGGGGACCACATGAGCGGGTACACTTCGAACCATCGATCTGGCGGGTAAATGAATGGTGATGGCGCAATCGGGGGTTTGAATGGGAGAAACACAAATGCCGCGGGGTTTAACGATCGCCGCCCGATCTACAAAGATCATCGGTCAGGAATGCTCTCGATATACATTGGAGATTAGCGCCTTTCTACCCAGCGCTCGGTCATAGCGCAGGGCTCTGTGGGGGGAAGGTGCATGGGGCTAGGCCGAAAGGGGCTAGGCCCAGACTATGCAAAAAATATGATTTTTGGCTCATTTTTAAAGCATTTTAAGGCCAGCCAAGGGCAACAATAGGGAATGAGGGGGAAATTGGCTAACCAAAGGGTGTAGGGATGTTTTAAAGGGGATTTCTGGGATGAAAAGGGGGAATTTAGGGGGAAGAAAGGGGACTTTGAGAAATGGAAAAAAGGGGTAAAAATGAAGCATTTTGAAAGGGTATAAAGGGAAGAATAAAGCCTTAAGGAGCATAATTCCTTATCAGCAAGGCCTATTGACTCAGAACAGCAGAGGGAAAGAGTCACAAGGCAGGGGACCTGAAAAGGCTACAAGGATGATGTGTTTTCAAGGGAAATTCATTCCTTGTAGGCTTATAAAACAAATTAGCCCCTTGCTTGCTAGTTAAGGAATTTATAAGGGGCTAACAGGGTCGTGCCATGTGAGGGCATGCTAGGAAACACATTCCATTCAGGTACTCAGGTTGGGTCAAGTCATGTGAGGGAGGCCATATCAAAAATTCTGATTAAGTTGTGACAACCCATGTGCCTTGTAGCGCATGTTCATATGACCCGTTTTCCATTTGCTCCCTTGTGCCTTCTTTCGAGCAAGTCGGGTGGGGTCGTATGAGGGAACCCAAGGAAACACATTTGGGTCGGGTCATGTGAGGGTGCCCACGGAAATGCGTTTGGGTCAGGCTGGGACAGGTTGTACTATGTGAGGGCTACTAATTAAATTCATTTCGGTCAGGTCGTGTGAGGGAGGCCATATAAAAAATTCTAAGTTGTGACTTCCTGTGTGTCTTGTGCACATTCGTGTGACCCATTTGTTGTTTTCCCCCCTGTTCCTTTGTTCAGGCTGATCGGGTTGGGTCAAGTCGAGTTGTGTGAGGGGGCCTAAGGAAATGTGTTCGGGTCGGGTCGGGTCCGGTCCTGTCATGTGAGGGCACCCACGGAAATGTGTTTGGGTTGGGTAGGGTCGAGTCAGGTCAGGGCAGCCATATCAAAATTTCTAAGTTGTGGCAGCTCGTGTGCCTTGTGCACATTCATGTGACTCGTTTGTCATTAGCTCCCTTGTGCCTTCATTTGAGCGGGTCGGGTCGTGCCATGTGAGGGAACCCAAGGAAACATGTTCAGGTTAGGTCAGGTTAGGTCAGGTTGTGTGAGGGTGGCCATATAAAAAATTCTATGTTTGGACCGCTTGTGTGGCTTGTGCACATTCGTGCGACCTGTTTGTCATTTTCTCCCTCGTGCCTTCGTTCGGGCGGGTTGGGTCATGTATTGCGAGGGTGCCCAAGGAAAAAAGTTCGGGTCGGGTACTTGGGTCATTTTCAGTCATGTGAGAAAGCTGTATGAAAAATGTTAAATTGTGACAACCTGTGGGCCTTGTGGTGCACATTCATGTCACCCGTTTTCATTTTTCTCCCTTGTGCCTTCGTTCGGGCGGGTTGGGTATGGTCGTGTGAGGGTGCCCAAGTAAAAAAATTCGATTCTGGTCGAGTTGTGTGACGGTGTCAAAGGAAAAATGTTAAGGTTTGGTCAGGTTGAGTCGGTACGGGTCGTACAACAGCACCCAATGAAACAGGTTCAGGCGGGTTGCGGGGTCAAGTTGTGTGAAGGTAGTCGTATAAAAAAATCTAAGTTGTGACTACCCGTGTGCCTTGTGTACTTTCGTGCAACCTATTTTCCATTTGCTCCCTTGTGCCTTCATTTAGGTGGGTTGGGTCGTGCCGTGTGAGGGCACTGAAGAAAATGCATTCGGGTCAGGTCGTGTGAGGGAGGCCATATAAAAAATGCTAATTAAGCTGTGACAACCCCTGTGCCTTGTGGTGCACATTCATGTGACCTGTTTGCTTCATTCAGGCGGGTCAGGTCAGGTTGGGTCATGTGAGGCAGCACAAGGAGATGTTTTCAGGTCAAGTCGGGTTGGGTTGTGTCGTGTGAGGGATGATAAAGAAACGTGTTTGGGTCAGGTCGTGTGAGGGAGGTTGTATCAAAAATTTGAACTTGTGACCACCCATGTGACTTGTGCATATTAGTGTGACCCATTTGTCGTTTTCCGCCCTATGACTTCATTCGGGCCGGTCAGGTTGGGTTGGGTCGGGTTGTGTGAGGGCTCCCAAGGAAATGTGTTCGGGTCAGGTTTGATCCGGTCGAGTCGTGTCGTGTGAGGGCGCCCAAGGAAACACATTCGGGTCGGGTCGAGTTGGGTCATGTGAGGGTGGTCGTATAAAAAATATTAACTTGTGACTGCCCATGTACCTTGTGCACGTTCGTGCGACCGGTTTGCTATTAGATCCCTTGTGCCTTCACTCAGGTGGGTCGGGTCGTGCCATGTGAGGGTGCCCAAGGAAACACATTTAGGTTGGGTTGAGTCAGGTCGTGTCAGGTGGCTGTATAAAAAATGCTAAGTTTTTACCACCAGTTTGTCTTATGCACGTTCGTGTGACCTGTTTTCCATTTTCTCCCTTGTGCCTTCGTTCGAGTGGATCAGGTCATGCCATGTGAGGGCACCCAAGGAAACGTGTTCGGGTCGGGTACTCGGGTTAGGTCGGGTCATGTGGGGGAGGCCATATCAAAAATTCTAAGTTGTGAGAGCCCGTGTGCCTTGTGGCACATGTTTGTGTGACCCGTTTGCCTTTTGCTCTTTGTGCCTTCATTTGGGCGAGTCAGGTAGGGTCGTGTGAGGGTGCCAAAGCAAACACATTCAAGTCGTGTCAGGTCATGTGAGGGTGCCAAAGGAAACATGTTCAGGGTGGGTCAGGTCGGGTCATGTGAGGGTACCCAACAAAACACGTTCAGGTGAGTCGTGGGGTTGGGTTGTGTGAGGGTGGCTATATAAAAAATGCTAAGTTGTGACCGCCTGTGTGCCTCATGCACGTTCATGCGACCTATTTTCCATTTGATCTTTGTGCCTTCATTTGGGTGGGTCAAGGTGTGTCGTGCGAGGGTGCCCAACGAAACGTGTTTGGGTCGAGTCATGTGAGGGAGGTCGTATCAAAAATTCTAATTAAGTTGTTACATCCTCAATGCTTTGTGGCGCACGTTCATGTGACCCATTTTCCTTTTTCTCCCTTGTGCCTTCATTCGTACCACTCGGGAAGCGTCATGCGAGGGTGCCCAAGGAAACATGTTCGGGTCATGTCAGTTCATGTGACGGCACCCAAGGAAATGCGTTCAGGGTAGGTTGGGTCAGGCTGGTTTAGGTCATGTCATGTGAGGGCTGCCAAGGAAACATGTTTGGTTCAGATCGTGTGAGGGAGGCCATATAAAAAATACTAATTTGTGACCACCCATGTGTCTTGTCCACATTCGTGTGACCCTTTTACCATTTTTCCCTCGGTTCCATCATTCCTGTGAGTCAGTTTGGATTGATTCGAGTTGCGTTAGGGTGCCCAAGGAGACGCGTTGGGGTTGGGTCGGATCGTGCCTTGTGAGGGCACCCAAGGAAACGAGCTCAGATCGGGTCGAGTCGGGTCAGGTCATATGAGGGCATTCATATAAAAAATGGTATGTTGTGACCACCCGTGTGCCTTGTGCATGTTCGTGCGACTTGTTTTCCGTTAGCTCCCGTGTGCCTTTATTCAGGCGGGTCAAGTCGTGCTGTGTGAGGGCGCCCAAGGAAACACTTTCAGGTCAGGTCGGGTTGGGTCTTGTGAAGGTGGTTGTATAAAAAATGCTAAGTTTTTACTGCCTGTATGCCTTGTGCACATTCGTGCGACCTGTTTTTCGTTTTCTCCCTTGTCCCTTCGTTCGGGTGAGTTGGGTTGTGTCATGTGAGGGCACCCAAGGAAACACTTTCGAGTTGGGTACTTGAGTCAGGTCGGGTCATGTGAAGGAGGCCATATAAAACATGCTAAATTGAGACAACCCATGTGCCTTGTGGCACATGTTTGTGTGACCCATTTTCCTTTTCCTCCCTTATGATTTCTTTCAGGCGTGTCAGGTAGGGTCATGTGAGGGCGCCCAAGGAAACATGTTTGGGTCAGGTTGGGTCATGTGAGAGTGCTTAAGGAAATGCATTGGGTGGTGTCGGGTCAGGTCGGGTCATGTGAGGGTGACCAAGGAAATACATTTGGGTCAGTTCATGTGAGGGATGCCATATCAAAAAAGCTAAGTTGTGATTGCTAGTGTATCTTGTGCTCGTTCATGTGACCCATTTGTCATTTCCCCCTTGTGCCTTCATTTCGGTGGACTGGGTTATGTCGGTTCGGGTCGTGTGAGGGCACACAAGGAAATTAATTTGGGTCAAGTCCGGTTGGGTCATGTCGTATGAAGGTGCCTAAGGAAACACGTTCAGGTCGGGTCAGGTTGGGTTGTGTGAGGGCAGTGGTATAAAAAATTATTAGTTGTGATAGCCAATGCGCCTTGTGCACGTTCATGCGAACCATTTTCCATTAGCTCCCTTGTGCCTTCGTTTGGGTGGGTCAGCTCATGTTGTGTGGGAGCGCCCAAGGAAATGAATTTGGGTCGGGTCGGGTCGGGTCATGTGAGGGTGGCTGTATAAAAAATGTGAAGTTGTGACCACCCGTGTCTGTTGTGCATGCTCATGTGACCTGTTTTCCATTTGGTGCTCCTTTTTTCCTTCATTCGAGTGGGTCAGGTCATGTTGTGTCAGGGTGCCAGGGGAAACACATTCGGGTTGGGTCGATTCGGGTCATGTGAGGGATACTGCATAAAAAATGCTAAGTTGTGACTTTTTTTGTCCCTTAATGTTCACGTTCATGCGAATCATTTTTTTTTTTGCTCCCTTGTGCCTTACATGGGGCGGGTCAGGTTGTGTCATGTGAGGGTGCCCAGGGAAACATATTCAGGTCAGGTTTGGTCGTGTGTGTGGAAAGTTGTAAGTTTTACATATTAAATAATTTATATACACCTTAATATATTATTTATTTATATTCAATTTTTAATTTAATAATTTATATCTTTATATATATATATATATATATATATTATCTATATTTAATTTTTAATTTTTAATTCTAATTCTAATTCCTCCCTCAAACAAAATTTCACCCTTCACCCAACCTCCCTATTCTCGCATGAAAAAAATAGACCCTTCCAATCATTATTCCGAACGAGTTGTCATTGTTCTGCGCACAGAATCGTCTTGAACCCGACTTGAACCTGGAGAACCTGAATCAACCTAAACATTGAATGCCCACTCCCTGGCATACCTTGTTGTTTCTTTAGTTCTGCCCCACTGCTGGTTGAAGCCATCAGTCCAAGATTCAAATAGGAGGGATTTTTAGGCGTTGGATTGATGTGAAGAGCTATGCAGGACCAAAGTTTCTAAAAATTTTGTGTATTCATTATTACCGAAGTAAATTTTTTAGTATTCGGCCCTTGTGGAAAGGCCATGTAAGGTAAGCCCTAATTTGAACTTGCATTTCCATAGTGATATTTTATTCAAATTGATTAGATAACCATGGTAGATATCTTGTTGAATTTATGAAGCAAAAAACTAATATTGTCAGTAAAATTTCTTTGAAGATTTCAACTGGAAAATCTGTTGCAAATATTTTTTATTTTTCCTTCTGGAGTAGAGCTACTTAAGAATCATCACTTGTTTTAGCCAATAGCAATAATGGTTGTATCAAGTGAGACATCACTGAACGAACCTATTCAATGGTGACGAGCATATCTCATCTAATATTTCTATTATGTTCACAGTGACGATCTATTACCCCATTGCATGGCATTCTACACACACCAACATCTTGCGTTGGACGATCTATATCCATAATGATAAATTCTAGCATAAACTCCTAGTAATTAATTTCAATGCAGTAAAATGAGACATTGGATTATACAAAACTTACTTGGGAGTTTCAAGTAACTACTTTTTTCATTTTTTTTGAAATAATCCCTCTTTCTTTTTGGAGTCTGAATAGCTATTATCCATCCATATTGGAGTTTCCCTAGGCCTCTGAGTCTATAATTATGCATTGAATTTCACCTTTTGTCCCCTTTGCGGGGTGGTTTGTATTTAAGGCACTGTGGTTACTTCAGTTAGCACTGAAAATTGGTCATGCTGGAGAAAAAACCATGGTGCAGAGGCCTCATATTCATCATGTGGCCTGTAGGTGATCGCAAGTTTGATCTGCCAAGGTTGTGGCCTTTTTTTGTTTTTTTGTTTCAATGGACTCCTCTATGTCATGTTATGCACTCTGTTTTGGCCTTCGTTCTTTGTTAGAGAGGAGGCTTACAATCTGCCCAAGATAATTGGCTTTGTTCACTGTAAGGATCCTTCTTTATTTCTTGTGTGTTGAAATAAAATTGTTTGAGAAGCTATTGGTCACCAAGTTGGTAACGTTCATTACAATTTCATCCTAGAAACTTGGAAACAATTTTTTTTTTGTCCTACAATGACCACAACCAAAGCTGTGTAGCATAAGTTTGGTTTTGAGATAGAGGCATTAGCCATTAGCCTCACTAGAATATTCTCCCATCCAGACATTGGTTTATTTGATATGCATCCACTAGTAAATGGTGTATTTCTAACATTGTGGGCCATTTGGTTTCAGTGCCATGCCTTATGGGCCACCTCTATCTTTTGTGTTCATCTTTTGATTTTTCATCTCTATAATGGCTACAATGTCATTTTACATTATTGGTATAAGCTTTATTTTAACATTGACTTTCTCTTTCCTTCCTTCTTTTTGGTTTTCTTTTCACATTGACACTATATTTTCTTCCTCCTTAATATGGTGCTTGTGATTATGCTGCCAAAGCTTTATGCTCTGCAATTGAGGAGGAATAATTTTTCACAGTCAACTATTTACTCAAGTATACTTATAGTGGGTTCATTCAATTTCACTTTCAACGCAACCATGGTTTCAATCATTTTACTTATGATTACTCCATAGCTATAACAATATTACGGGAGAACAATATTTACAAAATTGTCTAGTTCTGATCCGTGTTTTACTGCCAAACTCGTGATTCCGTTAGGTGCCAACACATTTTCACAAATCTTCACTACTAAAACCCATGTTGTATACAATTCTTGACTCTGCTATTTAAAAACCCTGTCACAAATAAAAATGAAAGTAATGCCCACTATAGTAGAAAACACCGACTCATACCATTTAACTTTAGACAAAAAATAATCTTGAAAACAAAGGACGGTGATATAAACTCACTCAACAGGGGTTTACTAAGGAAGAAGTTTGTTTGTGGACATTGTCAAGGATTTTTTCTTTATAAATGAAGAAGATTAAACATCCCAATTCCCAACTAAAAATTTGAATGAAAACCAAGAACTAGCAGTGTCTAAAGAGAAATAGAAATATAGTAATCCTTTAAGCAAGAAAAGTTCTCAAATTTTGGAATCAAGGGGAAAATTTAATGGTACTGAAGCGTAATTCTTATTGGGCCTAGGATATTTCCACAATTTAATATTAGGATACATGGTAAATAAGGTTGATATTCAAGTCACAAAACCACCACATTTATATTAAGTAGAATCAGGGGATGGAAAAGTAATCCACTGTAAACTCTCAACTCACCAAACAATTACATAAACAGTCTCAAAATATAGGTTCTTCTAGGAAATATGGAGTATTTGGTGCATATATTATTGGTTTCTTATTGTACAGGTATGCCTTGGTTTTTTTAACTTTTTATATTGTGAAAACGTTGCAAGTTTCTCAAAATTTGATCTACAAAATTTGTAGCTAATGATATATTTGCATTTTATGTACTATTGTGGGGTGTTGTATTTTTCCTAGGGGAACTCCTACAGTTACTATCATTGATTGAACTTCACTGAACCAACGTTCCCGATGTTTTAAGTGTATTTCACTCAAACCGTCGACATTGGTTTCTCTGCACAGCTTCCCAAAGTCCATACATTGGGTATTTGGGATTTTTTCCCCTTTATGAATGACTATAGCATATGGGGATCGATAGGATACTTTTTCACTTGGACAATTAATATTTTGGGAACATTACACTATAGAAAAAAAATGTATGTTTGTTCAAATCATGGTTATTTTTTATATCAAAGTAAAATGAAAGTCTCTTCACATCAAGGTTGTTTTATATAGTGAAGCAAAAGGTAAAAAGAAAAAAAAATCGTTTACCTAACAACCTTGAGCTTCCATGCTTCTACCAAAGCATGGAATAATGGATAGTGGCCTAAGAAGAATTGAATCCCACTGTGTAAGCTGATGAGAACAGGGATGTTGCAATAACAGATTCTATAGAGTTGAAATCATCCATGGAAGGATTTGAGGAGAAATTCAGTGAAATTGAGATATAATGCCCAAATATGGTCAAGTCTATTGAAGAAGATGATGTAGATTCATTATTTCTTAATAGCTTCAATATCCTTCATGATTTCCCTTCATATTCCCTTCGCAAGATCAATATTCAGCTTGCATCATGCTTACCATCAATATTTAACATGCAACATGTGTCTCCTCCTACTAGTTTTGGTTGGGAGGTAAATCAGATGAATGTGAAGAGGAGTGCCTTCTTACATGGAGACCTTTGACAAGATACAAAACTACATAAATATAATTGTGTCTTAATACTATGGGATCTCTTTAATTTATCAATATAGGTCATTAGCTTTGAGATGATGCACAATATATATGCAAGGACAAGGACTCCAACAGCTGAGATGTGCTAAGTTAACCGTTGTGAATGTTGTGTACTCTAATATGCCACAAATTAAAGCATATAACTATTCCTTAGAAATAAGAGCTAACACAATTATTCATTAAATCTTGGATAGAGAACTTATTACAAGGAAATCCATTCAAATAAAATCACAATTAGAACCTAACCATTCATTCAGGAATTAATGAAATTGAACAATGTCATGAATTAAAATAGCATTATAAACCAAACCATAACTATTCATTCAACATTGGTGAAACTAAACAGTGTTGAGGAAATCGAAATCATTGCCAGACTAAAATAATATATGAGTTGTTGAATGTAAACAACAGAAGAAAACACATTGAAAAAGGCAACCACACAACACAATGTGACATGAACATTGAAATTATATGCAACACATACACTCATCACCTTACCTCCTTGAATGGGACCTTTCACAAAGAGTGGTGAATCACTCAATCAAAAAAGTAATTCAAATCTACTATGGAAGTTGTATCATTAATTAAAAAATTGGAATTACAAATACTCTCCAGCTTATAGCTCAAATAATTCTATACTGGAATAAAATATAACCTAAATTAAGTTGCCTGTACACCTATAAATAGTGGAAAGTTCTTAAATCCCTCAAATGGATCCCATGGAATCCAAAGACTTCCCTCAGCTACCGTTTCATCAAGAATCACATAATGTCTCTTTTTAGTTACACGAAGTGTTGGTTAGTTTATTAACCCACTCTTGAACTCCCTTATACTAGTTTCTCCTACGAATCTAGTTTAATTAACAATTTTGTAAGTTGTTATGTTGCATTACGGAGTTTGACATACTTTGAAATTTTTTTGGTTGGGCTACAGAGTTGAAGAGAACACTTCAGCCTATGTCGGTTAAGGCAAGTGCTAACTTAACATGATTTTGATCATTCTTTTTTTTTATGAGTAAAGAAAACTCGGTAACACTCATGACAAGGACTATGTAGTAGATCAAATTTTTTTACAAATACAGTGAAAATAATTGTTAATCATTCTGAAACATATTTGTTTAACAAATTTATATCAAATAACACATGAAACCCAAGTATTCCATCATAGTTCCATCATTTTGATCATTCTTGTTTTCTGTGGTATAGTAAATGGAACAATATTATGGCTAAAAATCATAACTCCTTCCCAAAGAAAAATACTTCAGAGTTGGCTCCTTACCCAAAAAACAAGAATGTGGGAAAATGTGACTCGATCTACAAGACCAGGGTCACTTCAGATGGTGTTATGAAGAGAATGAAAAGAAAAACACCTAAAGAATCCTTTTGACATTTTTGATCCATACAATAATCCACAAGCACAAGAATTAATGCAGTTATTTCCACATCCAGAATGGTCAGTCCATGGCTATCCCTCCAGGAATGGAGAAGGATGGATTGGTGACAGTAGAACTGTGGCGCTATATCTTGGAGGCCTCTCTAGCTGATTATACTTCTATAAAGTAACTCCTTTGTTTTATTGTACCATTAGGTTTTATCTAAAGTGTCAATCACTATTATTATTTACCACCACTTTTATTAGCCAGTTACATGTTGGATTATATTTTTTTCTTAAAGCACATCCAAGTTAAATTCTCTATATTTGACTTATAAATGCTGTGATGGGTGTGGTATTATAGGATCGAGGGCCGAAACGTGAAAGGAGAATATGGTCTTCGATTAATGTTGGCATTGGAATATATGTGACTGACAAAGTTTAAATCGCAAAATGGACTTTTAGTGACTTTGATGTTGTTATTCCGGTGGCAAATAATGACTAAGAATCAGTCAACATCATGAAGATGAGGCATTGTGCAGTATAGGTTTCATTATGAAATGATTGTATATCCATGTTTGACTCGTAGAGCACAAAGGTAGATAAAACCTATGGCTATACCTTATTCATTGTTAATCTGAGCCAAAGAAGCATCACTGTCAAATCGTGATTACATTCAAAGTAGTATTTGGTTGAATGCATGTATTTTCTTTTCCTTGACATTCCTACAACTATGTTTTCCTTTTGGCTTTGATCCATTGTTTTCAAATTATAGAACAATTGTTTTTGTTTTGGATTTGATCCATTGTTTTCAAATTGTAGAAGAATTGTTCCAGATCAGAAAACCCTATTCTCATATTCTAGTAGTAGTTGATTTGGAAAATGGATGAATTGATTTTGTACCTATAGCAGTATTTATAAGTGGCTAAATGGTTTTCAAGACTTTCTCAAGACGATTTTGGTAGATGGTGTATGTTCTAGGAGTCGAGTCTATAAGTGGTGTTGTCGTTCCTAGAGACATCCTTGAGTTGTGAAAGACCAATGCTTAGGACATATTATATTAGCAAGGAGCATATGGTATAACATAGGAAGTTATCAATAAAAAAAAAACTCTCATGCTATTTCCTGAAAAACAAGGAATATTAGTCTGAATGGGACCAAGACCTTCAGAAACTGACACAGGGAAAAGAACACTGCAGAGGCAATGTGCTAAAATCCAATATGAAAGCAACAGACAATTCAGAGACAGCTTACTGTAAAGAGGGCCAATTCAGAAATACCTCACAGAAATAAATTATCAGAAGGTGTATGTAGTGAATGAAATATTGAGAGAATATTAGTTGTCATTGAGCTGATATCCAGATACACAATATCACCATGTAATGGGCTTACCAATTTAAGAATCCATACATGACAATAGCATTTTAAAAAAACCCTCCCAAAGCAACTAATATAGCAGAAATACAGTTTAGATGAATAGTGGAACAGAATATCATGCCTGAGCCATATTTAAAGCGCTTGGCTAATCCGAGAATGGGTATCAACTAGGATAAATCCATACCAAAAATTAGTGAGCCACTCGCATTCCAGAAACATGATACAGGAAATATGGATGAAATGAAATGATCTTATAAAATAACACATAAGAGAGAAAGTTACACATTGTGAAATATCAAAGACCAGAATCCTCTTAACAAATGGAACTCCTCCTCACTGAGACCCTACAGGCTCTGAGCCTTCATACAAGAGTTCAACAAAATGTATACAAAAATCCTTTCACTGCATCATTTTCTGATAAAATCTGTAACCCTAAATCATATGTTCTTCGGGAGCTTTATAGGATAAAAAGAAAGCTTGAAAAGAGAGTAGGTGATGAACATTCAATTTTCCTCATTAAAACAAGATGGCGGAAACATGCACGCCCATACTACTCGATGACTTTGTAATGTTGTTTGTACTCTGTGGCCTGCTTTCTGAAATAAATGCTCTGAGTGGAAGCCTCTTCAGGAACACGACAAAGAAGTAAGAACACATAAACATTGCGTCCTTTCCTCAAAGGAAATGGTGCTGAAAAGAAAACTTTAGGGTGTTGTTTTCTGCGAATGGTACCCTCTGCCTTCGAAACCCTGAATTACGGTTTAAGATCTTCAATGTTGAATGTTGAATTCCTCGATCATTCACTGATATTTCTCTACTGCTCCATTAATGTCTCCATCTACGCAATCTATGCTTTGAATGACTCTGGAGGGTTTGACAGACTTCAACCCTGCTTTTTTAATGGATGTCTTGTTGACATACCTTCCCAGGCCTTTCTCCATAATTCCAGCCTCTGAAAAATGGTCCTTTGATGTGTTCTTTTTTGCTAAAATAGAGACTGTAAATCATGGCGATTTTCTGCTGTTGTAACCTTGTAAAACCCGAAAACGTGTTAAGAAAATTATGCACAGAGAGGATGGATGCATTGATGGTTGTCGGACTAGTGATGGGACTGTGGAGAGATGGTGAAAAGTGCAGTGGAAGGCATTGCGGAATGGTGATGCAGCACAGCGGAAACAATGAGAAATGAATGTGAAAGTGTAAAAAAACGAAGAAATGAACTGATGATGGACCCGGGGTGGCAGAGAGCACGTGGTGAAAAACTGGAGGACAGGTGGCGCGATACCGGAAAAATGGGAAACAGATGACGTGGAGTGCTGACGGTGGGCCGGGGGTAGAATTTCCTCGGGTTATCTTCCGCGGAGTTTCGTGGAGCGACTATCGTCTAATGGCTCGCCCCAAATCGGATGGCTCTCGTGGATATCGCGCAGTGTCTACGGACGAACGATAACGCGCGATGGAGGGTGGTTTTTGAGCCGTACGTAGGGAAACGTGGCGAAAAATGTATGGAATCGCTTCGAAAAATAAAATAACGCCTACCACATAAAGGCGGTGCGATAGAAACCGGGCTGGTTTTGTACAGTGCATGACGCGGGGACCACCGGGGGCAGGTGTACTGTGAGCCGTTGATCTTTGATTTAAAAGGATGACGGACAGACGATTTGGGCGATGAACGGAGTGGGCCATGGGTGCGATGAAGATTGGAAAATGCTATCGGATCTGTATAGATCCGACGGTTATAAACGCACCTGATATACATATGTGATAAGCGCCTTCATGGCTAGCACTTGGTTTTGACTTCCGGTCATGTGAAGAACAAGGTGCAGGGGCTAGGGCCAAAAGGTGCTAGGCCTTAAATATATTATAATGTGGGATTTCGGCCATTTTATGGATTTTTAAGGCTGGGATAAGGTAACGATCAGCAGAAAATGAATTTCTCAGGGCAGAAAGAGGGGGTTTGAAAGGTTTAAGCGAGATTTCTTATCAAAATTTCGATAGGATGCTGACGTGATCAACATGTGATCCACCTGGGGATGACACATTCATCCCTGAGCATGTCAAGAACTTCGCAGACCACCTGATAATATTCTTGTGTGAAATCTTCTCTTCAACACTTCTATTGTTCTTTTTCATAATTCATCACGACACCCACATTATTTCAAACAAGAGTGAAAACAAACTAATATACAGTATACTACATCAGGTTATCTCTGCCTGAATTAGAACTGGAAGTAGGGTTTAAGAAATTGACCATTTACAGGGGCATCAAGCAAGTCACCCTGTAAATTTTCCAACTTGAAAGTGTTGTTACCTCCTTGTTCCATGATTTTAAAAGGACCAAACCAAATCGGGTTGAATTTACTATGTTTTCCTTTTTCAGCCCTCCGGATATCCCACCTAAGCACTAAATCACCAATCTGCAAATTCCTGTCTTTGGCAGGCTGATCAAAAAGGTATTTCATCTTCTCCTGATACTCTGTCAGCCTTTGATTCACCTGGCTCCATGTTTCCTCCAATTCTACCAGCTGATTTATTCTCCTGGTCATATCATCAGGCTCTTCTTGACTTTCTTGCATGAATTGGGCTACTGGTAGGGCTAACTGTATAGGGAATACTGCTGCCCTCCCATATACTAAATCATATGGGGATTTTCTTGTTTCTCTCTTGCTGGTAATTCTATTTTCCCACAGAGAAAATTTCAACTAGGAATCCCAATTTTTCTGATTTTCATTTATAGCCTTCTTCAGTGCCCTTACTAGGGTTTTATTGGACGACTCTTCCAAGTCATTTCCCTGTGGATAATAAGCTGTAAAGTGACTTAGTGTGATATTATACTGCTGACAGAAGCTCAAAAAATTTGCAGACTTGAAGGCTTGGGAATTATCAGTCACTATTCTAGCAGGGCAGCCAAACCTGGATATGATGTTTTCTTCCATGAATTTTATTATCACAGTATCTGTTGTGTTCCTCGCAGGCATGGATTCCACCCATTTTGTGAAATAATAAGTGGCAGTTAAAATCCACTTATGCTGACCACTCGATGGAGGATGTATATCACCTATAAAATCAATTCCCCATTTTCGGAATGGTTCATCCACGTGCACGGGAATCATGGGCAGAGGTGCCAACTTCTCTCTTTCAGCAAATTTCTGACACTTCTCACAAGCTCTAACCTGGGCAAGAACATATCCAAAAATATTGGGCCAATATAAACCAACCATCAGGATTTTATGAGCAGTGACCCTCCAGCTGTAGTGACCCCCACAGATTCCTTCATGAAATTCGGCTATAATACTCTCTACCTCATCCTATGTGAGACACAGGAGTAGGATGTTTGAGGGATCTCGCCAGTATAGTCGGCCATTGGTGACTATGTACTTATGTGATTTCAATCTCAGTGTTCTGTATTTAGCTCTATCACAGCTTGGAGGGAAGCTGAGTGTGAGGAGATATTCTACTACCTCTTTGTACCACTGACTGGTGAGGTACTTCATATGTGTTTCCGGAGTAGCTACCCCGATTCCCTGTCGTTTTTCTTTCTCTCCAGATTCTTCACTTGCTATTATGGACAAATTTATACCCAAAGCTTGATAGTTTGATTCAGATAAGATTTTTGCAAACCCTTTTCCTTTTCTCAACTTAGTAGGGCAGATGTCTAATTCATACTCCTGTATTTTAGCAATCCACTTCCCCCTTTTTCCTTCACTATCCCCTTGGATAAGAATATATTTTACAGCAACTGTAGGAACAAATGCAGTGATATGGGACTGCAAGATATACATGCGGAATGCTTTGAGGGATTTTACTAGGGTGTATGCTTGCTTTTCCAATATGTTATATTTCAATTATGCATCACGAAGCACCTGACTGAAGAAGGAAATGGGCTGCTCGTACCCTTCCTCATTTTTTTGCAATAAAAATCCTGCTATTGTATGAGGTGATGCAAAAGAAAATATCATGAAAGGTTTAGCATAATCTAGTCCAGCTAGCACAGGGGCTTCTGAAAAAACATTTTTTATTTTGGCAAAGGCCTCTCGTGATTCGTGGGACCATTTAACTTCATTTTCTTTCTTCAGCATGTCAGTTATATGTCTAACTATTTCAGCATAGTTAGGAATAAACCTTCTTAGGAAATTAATGTTCCCTAGGAATACCTGCACCTCCTTCTTATTTCTGGGAAGATAAATACCATTTATAACCTCTACCATTTTAGGATCTATCTTCACCCCATCTTTTGTTACAATGTGTCCCAAAATTTTACCCTCTTCTAATGAAAATAAAGACTTTTGAGGATTTAGAGAGAGACCATACCTTCTGCATTTATCAAAGGTTCTACGCAGATGCTCAATGTGCTCAGTATCATTCTTGGAAAATACAGTGATATCATCGAGGTAGACTAAAAAAAAATTATCTTGCTCCCCAACAAAAGTGATTTCCATGGCCCTCTGAAATGTGGCCCTACGTTAATAAACCCAAAAGGAATCCTAGCATACATAAATGTACCCCATGGTGTGGTGAAAGAAGTCTTCTTTTGATCTTCTGGAAGTACAGCCACCTGGTTATAACTAGAGAATCCATCCATCATTGACATCCTAGAATCTCCAACCACTCTCTGCATGATGTGATCCATCTTAGGCAGTGGATAATTATCCTTTAAGGATGCTCTGTTTAAATTTCGGAAATCCACACACAACCTTATTTCTCCATTCTTCTTTATGATAGGGACTAGGTTTGCCACCCAGTCAAAGTACCTCAATGGCACAATTATTTTGGCCTTTAACATCTTCTTAATTTCCTTCTCAATGGATGGAAGCAGCAGAGGATTTATCTGTCTGAGCTTCTGCTTATGAGGTTTTGCATCTCCCTTTAGTGGAATTTTGTGTTGCATTATACTGATATCAAAATTTTTCAAGTCCTGATAGGACCATGCAAACACATCTCTGTAAGACTAAAATAATTTCTGGTATAGCTTTTTATATTCTTCTGGGATCTTCTTGGATAATTTTACAATTTTGGGATCAGCATCAGTACCAAGATTCAGTTCTTCTACCTGATTTTCTTCTACCACTTTTCTTGGTTGTAGTGGGACATAATTCTTGTCAAATAATCTTTCTAGAGGCACCAGCCCTCTAGGTATAGTGTTTCCCTTCAATTGCAACACTTTATTACCTGCCATTTTCTTCTCCTAGTTTCTTTCTGAAGTGTCTTCAGTCTCTTCTTCTTCATCAACATCAATCTCCATATTGGAGAGTTCTCCTACTGTTTCCAGGAATTTCTTCATATGTTCTTCATCCTCAAATACCTTCCATTGCTTGATGTTATCTGGGATTGATGGTCGATAACGCACCTCAATTTCATATCTTAAAAGATGGTTCTGAGGTGCACAGAATGTACTAGCAGCCACATCAAGGGAATTAGCCATCCTGTTCTGTTCTCATGGCATGACCTGGATATTAAAAGCCAAGAAAAAATTATCTACCATATCCCAAACTTCATTCCTATAAGCCCTGAGCCGAGGATGTTTGGTTTGACATTGATTCCTGACTTGTCTAACCACCATCTCTGAATCTCCCAGAACTTTTAAACTTTGTATGTTCATGTTCCTGGCTGTCTGCAATCCTAACAGAAGTGCTTCATATTCAGCCACATTATTAGTAGCTTCATATTCCAGTTTGAAGGACAATGGGACCCATTTCCCCGTAGGAGAAATTAATAATATTCCAGCTCCATTACCTTCTCTTGAATTTTCTCCATCAAAATGAAGTGTCCAAATTCCTGCTTCATGGCTCTCTGAGGGCTGCTCAGTATTGATCTGGTAGAAGGATGGTTCATGAGCATAATCTTGATCTTTTTCCAGCATCAAGCATGAGAAATCTCCTTCTTTGTTGTAGACTGGTGAATTAACAGAGTTGTCAGCCTTAGTCACCATCTTGAAAAATATAGTTTCCCTGTACAACCTCCTCTCTTGGCCACCAAAAACTGGAATGGTGGCATATGTTAAACCCAACTTAATTGACTCACCAATTTTTGTTCCCCAAGAACTTGATAGTAACATGCCAAAGCGAGCTGGGATGTTTGCCACCACGATATTCATTACCACACTTTTTGCTGGGATTTGGGCCAAATTGACCACCAAATATTTGATCATCCCAAGGCATTTAACTCTTTTGGAATCAAATGAATAGAGGGCCTTGTATGGAAGGGTGATTTGTAATCCTAGTTTTCCATGACTGAAAGAGGTAGTAGATTATGGGAAGCTCCAAAATCTAACATACAATTATGCAACAGCAGGTCATGAATCACTACAGACACATAGAAGGGAGGGGTAGAAGCATCTAATTCCTCAGCATGTGGGCCAAAGACAACCATGGGTCTTTATTATTGAAGGTTGAGGCTATCTAGGGTGAGAGCTGCTTCTGGAGGGATCATAAAAGAGGTGACTTGGGATTGATATGCAGGTTGCTTCAATAGTTCAGTCAAGGGAACTGGGATTTTGACTTTCTCTAGTTCTTTTTGCAGGCTGAAAATAGGAGGGGACTTCTCTATTACAACCTCTTTTAACTCTTTATTTTCAGCTGAGGGTTTGAATTCTTTTAACACAGACCTGGTATTAGGGGGAATGAATACTTTTGAAGAGGAAGGAATTTGATCATTAGACTGCAAAGGTTTTTTTAGAGGGCCCTTACCTCTTCGACCTCAGGAGTAGGATGAAAATAATATTTATTTATGACACCTCCTCGGGGTGGACTATCTGAATGATAATCGGTATCTCCCACAATGGATTCGGGAACTAGCACTTGAGCTACTTGAGAAGAAGAGGATGGAAAGTTTTCTATAGAAAATTCAGGGATTTCAGAGTGGACTGATTTTCTTTCCCTCCAATTTCTTCTGTGTATGATCTTTTCAGGGTCAGACACTAAAGGTGTCTTTGGCAGAGACGTATCTGACCTCAGGTGTGGCTTACGAGGAGCCAAGACTACAAATGAATTTATCTAATAACAAATGTGGAGTCACCAAGGTGAGGGATCTACAACTCTCAACTCTCCATACTCACCTACTTGAAGAGTGGATTATATTTTTTCGAGGCCCAGGGATTTAAATTTTCTCAACCTCGTATCCCTGACAATGGTGCCAAAAAGATGTTGTTGTTCCTAGAGACAGCCTTGAGTTGTGAAAAACCAGTGCCTAGGACATCTTATATTAGCAAGGAGCATATGGTATAACAGAGGAAGTTATCAATAAATAAAAAAACTCTCATGTTATTTCCTAAAAAAAAAGGAATATTAGTTTGAATGGGACCAAGACCTTTAGAAACTGACAAAGGGAAAATAACACTACAGAGGCAATGTGCAAAAATCCAATATGAAAGCAACAGACAATTCAGAGACAACTTACTGTAAAGAGGGCCAATTCAGAAATACCTCACAGAAATAAATTATCAGAAGGTGTATGTAGTGAATGAAATATTGAGAGAATATTAGTTGTCATTGAGCTGATATCCAGATACACAATATCACCATGTAATGGTCTTACCAATTTAAGAATCCATACATGACAATAGCGTTTTAAAAACACCCTCCCAAAGCAACTAATATAGCAGAAATACGGTTTATATGAATAGTGGAACAAAATATCATGCCTGAGCCATATTTAAAGTGCTTGACTAATCCAAGCATGGGTATCAACTAGGATAAATCCATACCAAAAATCAGTGACCCAGTCGCATTCTAGAAACATGATATAGGAAAGATGGATGAAACGAAATGATCTTATAAAATAACACATAAGAGAAAAAGTTAGACACTGTGAAATATCAAAGACCAGAATCCTCTTAACAGATGGAACTCCTCCTCACTCAGACCCTACGGACTCTGAGCCCTCATACAAGAGCTCAACAAAATGTATACAAAAATCATTTCACTGCATCATTTTCTGATAAAATATGGAACCCTAAATCATTTGTTCTTCGAGAGCTTTATAGGAGAAAAAGAAAGCTCGAAAAGAGAGTAGGTGATGAACATTCAATTTGCCTCATTAAAACAAGATGGCGGAAACGTGCACGCCCATACTGCTCGATGACTTTGTAATTTTGTTTGTACTCTGTGGCCTACTTTCTGAAATAAATTCTCTGAGTAGAAGCCTCTTCAGGAACACGACAAAGAAGTAAGAACACATAAACATTCTGTCCTTTCCTGAAAGGAAATGGTGCTGAAAAGAAAACTTTAGGGTGTTGTTTTCTGCGAATGGTACCCTCTACATTCAAAACCCTGAATTACGGTTTAAGATCTTCAATGCTGAACGTTGAATTCCTCGATCATTCACTGATATTTCTCTGCTGCTCCATTAATGTCTCCATCTGTGCAATTTTTGCTTTGAATGACTCTGGAGGGTTTGACAGACTTCAACCCTGCTTCTTTAATGGAAGTCTTGTCGAAATACCTTCCTAGGCATTTCTCCATAATTCCAACCTCTGAAAAATGGTCCTTTGATGTGTTCTTTGTTGCTGAAATAGAGACTGTAAATCATGGCGATTTTCTACCGCTGTAACCCTGCAAAACCCGAAAACATGTTAAGAAAATTATGCACGGAGAGGATGGATGCATTGATGGTCATCGGACTGGTGATGGTACTATGGAGAGATGGTGAAAAGTGCAGCAGAAGGTGTTGCGGAATGGTGATGCAGCACGACAGACACAGTGAGAAATGAACGTGAAAGTGCAAAACAACGAAGAAATGAACCGATTATGGACCCGGGGTGGCAGAGATCACGTGGTGAAAAACTGGAGGACAGATGGTACGATACCAGGAAAATGGGAAACGAATGACGTCGAGTGCTGACGATGGGCCGGGGGTACGATTTCCTTGGGTTATCTTCCGCACAGTTTCATGGAGCGACTACCATTGGATGGATTGCCCCAAATCGGATGGCTCTCATGGATATCACGTCGTGTCTATGGAAGAATGATAAGGTGCGATGGAGGGTAGTTTTTGAGCCGTACGCGGGGATATGTGGTGAACAATGTATGGAATCACTCTGAAAAATAAAATACCGCCTACCGCCCAAAGGCGGTGTGATAGAAACCGGGCTAGTTTTGCACAGTGCACGATGCGGGGACCACCGGGGGTAGGTGTATTGTGAGCTGTTGATTTGCGGTTTAAACGGACGGTGGACAGGCGATTTGGGCGATGAACGGAGTGGGCCATGGGTGCGATGAAGACTCGCGAATTTCATCGGATCTGTATAGGTCGATGGTTATAAACGTGCCCGATATACATATGTGATAATTGCCTTCATGGCTAGCACTTGGTTTTGACTTCCGGTCATGTGGAGAACAAGGTGCAGGGGCTAGGGCCGAAAGGTGTTAGGCCTTAAATATATTATAATGTGGGATTTCGGCCCTTTTATGGAGTTTTAAGGCTGGGAGAAGGTAACAATCAGCAGAAAATGAATTTCTCAGGGCAGAAAGAGGGGGTTTGAAAGGTTTAAGCGAAACTGCTTATCAAAATTTCGATAGGATGCTGACGTGATCAACAAGTGGCACTATAATTTTGTTATATGCTGCAAATAAATTTCATTTTTTGCCTCATATTTTTCTCTTCGAGTCTATCCACAAGCAATTAGAAAATATTCATGTGTCATCTACTTGAAGCATAATTCTAGAGTTGCATTCAATTTGTTTGTAGAAATAAATCAACATCTTTGGAAATATTTTCTTGATAAGTTTAAATTGAACACTTTAAATTACCTAGGTGCATTATAATGGTATCATAGCATGACTCTGACTATATGTGGATGATATCGAGGAGAAGAATTTGAGAACCAGAATTGAAGGCTAAAGAAAAAATGCTCCCAAACTAAGTCTCTATGCAGGTTGGATGTCATGTAGCCTTGGTACTGAATTTTGATTGTAATTGTTGTCATATTTTTCTGAGTTGTGTAGCCTATAGAGATATTGTGTGATTAGTGTGAATAGACTACAATTTTATATCTTGTAGATGAATTGTACACCTATATTAGATCAATTTGGAGACTTCAGAGATTGATAACAATATTTTTGGATACTTGTAGAGTGTTTTGAAAAAAAAATGGTGTGATGAATCGATTTGATTGCTACACATAGATCAGATGTTCAAGACTTGTGTACTTGTTTTTGCATTGCCATTTTGTTTGCAAGGTTTCTAATGCTAAATGACATAGTGTCATACTGAAATTTATTTCTACCTATTATTGTAATTTCATAAATGTATTTGAGATGTTGATGGTGTATTTAGAGCATCATGAGTATGAGGTCATAGTTTGATGTGTTTTTGTGAGGGAAGACTATTGAGTCACTTTTGAGATGTTACTAGTATGTCTGGGCTATAGTGAGACAACTACTATCTCTGGGAATGCAAGCCCAAGAAAATGGGAATACCTTCCATCTCAAGGAATACCAATGATATCTATCATCCGTTCAAGCACAACATCTCCCATTATGTTAATTCCAATTATTGATTCAAACGAGGCACATATTCATAATTTCCTTGTTTGAGGTAGAGTATATGTGGATACAAACCTAACATAAGTTCATTCGTTGAATTTTCCTTCCTACTTATGTGATCCATATTGATAGTTGTGAAATATTTGTAATTTCCCTTCCAAAATTGTGGGTTCATTGACTGTAAATTTGAATTTACTCGAATTTGTTTTTTCATTGACCGGTCCTCCTCTTATATTCCCCACTATGGATTCTTTTCTCCCTACTGATTTTTTTATTCTTTTTGACAAGATCCGATCTCATTCTAACTGCCTCATTTTTTGTGCAATCTACTTTGGTGTTATATTGCCTTTGAATACAAACAACCTGCCAGTTGTGGAAGGGATATAGTTGTTCTTTGCATCTTTGAATTATTCTGGTGATTTGGATGGAAGATTATTTTTCTCAGCCTGGGAGCTTCAAAAGAATGAGCTGCGAGTCTCTAATTCGATTGATATGCTGACTTGTTATTCTGATTAGAAATTGAAAACCTTTTGACAGGGCCACACTTCAATGAGATTATTAACGAAAAATTAAATGTTTCATCCAAATTTTAGAATAAAATTTGCAAATGGTCCTAAAATATCCCTCTCGAGCATGACAGATCTGAATTTCCCTTCGAAACACCATGAAACTCCAGTAGCTTTTTCAGTATATACTACCCCCGTTGAAAGTTAGAAAGAAAAGGATTTCTCGCATTCCATCTTTCCTACAACCAGATATGTTAATAGTAATGTCTTAAAAATACAAATTATATGTAGTAAATCATTAATTATAGTGAATCTATACTAATTTATACATAATAGTAATATATTCAAAATAAAATTTCTATCTATGATAAATATATACTTTGTCAATATATGTTATATGTTGAAAAGGTATAGAAATTAAGATATATAAGATTTTTCATATTTGTATAGATGAATAAATAGAAAATCATGAATAATGGAAAAGATTGCAACATGGAATTTTCATATTTAATGTTAAAACATAGGGCTATAATACTAACTAGTGTATGGTTTCAAAGTATGAGCTTTCTCATAAAAAAATAAAAATTTGACACCTCCTGAAGAAAATTTGGAATCCTCATGTTAGCTCCCCATAATTTTATAGATTGATTGAGATACAAATGGATAGGGGTAACATCAAACAAAGCTTTGGAATCCAAGGACCTAGCCTCCCTGGATTCAGAGAGGGATCTCTCTAGTAGGTGCAAATATGTGAACTTGTTTGTTGATTTGGGTTGATTTTAGGCTAGATGTTATGTGCAGGGTCTTTTGATTGCTTTTGGTTGGGTATTATGCTGAGATAGATTTAGATAGAAAACAAGGGAGATTGTTAATTCATTGGGAAATGGAGTCTAAGGTCATGATAAGTTCATCAATGGTTTCAAGAGCATTTACTGGGAAATTTTAACTTGGTTGGTGGATCTTTTAAGGTTGTGAAGGCTCATGAGGTGAACGTTAAGCTTGAGAACAATAAGCTAATAAAGGGAAAAAAATGAATCCTTTATGTACTTGTAAACTGAGAGAGTTAGAATATTTATGAGCATAGAAAGAAAATCAAATGCATAAGAAAAACCTAATCCATTTGATTTCAGACTGAAAGTAGATAATCAACCAAGACAAACATTTAAATGAAACATAGAAAGGAAAGAAACTTATTTAACTTTCATAGATTTCATCATTAAGAGCATAAAAAAATTTAAGATGCACAAGTAGCTATAACCATAGAAGGAGAGAAAACCTTGAGAATCTAAAGTTACAGCTATGAAGGTTCCTTGAAACAAATTCATCTAAGCAAAGTCAAAGAGAAAGATTGAAACAGACTTCTTTGATAAACCTAGGTAAATGTGCTTTTAAAGAGATGATTCCAAGAACAGAACATTTCAGTGGAAACAATATGCAGGGCTAGCCATAAATCATACTTGATACAAAATGATCTAAACCATTCAAGAAATGGACAAGCTAAGAACTTCCTAGGGAGAAATAGATGAATTCCCTAACATATCTCAACAGAAGAAAACATTGAGGCAGTGAAGGACAAACAGAATTAAGGTGCCATTAGAAAACATTTCTTAATCTAAATTTTTTGTCATACTACAAAATAGCAAGGTGGAAAGAATAATGGAAAACTAGAAAACATGAACAAAAGAAAACTTCACCTTCAACCAGCCTTATGGATCCTGTAAATAGTCTCTCTCCATCAACAAGCAAACCAGGGCATGCATGAGCTCCAAGACATCAAATTGTTATCAAAAACTCCAAGAGACAATGTATTGCTTCAGCATAAGTCATCAAAATCCAACTAATAAATAAGAGCCTCATGCTCTATTTATGGGTAAAATGAGGAGGTGGAAACCCTAAGAGGTTTCCAAAATCCCTAATTTAGCCATAAATGTCATAAATGTGCTTGATGACCATGCAAGGCCCAAGACACATAAGAGATAAGATAATAAATGAGAAATGCCAAAACATAACTCCAAAATCAAATTAGGAGTGATTTTCCGAAGAAAATATTAAAAAATCATCTTGCCATAAATTTGTGTGTTTTGTTGACTTTTTGGCAAAAGACAGTCCAGAAGCGTAGTGCCAGTTTTGCAGAAAATAGGTTGTTTTGCAGCCACCTTTTGGACCACTCCTCGATGTCAGATTTGGCTCCGTGATGGCTCATTGGAAAGAATGAAGAGTCTAATTTTCAAATGTACTTTTTTTTTCTCAATTGGACCTCTAAAATTTTCCCAAAAAATGGAAAAATCCAAGGCTTCCAGGGGCGCAATACCTGTTCAAAAAAGGAGGCAGAAAGGTCAAATTGTGAGTGTTTTTTGACCTTTTGAGGGGGTAAAAATGCTCCAAATGACCTGAAATTTTGTGGGTAGAATACCGGTCACACGAAAAACCAAAAAATGTATAATTTAGTAGCTTAGGATGCCCAAAAAAAGAGCATAGCACCTAGGGTGTTGCGCTCCTAGGGCCTCAAAATTTCAAAAACATAAAACCTTGTCCTGTGCATAGCGCCATTGTTCAGAGGGCATTTGGAGGCCTTCACGGTGTCGGAATGAGCTCTGTGATAGCTTGTTCGAAATATTGACTTGTATACCCTCCAAATATACAATTTTTTTCTTGATTTAAGATTATTTTCCTTGTCAAAAGTTTATTTTCTCATTACTGGTCAAAAAGTGTTGAGTGCTGGTGCAGAAAACTTTTGGAGGCCTTCCACAACTCCAAATTGAGCTCATGATAGCTCATTAGAAATATATTGAAGTATAGTTGTCATTTGACGTATTAAAAAATTCATTTTGACAGTCCAGCTGTGAGAAAAATTGATTGTCCCAAGCTCACTCCAGAAGTGCAGAATCTCTCTCGTGAGACCTGTATTTTTGACATTGATCTCAAACCATGATACCTGTGTAAAAAATGAAGGAATTTTTTCTTATTGTCCCTATGATGGAAAAAACCTCTCTTACTTTTTCCAAATCCATATTTGTTTGGTCAGAAACACAATTTGAAGCAAAACTAGCCCTAGGCGTGACACATGACTTGTCTCTTGGAATGAATTCTTGGAAAATTATGGAGGCATGATTTTTATGAGCTGGTATAGACTTATTATTTCTTACATGATCTATAAAATGAATCCTTTTCTCTTATGCCTCATTTTTATATCAAACCCTAGCTTAGTTGGAAGAGGAAATTAGGGTTTGGTGTATGGGTTTTTAGGACCACCTTGCAGAGGGCGGGGAATGAAGGGGTTAAGGGTTGTCTAAATTCTTGGAGAAATTTTGGGGGATAGGGATAGACGTTAGGGAGTAGGGGGAAGTTTAATTTCAAGAATTGAGTGAGGGGAAGGGGTCCAAAAAGTCAAAACGCAGGCCTAGTCTCAAGAAGTGTCAAATTGTGGCAATAGATTAGGTTTTATAGGAAAATGATGATTTTGAGGGATATGAGTGATGGTAAGTGTTTATGAAGGTATATTAAGGATAGGAGGAGGTGTAAGAGCATCATAATATAAGAATTTCAGATTATTTAATCGTGGAGGTCATGAAACCAAGAGAAATGCCCTTAAAAACCCTAAATAGACAATGGAGGAGTTTAGGCAAAACAAAAATAGAGGGTTGAGGCCAAAGGTGGAAAAAAATAGTGATAATGAGTGACATGAGCCCATGATGGGTCTTCTGAGATGGGTGAGATGAGATTGGCATGACAGAATGATGAAATAATGAAAATTTATCCTAAGGATAATGAAGGCCGTAAGATTTCTAGAACTCACAATGGTCATGAAATTTGTTTCTAGAAATCTAGAACCGATACTTAGTAATATTTATATAGTGAAAACTATGGATGACTAACAGTGGCTCCACTTGGGGAGGGCAGCTCCTTTTCAGGAGGTGTCCACAACTTTCAGATCTCTTGGTTTATGAAGACTAGAGCCTCATCCAGTGGGTAGATTTTTACCTCTTTCACTTGTTGATGCTTGCTTGAAGCTATGATATTTAGTAATATGAAAAAACATTATTAACATCAATATCATCTCTACCTACCCAAACTACTTGCCTAACATTTTTTCTTCCTTGGGTGCATTTGAACTGGCAAATCCTTGACATTTTTATTTTTGAAAACACAAATCAAACTAGCTAATTGTACCCTTATTTCTTCCAAGAGTTTAGATTAGGCTAATTAAATCTCTTATTCTCTACCTAGTCTAATCATTTTTCAAGATTAAGTTGTTTGAAAAACTTTATTCTCTATCCTAATAACATGAAATTGAAAACATGGTTTAAATCAGGATTAGGCAATCTAACTTACCATGGGTTGTGGCATTAGAATATGCTGCACACAAACATTATTTTGCATAAAAGCAAAATAGAAAGATAAGGGTTGTGATCTATTATTTGTTATGCATCCTTATATTCCTCTTTGGTTTTGTTTTGAGCATGTGGAATCAGTATCTTTCATTCCTAATCTACTTCTTTTGACGATTCAAGTTTGAATGATTTTGAGAAGCATCTTTCTCACTAACTTATCAACAATAAATTGAAAACATGTTCAGCCATGATTAGGCTAGATGACTGAACAAGACTTCTTTATGAACAAGTAGTGGCATTTAGGCTTGCACACTTTCAGTAAGACTATTTTTTGGGTATCGGGTTATACCTCTTTTTTTCATCTGCCCTCTTTTTCATTTTTCTTTGTTTTTTACTTTTCTCTCTTCTTCGTCAAAACAATCTAAAACTAAAGGTAAAAACATGCTCATAGTTCTGAGCTTATTTTCTTACCTATCTATCCTAATCTAACCTATACATGATATACATTCAGCTGGTGAACTCTCTTTTCCAATACATCCAATCAAGCAGATGATTCCATGAGGGATATTGGTTTAGCTCTTTGAGAGTGTTGAAAAAATTAAAAAGCCACTCCCCCCTCACTTGTGTTTGAACAGTAGTGTCTAAAATGTTCTTAAAATTTTGCATCAAACTGCCCTTGACATGTTTTACTCCCTCTTCAAGTGCCTCTAACAAATCAACAAAGGGATCTTGAAACAATACTCGGCTTGGAGGATTTGGGAGATAAGCTTGATCCAGGTCTGCTTATTCCTTCACTTGGTTGAGATTAGGACTCCTTTGGGAAATAAAATCATCCTCTTTCTCATGATCATCTAAACTGGTAGAGTAATCATAGATGCAATGTTGTACTCTAACAAATCTTATGTATTCTGAATGACTGGGCTAAATTCTGTGAGGAGGCCATCATGTTGATGAGTAGGAGCACTCCTTCGCAGTAAGTCTTCTTGTGAAGGCAATTCAACAACTCGTAGTGATTATCATTTTCCAAGTCTTCATTTTCAATTTGAAATTCAATGGGACTTGGTGGCTGCAATTCTGAAGTTGAGGAGGATTATGTGTCCCAAATGATTTCCTCATCCCTTTTAGGAAAAGGCTTTTCATTAACAACTGGTTCAAGAAACTCATTATCTTTCCCAACCTCATCATCAAAACTGAAAGACTATTGATTTCTAATCATATGAAAATTATTTCTAAAGGATTGAAGTGAAGTAGAGAAAAGAGTCAGAGACTCCTCACTTACTTCTAAACTTTCAAGGCTTTCCTCATCAGTATCATAGATGACTTGTATTGGCTGATTAATTTTTCCAAGCTAATGATATTGATCTTCTTCCCAAAAACCAACTACTGATTGCTCTGAAAAATTAGTTCCTGTTTGGAGGACATCATCATTAGACTAATCAAACCTTGGAAAATTATCAACATAAGTAACATCACCAATCAAACATATTGGATTATCATTTTGTTCTTCTTTGAGTTGATCTACAAGTTCACTTTATAATTTATGGTAGATGGGATTGGTAGGAGAAAGAACATAATTTTTTTGTTCGCATGAAGGCTTAGAGGCTGGCTACATGTTTATAATCTGAATTATTTCATCTTCAGTCAAAAGAGGAGGCATTTTTCTCTTTTTTTGGATAGAAGCACAATAGTTGTCTTTCTCTTGTGAAGGATGATTTTGAGGCTGAATTTTTCCTTCAGCCTCACCTAGAAGAGATGATGAATCATCATATGTGCCTTCAGAGAGATCCTATGGGTTTTCTTCTATTTCATGATTGTGTTCTTCCTCAACTAACTCCTCTAGGCTGTCATGATATCTATCTTGAGAATGAAATTCATGAATGGATGTTAAGAGGTCTTCAGGATGAAATTTTTTCAAATCTTCATCACTATCTAAAAGGTATTGTATGATATCCTGAAATTGATCACAACAATTTTCAGCCAATGATAAAGATGGGGAATTTTGTTTATAATGCTCATAAAATGCCTTGTGTATATCTTTTAAGGAAAACAAGCTACCAGGTCTTAGACTCTCATACCATTCCCTTCCCTTCCCTTCTAATGTTAGCGTAAAAATCTTCATAAGGAAGTCCTCATGCCATTCAGCTTTTAACCCCCATACATGGATATGAAACTTGATGAGGTGTAACAAAGGGTCATCAGACTTTTCATCTTGAAACCTAGGGAGGTTTTTGTCCCACTCTATCTAAGAAAATTTGTGTGGGAACCTAGGGATGTGATCTCTATTCATTGGAGCATATCTCCTTTGTATCCTTGGATCCATGTTTGTAAATCAGAAAGGGTCACTGAATCTTTTCAACCAGTCTTAGAGTTCTCTACCAATGGAGTCTTTAGGTATATTTAGATTTGTGGAGTCTCCAGGTGGAAGGCTTCAATTCTATTGTCCACCATCAACATGATTTAGATTTATTAATGCATTCCCAGGGGAGTTTATGAGAACTAGTGGGGTCAATAGGGCTACTGAAGATCAGTGGATTCGACAGGTTGAAAATGTTTAATGTTTTAAGGATGTTCTTGTTGTCCACCATCAATGACTAAATACCAATGTAAGGATGTTTGTGAGTTTTATGAGATCTAAGGAATACTTAGTTTGTCACTAACTCAAAATGTCCCACCGTGATCGCCATTATGTTAGCTCCCTGTAATTTTCTAGATTGATTGAGATAAAAATGGAGAGGGGAAACATCAAACCAAGCTTTCGAATCCAAGGACCTAGCCTTCCTCGATTCAGAGAAGGATATCTCTATTAGGTGCAAATATGTGAACTTGTTTGCTGATTTGGTTGATTTTAGGCCAGATGTTAAGTGAAAGGTATTTTGATTGTTCTTGGTTGGGTATGATGCTCAGATAGATTTAGATAGAAAACAAGGGAGATTTTTAAGTCATTGGGCAATGGAGTCTAACAAGGTCATGATAAGTTCACCAATGGTTTCAAGAGAATTTGTTGGGAAATTTTAACTCGGTTGGTGGATCTTTTAAGGTTTTCAAGGGTAATGAGGTGAACATTAAGCTTTAGAACAATAAGCTAATAAAGGGAAAAAACTGAAACCTGTATGTACTTGCAAACTGAGAGAGTTAGAAGATTTATGAGCATAGCAAGAGAATAAAAGACATAATAAAAACCTAATCCATTTGATTTCAGAATGAAAGCATATAATCAATGAAGACAAACATTTATATGAAACATAGAAAGGCAAGAAACTTATTTAACTTTCATAGATTTCATCATTAAGAGCAGAAAAACATTTAAGATGCACAAGTAGCTATAACTATAGAAGGAGAGAAAACATTGAACATCTAAAGTTATAGCTATGAAGGTTCCTTGAAACAAATTCAGCTAAGTAAAGGCAAAGAGAAGGATTGAAACAGATTTCTTTGATAAACCTAGGAAAAGGTGTTTTTAAAGAGATGATTCCAAGAATAGAGTATTTTAGTGGCAACAATATGCAGGGCTAGCCATAAATCACACTTGATACAAACTGATGTAAACCATTCAAGAAATGGACAAGCTAAGAACTTCTTAGGGAGCAAGAGATGGATTCCCTAACATATCTCAACAGAACAAAACATTGAGGCAGTGAAGGATAAACATAATTAAGGTGCCATTATAACACATTTCTTAATCTAAATTTTTTGTCCTACAACAAAATAGCAAGATGGAAAACATAATGGAAAATTAGAAAACATGAACATAAGAAAACTTCACCATCAACCAGGCTTATGGATCTTGCAAGTAGTCTCTCTCCATCAACAAGCAAACCAGGGCATGCATGCGCTCCAAGACATCAAATTGTTATCAAAAACTCCAAGAGACTATGTATTGCTTCAGCATAAGTCATCAAAATCCAACTAATGCATAAGAGCCTCATTCTCTATTTATGGGGAAAATGATGAGGTGGAAACCCTAAGAGGTTTCTAGAAACCCTAATTTAGCCATAAATGCCATAAATGTGCTTGATGACCATGCAAGGCCCAAGACACATAACAGATAAGATAATAAATGAAAAACACCAAAACATAACTCCAAAATAAAATTAGGAGTGATTTTCCCAAGAAAATATTAAAAAATCATCTTGCCATAAATTTGTGTGTTTTTTTGACTTTTTGGCAAAATACAGTCCAGGAGAGCAACGCCACTTTTGCAGAAAATAGGTTTTTTTGCAACCACATTTTGGACCACTTCCTGATTTCAGATTTGGCTCTGTGATGGCTCGATGGAAAGCCTGAAGAGTCTAGTTTGAAAATATACCTTTTTTTCTCAATATTACCTCTACAAGTTTCCCAAAAAAAGGAAAAATTCAAGTCTTCCATGGGCGCAACACCTGTTCAGAAAAGGAGGCAGAAAGGTCAATGTTTGGGTGTTTTTTGACCTTTTCAGGGCGTAAAAATGCTCGAATTGACTTGAAATTTTGTGGGTAGACTGCTGGTGACAAGAAAAACACAAAAATGTGAACTTTATTAGCTGAGGATGCCCAAAACAAGAGTGTATCGCCTAGGGTGTTGTGCTCCTAGGGCCTTAAAAGTTCAGATACATAAAAACGTCTCCTGTGCGCAGCGCCATTTTTCATAGGAAATTTGGAGGCCTTCCCTGTGTCAGAATGATCTCTGTGATAACTCGTTGGAAATATTTACTTACGGAATTTCCAAATATAAAATTTTTTTCTTGATTTAAGGTTATTTGCCTTGCCAAAACTTTATTTTCCCATGACTAGTCAAAACGTGCTGAGTGCTAGTGCAGAAATGCAGAGTGCTGGTGCAGACAACTTTTGGAGGCCTTCCACAACTCGAAATTGAGCTCATGATAGCTCATTGGAAATATCTTGAAGTCTAGTTGGCATTTGACTTATTAAGAAATTCATTTGGACAATCCAGCTATAAGAAAATTTGATTTTCCCAAGGTCACTCTAGAAGTGCAGAATTTCTCCTGTGACACCTGTATTTTTTACATTGATCTCAAACCATGATACCTGTGTAAAAAATTAAGGAGGTTTTTATTATTGGCCATGTTATGGAAAAAAACCTCTCTTCATTTTTCCAAATTCATCTCTGGTTTGTCAAAAACACAATTTGAATCAAAACTAGCCCTAGGTGTGACACATGGCTTGTCTCTTGGAATGAATTCTTGGAAAATGATGGAGGCATGATTTTTATGAGCTGTTATAGAATTATTCTTGCTTAAATTATCTAAAAATTTAATACTTTTCTCTTATTCCTCATTTTTATATCAAACCCTAGCTTAGTTGGAAGAGGAAATTAGGGTTTGGTGTATGGGTTTTTAGGACCGCCTTGCAGAGGGCGGGGAATGAAGGGGTTAAGGGTTGTATAAACTCTTGGGGAAATTATGGGGGATATGGATATATGGTATGGAGTAGGGGAAAGTAAAATTTAAAGAATTGAGTGAGGGGAAGGGGTCCAAAAGGTCAAAACACAGGCCTAGTCTCAAAAAGTGTCAAATTGTGGCAATAGACTAGGTTTTGTAGGAAAATGATGATTTTGAGGGATAGGAGTGATGGGAAGGGCTGAGGCCAAATATGGTGAAACATAGTGATAATGAGTGACATGAGCCCATGATGGGTATTCTACTATGGGTGAGTTGAGCTTGGCATGAAGAAATGATGAAATAGTGAAAATTTATCCTAAGGATAATGAAGGCCATGATATTTATAGAACTCACAATGTTCATGAACTTTGTTTCTAGAAATCTAGAACCGATACTTAGTCATCTTTAGATAGTGAAAATTCTGGATGAATAACACCTCATAAGTTGAAAAAATTGGAATAATAACATTTGTAAGATAACTCAAACAAGAAATCTTGTTTCAAGCTTATTGAAAAAATAAATCTTTTGTTAGACAGACATATTGGGTGCTACACCTTAATGGAATTCATGATCTCTACAACAAAGGTAGTACCCAAACTACAACTAGATGATGGTTTGGCTATGGAGAAGGTTTGTAGAGGGACATTTATGACTTCTCTTGATATGGTGGGGTTTCCTTATTTGTAATAAAATTATATTATTTTATTCTGTAGTGTCTATATGCTTTAACTAAGGCACCTTTCTGGGTTTTGGTGTTGATGGGAGACCCCCTACAACAAAAATTGTAGTTGCAATGGCACGTTCCTGAGAAAAAATAAATGTTGTTTCTTGTTGACCTTAGTATTTGTCTTGGCAAGGTATAATTTTTTAACTTTATATCAAGGTTGTAGTAGAAAAATTGATCAAATTAATTAAGGATAGTTTAGATGAATGGCATTATCAGGTGGGTGATGGAGATTGTAGAAGAACAATATCTAGAGGAGCATCTGCAATTTTTAAGGATATGAACCAACAATATCCTTTGAATGATGTAATCGAAAGATATTGACAGTAATATTATAATATTGAAAGTAATATTATGATGATATTTTGTAGAAATGTTTATGTTACTCTGTTAACTACTGTAACAAATCGAATGTTTTTCTAGAACAAGCATAGGAGAAGGATTTTATTTTTCTTTTAGCATAAAACTACAGATAATGACTTATTTATAAATAAACCTTTTTCTTTAGAATCAAATAAAAATAAGAGAAAATAAATCATTTAATCATTAACATATTTTCTAATGAAGAAAATATTAGTTGATTAGCATCCTCAAAGGCATAGTGAGACTTTTCGGTCACTTCAAAAAAAAGAGTAACCATGTTTAGTGTAATTTAAGTGACAAATAGTGAGACAGTTCAGATAAAACAAATATTTTTAGGGACTCCAACCTCTTGTTACAACCATTGAATTGATCACATGGTGACCAGTTGGGGAAGATGAAGGATAGTCAATAATTTCAAACAAATTCAATTGAAAAAGGTTATCATATATGATGGAGAAGCTGTCATCTTTAATAATGAAATACGTTGTAACAAGACATAAGTTGTCACGTAGAAAAAAATTAATGAAAATTAAAACAATTAAAGGTTGTACAATTACATGGAAAACAATTAAATCTTGTATAATTATTTTTTTTTTCTCTTTCTTTGGAAGCTGATATGCTAAAAAGTGTGTTACATACTTCACCATGCAATCAATTTTCCACAATGTGTTCCTAACTGAATATAATAAATATAGAAGGAAAATTAGACAAGCATGCATATGAAAATTTAAAGTCTAATTACAAGAATTAGATTATATATTAAATATCCAAGAAACCAACCACAGGTTTATTTTTGGGCCAAGAAGAAAACCCAGATTTCTTTAATGAAACCCTCTTCATTTATGGGATTTTGACCCAGAACAACACGCATGCATTTAGGACCTTCAAATTTAAAGGATTAAATAAATGACTCCAACCTTTATAACATGCGATAGGCATGTATATTCTGTGACGATGATGAGTTTGAAGTATTACCTGTAGTGCATAAGTTGTGAGTTATAATAGATTTAAAATCCTTGCATACTTTTTTGGACTACTTTGGAGATCTGGTAGTATGCATTTAAGTCCCTAATCTCGAAAATCCAAGCGAATGAGGACCGCAGAAAATATTTATGTAGAATGAAGACCAAAATATATATAAACATTAATGTGGTTGAATTAATAATTAAACTGAATTATTAATCCAAGCGAATTATTAATCCAGATGAATTATTAATGCAACTAAATTATTATTTTGGTCGGATTGTTATTCAACTAAAAAATCTAATTAATAGTCATTGTTAATGTAAATGGTAATAATAGTTCAGTCAAATTAATTTTAATAATTCGGCCGAAAAAAAACTATGTTCAGCCAAAAAAGTGCGATTATGAAATTTTCAGGCTTATTCCTCACAAAATTGTAACCCCAATTCACATGTTTACCCTACGACGTTGGATAAATTGCAATATAATGGAACAGTGTGACAATGTCTGTCATAGTATGATAGTGTTTGTGATAGTGTGACAATGTTTTCCATGTTGCGACAAATTTTTCACATAGAGACATTGGATAGACTATGACCTTAGTCAACTAAATAACATTGCTATTTTTGTAATGTGAGATTGTGACAATATTTTTCCCATTACAACATTGAGCATGGTTTACCTTAGTTTATCTTCGTTGACATTGGTTGACCATGGTTGATTAAATTCAACCATGGTTGACCATGGTTGATGATTTTTATCATTGTTTCCCATGTCCGAGCATGGTTGATCATGTTTGACCATTATATTAGACCATGGTTGATTATAGTTGGCCATGGTTGAGAAGGTTCAACCATGATTAACTATGTTCGACCATTCTAACCATGTTCATCTTGCCTTACCATAGTTTATCATGGTTCATAATGATTGACCATGCTGACCTTGGTTATCCATTCTAACCATGTTGATCTTAGATGAACTTGGTTGACCATGGTTAAGCTTTGTTCAACTTCATTGACCATTATTGGCCATGGTTGACCTTAGTTGACTATGGTTACTAATTTTTGACAATGGTTAACCAAGGTTGATCACAGTTGATAACAACTAACCATGGTTTGACATGGTTGACACTAACCGATCATGGTTGGACCATATATACCTTGATTTCCCATTATTGTTGACTATGTTTGACTATTGGTTGACTTGGTTTGAATATTCTTGACTATTTTTCACTAATGTGTTTGACTACGTATGCCTATTAATATATATCAATAAAATTAAAATAAAACTATGTTTGACTTAATTTGAAGATTGTTGACCCCCAAATGCAGCCAAACATAGTCGAACATTTGGAACAACACTAGTAAACATCATTGACTATGTTTTGACTATTTCTAACTATGTTTTGACTATGGCTTGACTAGTCTTAACCATGGTTGATTGCAGTTAAATTGTTTTTTGATTATGAGTGATCAATGTTTAACCATTATTTGACTAAGTTCAGCCATAGTTGGATACGATTGATGGTAGGTGACAATGGTTTGAAAATGGTTTGACTATACGTAACCATATTTTACTATGCTTTGTTCATAGTTCACTATAATTTCATTATGGTTTCCATTGTGACGGTGGTTGTTGATGGTCAACCATGGTTTTACCATCAAAAATTATATGCCACACTTACGGATGTAGATATTAGTAAATGTGATTGATCTTGGTTGACGTTAATGTTGACATTTTTGTTGAAATTAGTGAATTTTATTGATCTTGGTTGACCATTATGGTTCACCATGTATGATCATGGTTGACAATGGTTGACCATTCAACCATTTTTTATCATCGTTGACCATATTCGACAATTCTAACAATAGAGATATTGACTGATGACCATGGCTATTCATGGTTGATCATGTTTTTTAAAATATTATTTACTTACATATTATTATTAATGATATGTATATTGATAATAATATTATTATTTTTAATCATATTAATATAGGTATTAATTTTAACATTATATGACATATTATATTATGTGTTTTATAGTTCAACATACTAAATGTTACTAATAATGTTATTAGTAACATTAGTACTAATATAAAGTGCTATTGTATTGTTGTTAAAATCACTGCTAATATTATTATTATTAATATTAATCTTATGAGTATTTTACCAAAATAAAGTATAGTAATACTAAATATGAGTAATATATAATTTTTATTAATGTAAAAAAAATATTAATATCAATATTACTCATATTTAATATTAAAATATTATTGAAATAATCAAGAAAAATGTTTATTAATTATAATATTTTATGTTTATCAAGGAGTTTATAATATTTAATATTATTATGAAATAATATTAATAAATTAATATTATTTAATATTATTTTCTTATTATAAAATACTAATTATATTAATATAATTATTAAAATTCATCTTGCAAAAATTTATTATATTTTAGTTAATAAGGAGTGATGATACTATTTATTCACTATTGCTATGTAAATGTAAATTGAACTACCATTAATATTCAAAATTCAAAATAATCTTTAATATTCAAAATTTAAAATAATTTATACATAAATTTAAAATGAATATAGATAGATTTTCACCTACGAATATTTAAGTTATTAATCTATTTATTATTAATTTATTTGCTTAAACAGATAAAAGAAAATATATTATTCAGTCTTTTTAATTTTAGGCCTTGTTACCATATCTGAAACTGATTTTTTAAATAAATCAAATATCTCTCTTTCTCTTAGAAAAAACTAAAAGTACTAAATAGAAAACTAAACAAGATGCCACCTTATTATGCATTTTCTTACTGCCACCGAAGAACAATCACATTAATTTATTATTGAAGAAATCCACATTACAAATCTTTTATTATTGCAAAGGAGTATTAAACTTCAAAACTATGTTATGAAGCCACCTTACAAAATAGAAGAAAACATAGATCAATGACTTAGAAATAGGCAGTGATTTTTTAATCAAAATTTATTATATTTTTCCATCTAAGTGTCAGTCAATAGGTGATCTCCTTATTATAAAATGATATATGAAGAAAAATATAGTGGCTTAGACAAAATAAGAAGAAGAAGAAGAAGAGATTAAGGAAATATGTAATTAATACCATGAATACCAATATCATCGAGTGATGTAACAACAACTTCTTAATTTTAGAGTATTGAAGTTGGCCTATGGAATGGAAGTGCTCAGTGGGCACCTTTACAGACTTGTATAAAAAATCTGGATTGGTTAGGACCACTGGAAAACTGATTAACAAATATACCTTATCTATGAATCGAATCTCAATATCTGTGGTGTAAATCTACATTCAGCGAGTAATTAGTTATCATGAGTACTGTTAATTCAAAGGTTGTGGAAAATAATAAATCAATTAAAGATAATAAAATTAGAAAAAAGAGTTATGGCATTGGTTGAGGGAATTAAAAAATCAAGGTATATAAAGGAGTGGGGTTCTAATTCGAAATCAAGAGCTATGTTGAAACTCAACTTTTTAGTGTCCATCATGGTGAAGAGGCAGTCAACTTCTTTTTCGTTGAAAGGGAAGTTGATTGCATTCACATTAAATTTTTTGAAAAGAACACTCGATTGCATTTTATTTTAATATTGAAGATGAATTTTCTTCTCTTTATATTGGCTGTAAGTTTCACAAGCTCTTCTGTGTTGCGAGGAGCGAGTTCAATACGCAGCCTTTTAGGTAAAGGAGACAATTCCAATTCTGGTGGTACCATGTTTAACTTTCAGTATTATGGTGCAAAAGGTGATGGCATCAGAGACAATAGCAAGGTGACGACTCACGAGTTGAGTTATATCAACAATGAAGTTATCAATTAATGAATTATAATGACATGGGTATATGGGTTTTGACAATTTGACGATCATGTGTTGTTGTATGTGTTATATTGAGAAAATGATCTGGTTTGACTTTTGATACCATTTTTAACCAAGAACTTTTGCTTTGTCTAATGTGTCACTAGTACATATGATCAATTTTTCGACACTTCAGTTCCGACAGTTTTGACGTATTGTTGGAAAGTTCCCCAATTTTCTCAATTTTTTTAATCCCACCAACAAGCTTCATTCTAACGACATGTAGGGAGTATTATTGGAATAGTGACGTTTAAGGGTATCATTGGAATAGCAACGTTTAGGGACAAAGCGTCAGAATTGCGACATTTAGGACAAAAGCGTCAAAATTGTGATGTTTAAGACAAAAGCGTCGGAATAGCGACATTTAGGGAAAGCGTCAAAAGTGCGACATTTCAAGTCAAAGTGTCAGAAGTGTGAAGTTTAGGAAAAATGCATAGGAATAGCAACATTTTCGTCTAATGGCGCACAATTAAATGCGTTCAGGTTGGGTCATGTTGGGTCATGACGTGTGAGGGCACCCAAGGAAACGTGTCGTTCGGGTGGGTAGGTCAGGTCGAGTCCTGTGAGGGAGCCCAAGGAACGCATACGGGTCAGGTTGTATCGAGTGGTGTGAGGGAGCCCAAGGAATGCATCCGAGTCAGGTTGTGTCAGTTCATGTGAGGACGCCCAAGGAATGCGTCCAGGTCAAGTCATGTGATCAGGTCGTGTGAGGGCGCCCAAGGAAATGCATTTGGGCAGGTCGGGTTGCGTCTTGTCTAGTCGTGCCATGTGAGGCTGCCTAAGGAAATGCGTTCGTGTGGCTTGATTCAAGTCATGTGATGGCACCCAAGGAAACACCTTTGGGTTGGGTTATTTCGGGTCATGTCGTACTATGAGCAGGCCTAAGGAAACACGTTTGAGAGGATTGGGTCATGTTGTGTCATGTGAGTGCACTGAAGGAACGTGTCTGGGTCGGGTCGTGTTGGGTTGTGTGAGGACGCCCAAGGAAACGTGGTCGGGCGGGTCAGGGTGGGTCGGGTCCAGTTCTGCCGTGTGAGGCTGCCTAAGGAAATGCATTCAGGCAGGTCAAGTCAGGTCATGTGAGGGTGGTCATATAAAAAATGCTAAGTTGTGACAACTTGTCTTGCTTGCACATGTTTCTACGATCCGTTTTCCGTTTTCTCCCTCGTGCGCTCTTCGCTCAGGCAGGTCGTGTCGTGTCATGTGAGGGCACCATAGGAAACACCTTCGGGTTGGATCATGTGAGAGAGGTCGTATAAAAAATAATAAGTTGTGATGCATGCCTTGCATGTTCGTGCGATCCATTTTTTGTTTTTTTCCTCGTGTCTTCAACGTTCGGGTAGGTCAAGTCGTGTGATGGCGCCCAAGGAATCACGTTCGGGTCAAGTCTACTGAGTCATGTCGTACTGTGAGGGTGCGCAAGGAAACACGTTTGGGCAGGTCTGGTCAGCTCGGGTCGGTTCGGGTTGTGTTGTGTGAGGTTGGACGAGGAAACCCTATGTTAGAGTAGGTCGGGTCAAGTCATGTCATGTGAGGGCCCCCAAGGAAATGTGTTCGAGCAGGTCGGGTCAAGTTGGGTCGGGTTGTGTGAGGGTGCCCAGTAAAATGCGCTTGTGCAGGTCAAGTTAGGTCAGGTTGGGCTGCACTGTGTGAGGGTACCCGAGGAAATTCATTCGGGCGAGTCAAGTTGGGTCTAGTTGTGTGAGGGCACCCAAGGAACGCATCCAGGTCAGGTCATGTCAGGTGATGTGAGGGTGCCCAAGAAATGCGTTTGGGTCAGGTCATGTGAGGGTGCCCAGGAAATGTGTTTGGGTCAGGTCATGTGAGGGCGTCGAAGGAACGTGTCTCGGTCGAGTTGTGTCAAGTCATTTTAGGGTGCCCAAGGAAACACTTTTGGGTGGGTTTGGTTGGGTTCTATCAGGTCATGGCATGTGAGGTGGCCCAAGGAAATGCATTCGGTCAGGTCAGGTCGAGTGATGTCGTGTGAGGGCACCCAAGGAACACATTCGAGAGGGTCGGGTCGGGTCTAGTCATCTGAGGGTCCCTAGGAAAACACGTTCAAGTGATTCAGGTTCGGTCGTGTCGTGAGAGGGTGCCTAAGGAAACATGTTCAGCCGGGTCAAGGCGGGTCGGGTCGGGTCATGTGAGGGTGCCCATGGAAACACGTTTGGGCAGATCGAGTCAGGTCGAGTTATGTGAGGGTACCTATAGAAACACGTTCAGGCTGGTCAAATTGTGTCATGTGATCGTGCCACAGGAAACGTGTTCAAGTCGGATCATGTGAGGGAGGTCTTATAAAAAATGCTAAGTTGTGACCACCTATGTGCCTTGTGCATGTTCGTGTGACCCATTTATTCTTTTCTCCCTCGTGCCTTCGACTTTCGAGCGGGTCGGTTCGGGTCGAGTTGTGCCATATTGTGAGGGTGCCCAAGGAAACACAATATAAAATAAAACACCTACAACATTTCAGAACGAAGTATGAAATAAATGAACCATTACTTAGACTGTATTGTAAGCCAAGAAACCAAAGTTATCAATGCAAGGATATACAATCTTAGTTTTGTGCAGTCTGCTCCATCTAACATTATAAGCATACTGGCCATTTACAAATGGAGTATGTTGACATAAATTGAAGATTAATTCCTCGATGTGAGTTCATGATATGGGAATTTAGTACAAAAAAACTAGGAATATGAAAAACTCAAGGTCATCTCTGTAATGACAGATTTTAATTTCTTTCTTGATCTATTGATGGAATGTTTTTGTGGTGCATCAATTGTTTTTTTTTTCTTATAAATAATTTTTTTGTAATTGGTATCTCGAGGAATCCTCTAGAGATATTCTATAGGTTGGTGGGTATTTTTCCACAATTATTCATAATTATTAATCAATACATTTTTTCCTTTCACTTTCTGTTCAGTTCCCTCCACCTTTCAAGATGAACTAGTTGCTAAAAATACAACTTTGGAATCCTATATCCAGTGGGGTTTATCTATTAGGAAGGGTATTTTATAAAATTCTTCCAAACCATTAGGTTTTTTTATGAATTTAGATTTCTCCATGAAGCTTAAATCCTTAGCCACAATTCCCAACCCATAAACCTCTAAACCCCTAACCCATTTAACCCATGAACCCTAAACCTCTAAACCTTTAACCCCTAACCCCTAAACCATTAACCCTTAACCCATTTAAACCCCTAAACCCTAAAACTCTAAACCCTTAACCCCTTAAACCCTAACTCCCGACCCTAAACCCATTTAACCCCTTAATTTTGAAGAATATATCCACTTCTTCACATGTCTTAGCTTCTTCTTCTTCATTGCAATATGCAACTCCATCCTGCTCCATTGCCCAACCAAGTCAAAGAAACTCTACTTCAACATTTTCCTACAATAATTCAAGTTCAACACGAATCCATGGTGCTCTTCTTTCATACGCGTCAACATACACAAGGTCTGAAAAATCTTCACTTGACATTCTTACCAACTTGACATGTCTTGTTATGCATCTTTGACCATTGACCAATGTCTTTCCCCTTCCAATGTTTCAATGAGGCCAAGAAATATAATTTCTAAGCTTAGATACCAACTGCAGCCCTATCGTTGTAATCGAGTTGGGTTGGGTCGAGTCGTTTCATGTGAGGGCACCCAAGGAAACGTGTTCGGGTAGGTCGGGGTGGGTCAGGTCATGTGAGGCACCCTGGGAAATGCCTTTGATGGGTCAGGTCAGGTCATGAGTTCGTGCGAGGGCACCCAACAAAACACATTTAGGTGAGTCGTTGGGTTGGGTTGTGTAAGGGTGGCCATATAAAAAATGCTAAGTTGTGACTGCCCGTGTGCCTTGTGCACGTTCGTGCGACTTGTTTGTTGCTTGCTCCCTTGTGAGTTCGTTCGAGCGGGTCAGGTCATTCCTTATGAGGGCGCCCAAGGAAACGCGTTCTGATCAAGTACTTGGGTTAGGTCGAGTCGTGTGAGGGATGCCATATAAAAAATTCTAATTAAGTTGTGACATCCCATGTGCCTTTTAGCGCACGGTCGTATGACACGTTTGCCTTTTGCTCCCTTGTGCCTTGTGAGGGACGATTGGGTAGGGTCATGTGAGGGCGCACAAGGAAACACGTTCGTGTTGGGTTGGTTCGTGTGAAGGCACCCAAGGAAAGGCATACAGAGCTGGTCGGGTCGGGTTCTGTCATGTGAGGGTGCCTAAGGAAACGCATTCGGGTCGGGCTGGGTTGGGTCGTGCCATGTGGGGGCTACTAAGAAAACGTGTTTGGGTCAGGTCATGTGAGGGAGGCCATATAAAAAATTCTAATTTGTGACCACTCGTGTGTCTTGTGCACATTCATGTGACCCATTTTCCGTTTTACCCCTTGTGCCTTCGTTCGGGCCGGTCGGGTTGGGTTTGGTTGGGTCACGTGAGGAGGACCAAGGAAATGCAATCGGGTTAGGTCGGGTTTGGTCGTGCCATGTGGGGGCACCCAAGAAAATGTGTTCGAGTTAGGTCGGGTTATGTGAGGGCACTCGTATCAAAATTTCTAAGTTGTGACAGCTCATGTGCCTTGTGCACGTTCGTGCGACTCCTTTTTCGTTAGCTCCATTGTGCCTTCATTTGGGTGGGTTGGGTAGTTCCGTGTGAGGGCGCCCGAGGAAGCAGGTTCAGGTTAGGTCAGTTTAGGTCATGTGAGGGTGGCCATATCAAAAATTCTATGTGTGGACTACCCGTGTGGCTTGTGCATGTTCATGCGACCTCTTTGTCGTTTTCTCCCTTGTGCCTTCGTTCGGACTAATTGTTGAAGATTGCAACAAGAAACATTGAAGGAGGAATCCTGAAACATCATTCCTGATCCTAGTTGGAAAGTGATCACCTAAACTAGGTGGGGCCCACACAGGTGATTTTTGTCGCAAATTTTATTTTTAGACATGTCGATCATATTCTATGAGTTACAGGATGCTATTTGTGGATGGTTGGTCAAGTTGGAAAAAATAGATGGACTTCTATTTTTAGACATATTGGGTGGAATCTATTTTTAGATTTCCAGTCTAAAAATAGATATGTCGAATATTATTAGCTCTTAATAATATTTGGACTATAAACAATATCTTATTCTCTTGGAGCACTTTAGTTAAGTGCACAGATGTGGCACAGGAGTTGACAGAAGGAATTACGCTATTCACGAGGGTTAAGTCGAGCTATTGCATGGATACTTCGGTTAGAACTCATGTGACAGAGTTTGGTGGAGTTGATTGAGGAAGTTAATAAAGTTGTGTTCAATTTAACTAAGCTAAACATAGTTGAGCTAGTTGTATCTAGCCTAACTGATTGATACACTAGTGAGAGTGGTGTGAATTAATAATTAATTAATTCACTAATTATAAACTCATTAATCAACTAAATAATACATCAGTTAAATTCAGTGCATGGACAATTTCATTGGAGACCAGTGAAGAGGTACGTGAAAGAGTAGTGTGACTATCAGTTGTGACTATAGTGATGCATGATTTGCATCCAACACTCAGTAGAGATGCCTATAAATACTGCGTGAGCAAGGCTGGGTCAATTCAATTCTCATCAAGAGGCATTCTTCAATAGGGATTGCGCAGTAGAGGCTGGCTATCAAGTGGCAGAGATTGGAGCATGTGTTTTGCTAGATCCAGCTTGATTAGTGTGTAGAAATTGGAGATTGTATTGAGAGCTTGTGAGGAGATTTGTATGATTGTTACATGATCTCTATGACATATATAATATATAGATAGTTGGGGGTTTTCAGCTTTAAGCTTTCCCATTACATACTGTGTTCTTATGTGTGAATTTTTATGGCTTTAATGTGTGCATGCAATTGATTTTATTTCCGCATGTGATGATCAATGGTAGAAGAGATTTTGTATTGTGCATGAAGATAAAATAGTGTGTGATCGGGAGAATCTCGGTGGATAACATATCAGTTATACAAATTTCTACATGGTATCAAAGCAATAGATCAGTATGGAGCAATTGCAAAGCATTGAAGCGGTTTTTGGAGCACAACTGGGTGTTCGAAATTGCTACGATTTTGTCTTAGTGTCAAAGTTGAGATGTATTTCAATGGATTGCGATTGGAGTATGCCCTTGAGGTAGCTTGAATTATATTGCATGGAAGGACGGGATGGAGCGGTCTTTGGATGTGTGATGGGTTGAAGGAGTTCATAGATGCGAAATTCCAAAACTTCTAGCGATATTGCCGTAATTAACGCATGGCAAAAAAAAGAAGACAACGGAGTGTCGAAGGATTCGATTTGGAAGGTGTGAAGGATCACATAGTATCCAGCCTTCATAGTAAATATTCTCCATAGTGATGTGGGTTTGACATATTTTCCAAAGCAAAAAAATGACCGAGAGGAAGTTGGTGCTCGAGATAAACTCAGGAAAATAAAAATGGAGAAGAATGACACTATTCCGGTATACTTGAAAAAGTTTTTCCACTGCAGGGATTAGCTTGGGAGTGTAGGAGTTAGTGTGGATGACAAGGAATTCGTGAGCTTGTCTCTCCTTGGGATTTCGAAGAGTTGGCATTCCCATCAGGACTCTGTCAATGGTCGGGAGAAGCTACCAGGATGGGAGCGACTTTTGTCGGATCTTGTGCAGGAGGAGATAAGGCGAGATACCTGGGATGGCTCTTCATCAAAGAATGATGATGAAGAGGATTTCACTTTGGCTGCCAAAGAAAGGAAGGGGAAGAGAAAGAAGAATGCTTCTCAATCTGGTGCGGATGGCAAAGAGCGTGACATGTCCAAAGTGAAGTGTTTTCATTGTCACGAGCATGGGCATTTCGCCACGCATTGTCCACAGAAGAAGAAAAAGTAAATTTCTTTTAGGCTATGAGTGGTGAAATCTTGCCTCGCAATTTAGTGGACTTCTCATTGATCGCATTCATGGTGTTTAGTGCATTTGGATCGGGGTGGTACTTTGATAGTAGTGCTTCATTTCACATGATGGGAGATGTGAACCTTTTCAGTGACTTAGTGGAGAAAGATCTCCAGTTGCATGTTGAGTTGGGCGAAAATGACAATACGGTGCGACCGGCATTGGTACCATTACCTTTCAGAGGGAGTCAGGTAAACTCATTCTTTTACAATATGTAGCGCATGTTCCAGGTTTAAAGAAGAATTTAATCTCAGTTGCAATGTTAGAGGATAAAGGGTATGATGTTGTCTTTAGTGACGGAAAATTTTTCCTTCGGCACAAGGCAATAGGACAAGTCAAGAAGTTTGGGATTCGAGCAAATAATCTCTATAGACTTGAAGTAGATGGGATGTCTACAGAGCTTCCTACTATTTGGAAGTGCAAGAAAGACATGCAATTGAAGCTTGAGAGGGAGCAAGTTTTGCATGCAGGTAAAAGTGAACCTCGGGATGTGGAGCAGCCACAAGATAAGGATCATGGAGTGGGAGAAACCACTCATGCAGAGAAATTTCGTGCCAGATGGGTAGAGGGAGTGCATGCAGCTATACCACTAGGTGAGAGGTGGGGCGACATGCATGATTAATCCCAAGAGGAGATTTCTAGGCAGGATTCATGAGATGGTGTGGATCTCATGAATTGAACCTGGCTACGAGGTGCCCACAGCATAGAAGTAGCATGATTAGTTGGATTGATGCAGGAAAATCAAAGTGACAGTGTCAGATACTGCAGCACGGATCAGAGTTGACAGCAAGTGCAGAGTGCATGGGTGCAAGAGTTCAAAAACGCAGTGGTTCCTGATGACATGTGCAGTTGGTACCATCAAAAGTCGAAGACTTTGATGATAGATGCATCAGACTAATTGAGTTCTTTGGAGCCTATTCAGTTTTAGAGGAGTTGCAGAGCAGATGCATGGAGTTGCATGGTGCTTGTGAAGGTTGCAAGGAGAATGCATGGAGTTGCATGTCGCATGCAAAGACAGTCCTTTCTTGTTGAGAGGGAGTGTTGAAGATTGCAAAAAGAAATAGTGAAGGAGGCATCCTAAAACATCATTCCTGATCCTAGTTGGAAAGTGATCACCTAAACTAGGTGGGGCCCACACAGGTGAATTTTGTCGCAAAGTCTATTTTTAGACATGTCGATCATATTATATGAGTTGCGGGATGCTATTTGTGGATGGTTGGTCAAGTTGGAAAAAATAGATGGAATTCTATTTTTAGACATATTGGGTGGTGTTGGGGTTTCCACGTTTTGGCCAGATTTGCAAGACGAAAAGATGATACAACATCAGAACCACTTTCAGACCTCGGGATCTAGCCCTCCTAGGTCTAGAGGGGGATCTCTCTGTATGAGCAAAGGTTTATGTATATGAGGCTCAAATGTTATGATTTTAGGTTAGTTATAAGGCTCTTGGTTTTTTTGTTGACTGTTTTTTTTGGTTGCTGGTTATTAGGAATGAAGGGTTTAATATAGGCTAGGATGAGCAAAGAGGGATAAGGCAAAGGTGAAATATTCCAGGAAATATTCAAAACCATTGGGCAATGGAGTCAGGAAAGGATTTTCTTGCTAATCAATAGGCAGGCTTTCAATTGGGCTAGTCATGTAGAGCTTGGGATTCTTCGAAGATGATTGTGTGATATGTGATGGAAAGTAGGAGGGGGGAGATAACACGATTTTAGAGCACAAAATTAGGATCAGCGGGTCGTGGGATCTGGTGGACAGGGATAACTCAAATCCCAAGTGTTCCCAAATCTTCCAACTAAATCTATAACAAGAAGCGTCTAAGAACTGAATTCATTTAATTCATACATCAGAGAGCAGGAAATAACATCCACTACACTGGTTAAACCAACTGAAATCATGTCTCAGATAATACATTCAGAAGAGAAACATAAATGGCAAGGAGAGCAGAAACACAGGGTACCTAACAAGGGTAAATCCTATGCCAATATTCTGATGCAAGCCAGTAGAAACGAAATAAAATGAATGTAAACACAGAGATAGGAAAACATCACCGCTGCTTCAGATCAGGATCCAAAGAAATGTGCTTGTCATATTAAATAATAATACCAATCAAGTACAATATTGCCAATAGCTGAATACTCAGTCTGAAAACATCTCCTTCAACCTATCTTACAATATTTACACAGAGACTGTGTCTCAAAAGAAACTACTTTCAGTTTTCCGATAACTGATCAACAACCATTACGATGAGTTCTTCATGAATTTATAGCTCCGGAGGAGTAGAGGAGGTAGGTGGAGAACTAAACGCAGTATTAAACTTCTGAAAAGAAAGAGGGCCGAAGCCCATTCTGTATAAATCCTATGCATTAATATCTGGTGTTCTTTGGGTGAACGAATGATCCTTTTTAGACTACGGATTACTCTGATATGACTCCAATGTGTTCTGACTGCAGTACTGTGTGGTGCTATTGGTGAATAAACAATAGGTAAAGAAATGATAAAGAAATCTACCATACTGATGAATTAAATGCTCTGATAGTACTGGGGCTGTTTCAGGGTAGAAAATCTCTCTAGAACATGGCATATATTGAGCACTGCATGGGCGCTCTGTCCTTTATAGAGGAAAAACATTCTACTTCTATATAAACCCCTGATATGCATTGATTTCTGTGTGTTGTACCTTTGCATAATCTATGGGATCATTGATCTGGTGCTTTGCCTCTAAACTGTTGTATTAAAGCTCAAAACCCTCAATTCTGAATGCTGGAATCCATGATTATAAGCTGGTCTTTCTCCACGGCTTCATAAATGTCTTGATCTGCAAAATCTGGGCTTTAATGGTGCTGGATAGATTTCTTGCGAAGATTAAACCTTCCTTGGGTAATATTCATGATTCCGCAACCATTTCCGGGCATTTCCATTGTAGTACCAGCTTCCAGATTTAACTCTGCCTGTGCAGCACGCCATTGAAGTAGTACATATTGAACCATGGCGTTTCTTTTGCCTCTGATAGCCCAAAAAAAACATGAAATTTGTTAATAAAACAATGGCTGGGAGTGGATGATGTGGATGATAGTGGGACTGCGGAGAAATGGCGGAAAATTTCTGTGGAATGGTGGAGAACAGAGATGGCGTAGGTTGGCAGAATGCGGAGGAGATTTAAATGAAAACCTTAATAAAGCCGACCTATGAATAGATATGTGAAACGGGAGGGCGGATGTACGGTGAGGCACGTGGAGGTGACATGGCGGGACCGGGTGGTGACGAAAAATTCAACAGCGGGAAGATGATTTAGGACCGTCGGATTTGAGAAGAGATCGACAGTGGGAAACACGGTGGAGGGCAGTGGAACGGTGGGCCACGAGTACGGTGATCATGGGTTAAAACCCATGCAACTCTGTCGAGCGATGACCGTTGGATGGGCAAAGGCAGATCTGATGGCTCGTATGAATATCGCTGCGCGTCCCATGCCAAACGTTAACGCGCGATGGGAGGGCGGTTTTGTTGCCGTACAGGAGACAGGTGTCGAACATTGTATGGAATCACTGGGAAACGAAAAAATACCGCCTGAACCCCATTAGCAGTGTGATGAAAACTGGGTTGTTTTATGGTATGGCATGTGGCGGGGACCATAGTGGCGGATACACTCCGAACCGTTGATCTGGCGGTGAATGGACGGTGATGGCGTGATCAGTGGTTTGAATGGGTGAATCTTGAGCGCCGCGGGTTTGAACGATCATCGTTCGATCTATATGGATCAATGCTTGAGAAAATTCTTGAAAAACATATGTGATAAGCGCCTTCGGGCTAGCGCTTTGGTCACAGCACTAGGTTCTGTGGGAGGAAAAGGTGCGGAGGCTAGCAGAGAAGGGGCTGAGGCCTATTATATGGTCCGAAAGTGGGTTTTTAACCCTTTTTAATGCATTTTTAGGCCTAAGGAGGGTAACGGTAAAGAGATAGAGGGGAATTTTGAGGAAACAAAGGGAAAAGGTAGGATTTAAAGGGGGATTTGGAGAAAGATTGGGAAGGAAAGGGGATTTTGCAAAGGGGAAGAAAGGGGAGACATGGAGAGTTCCGCAGAGGGAAATTTATGAAGGGAAGAGGCATAGGAAACTTCAAGGATGATGTGTCTTCAGGGGAGATGCATTCCTTGAAGGCTCAAAAACAATCTAGCCCCCTACTTTGCTTTTGCCAAAAATTTATAGGGGGCTAACAATGGCTCCACATGGGGATGGCTTCTTCTTGAAGGAGTCAAGAATTCAAAGAATATATCTTTGGAGAAGGTCAGTCGCCTGCTGCTTAGAACATCCCTTTTTCTTTGATCAGCTGCCACAATATGAAGACATTACATCAGCAGAAATTTTTTTGCAACAAACTACCTACCTATTCTATAATCCTAGCATTTTTCTTCTTGGGTGCATTTGAACTAGCAGACCCTTTTAATAATTTATTGTTATAATCAGAAAATAAACCTATTCTATTTCTACCCTTATTGCTCCATGAGACCAGATTAGATTGTTGGTCTCATATGTTTCTCTACCTAGTCTAATATATGTTGGGATTAAACTGTCCAGCAGATTTCTTCTCTACATTCTAAGACAGGAAATTGAAAAACAGTCAAGCCAGGATTAGACTGTCTGACTTGTTGTGGGTCCAAGGCATAAAGACAGTTGCACATGGACAAAATTTGCAGAAAACTTAAAACAAACTGTGAAGGCTTGAGATCTGGAACTTGTAGTATCCTTCTTTCTTTTTGTGACTCAAGTTTTGAGCACGTTAGAGTCACTTCCTTTTCTTCATTTCAGCTCTGGTTTTGAGCATGTTAGAGCTGATTCTCCCTTTTTCCTTTGCTGGTCCAGACTTTGGGCATGTTAGGACCAGCTTCTTGACTTTCTTTGGCTCAGGTTTTGAGCTTGTTAGAGCCAATCTTTTGCACATCAGAGGTTCATGTTTTAAGCATGCCGGAACCTCTCCCTTTCCTCTGTTTTTTTGAATCATTTTTTCCTCCTTTACTTGGAAATAAAAACTGCAATGGTATGTACAATGGAAACTGGAAACTGTAAATTAGCAGAAGTAATGTTTGAGCATCTTGCCATTGACAGGACCCCCAAACATCTCGATGCCATCTAATTCTTGTAAGAAGAAATCACTGGGACCCACAGTGCCCTGGATGAGGTATGGACCTTGCCACAAACTGTCAAATTTGTTGTGATTTCCTTTATCCTCTCTTCTCGAATCCCACTTCAGAACCTTATCTCCAACTTTCAAATCAACAACTTTGGTTCTTTTGTCAAAAAATTTCTTTATGTTCTCTTGAACTTTCACTGCTTTGATGTAGACCTCTTCCCTTGTTTGCTGAAGATGGATTGTTTGGTTTATTCTCCTCACCATGTTGTCTTCTTCTGTTTGGATCTCTTGGACCAGCTTGATCACTGGTATCCCAAGACTGTTAGGGAATACTTCTTCCGTACCATAGACCAGCTGGAATGGTGACATGCCAATGGACTTCTTTGTTGTAAGCTTGTCAGCCCACAAAGCATGTACTAGCTTGTTATGCCATGATTTTTTGTTCTCTTCCAATAGCTTCTTGATGATGATCACCAGGCTCTTGTTTGATGATTCAACTAATCCATTACCTTGAGGGTAATAGGAAATTGAATGACCAAGTGCTATTTGGTACCTATGACAAAAATCAACCATCTTGTTGGATCCGAAAGCAGTAGCATTATCAGTGATTATTTTCCTTGGGCAGCCAAACCGAGAGAGGATGTGACTTTCTAGGAAACTAATGATGACTGAATTTGTGTCATTCCTAGTGGGCACAGGCTCTATCCACTGAGTGAAATAATCTGTGGCTGTTAGGATCCATTTGTGTTGAGAAGAAGAAGCAGGGTGAATTTCCCCTATGAAATCTAGGCCCCATTGTAGAAAGGGACCTTCAACAGTGATGGGTTGTAGGGGTAAAGGGAGGAGTTTTCTTTTGCCTTCAAAGATCTGGCATTTGTGGCAGGGAACTATCATTTTATGGACATCATTGAAGAGCGTGGGCCAATAGTAGCCAGCTCTAAGTATTGTGTTTACAGTGGATTTCCAACTTAGATGGCCTCCACATTCTCCATCATGAAATTATTGTTTAACCCTCTCTGCTTCATTCTCAGGCAAACATTTAAGCAATAGGCCATTAGGATTCTTCCAGTATAATTTTTCATTCACAATGCAGTAATTTCTTGTTTTTAGCTTTAAGAATATGGCCTTGGTCTTTGATAATCCGGGAGGGGCATTGAGGTGTGTAAGCACATACAAAATTTCAGAATACCAAGGAGAGCTATGAAACTTTTCCTCAATAGTGATATCAGGCAATTCTTGTTGCTCATCCAAGGTATTTATCATGTTAATGTCTAGGGCTTGTAGGTTTGATTCAGCCATTAATTTAGCTAAGCCCTGACCTTTAATCAGTTTGGTGGGTTTTATCTCAAGGTCATACTCTAAGATGACAGCTATCAATTTGCCCCTTTTCCCATCTGGGTCTTGGGATATTATATATTTGACTATGATGTTGGGCACATAAGCTACAGTGTGAGAATGCAATATGTACACCCTAAAGTCTTTCAAGGCCTTAACCAAAGCATAGGCCTGTTTCTCCATGATGTTGTATTTCAAGGGTGCATCTCTGAGTGCTTTGCTAAAGAAGGTAATTGGCTGTTCCATTCCCTCCGTGTTTTTCTGCAGCAAAACTGCAGCCACTGTGTGCTTAGAGGCAAATGAAAAAATCAGGAAATCTTTGGAGAAATCTGGGTTGATCAGGACAGGAGCTTGGGTAAGTGCAAGTTTCATTGATTCGAAAGATTGTTTAGATCCTACAGTCCATTTAACTTCTGCACCTTTCTTCAGCATGTTAGTCATGTTCCTAAGGCGTTCAGCCAGATTTGGAATAAACCTCCGAAGGAAGTTAATCTTCCCAATGAAAGACTATAATTCCTTGATGTTTCTGGGCTGTGTGATCTACAGTATTCCCTCAACTCGCTATGGGTCTATCCCGATTCCCTTCTCGGATATAATGTGGCCAAGGAGTTTACCCTCCTGTAGCCCAAAGATAGTCTTTTTGGGATTCAAAGACAGACCAAACCTTCGACATTTTTCAAATAATTTTCTCAGATGTTTCAGGGGTTCTTCTTCAGTCTTGGAAAAGATAGTTATGTCATCCAAGTAGATAACAATGAAGAGCCCTATCTCATCTGAAAATGCTATGTCCATCACTCTTTGGAAGGTGGCTCCAGTGTTCATCAATCCAAAAGGCATCTTCACATACATAAAGGTACCCCATGGAGTGGTAAAGGCTGTCTTGAGTTGGTCTTCTGGGATTACTAAGACTTGGTTATATCCGGAGAAACCATCTAGTAGGGAAATCCTCTTAGAACCTACTACCTTCTGAAGAATATGTTGCATTTTAGGCAAAGGGTAATTTTATTTGAGTGAGGCTCTATTAAGATTCCTAAAGTCTATACACAATCTGATTTCCCCTGTTTTCTTCCTCACGGCCACTAAGTTTGATACCCAATCAGAGAACCTCACGGGCATAATTATACATGCTTCATACATCTTCTTGATCTCTTTCTCTACCGCAGGCAATTGTTTAGGATTGATTCTACGAATTTTTTGCCTAAAGGGCTTCTGATTTTCTTTCAAGGGTATCTTATGCTGAATGATATTTATGTCATAGGCCTTTAAGTCCTCATAGCTCCATGCAAACACATCAATGAATTCCTTGAAAATTTCAATGTATTTCTTCTTCATGTTTGCAGGTAAAGACTTAGCCAGTTTAATCATTTTGGGCTTATCTTCAGTGCCTATGTTGAATTCTTCCACATCAGAGTCTGCATGTTCTATAGTGGGCTTTTTTTCCACAACATCAAAGTCAAAAAGGTCCTCTAAGGGTGCCAGGCCTCTGGGTATATTCTTATCTTTGGCATGCAGCACCTCTACCTCTTCACTATCTGCATTTTCACATTTGCGGTCAGGATTTCCAGTCTGTTCATCTGAAGAATTTATTTCTATGTTACAGGGTGTTTCTTCCTCATCTGAGGATTCTTCACTTAGGCGGCTACTGTCAGATTTGGAGTCTAAATCAGAAAATTCAAACTTGTTTCTGCTTACCAGAAAATCTTCGATCTGTTTATCACCTTCAAAAACCTGCCAATATTTTTCGTTATCGGGCACAGCAGATCTAAATTTGGTCTGAATGATGATCTGTTGGTCTTTGGGAGTCTTGGGGTAGGAACTGGCTAGGCAAGCTAATCCATTTGCAATGACATTTTGACTCCTAGGAACGAACACTAATTTGTATTCAACAAACGTTTTCAGTAGATCCATGGTGTCATTCCTATATGCTCTCAGCCTAGGATGTTTCACTGTGTATTCCCCATTTACCTATTTTATCACCAGCTCAGAATCTCCCTGCACAGCTATCTTACGAGCTCCTAATTTCATCAACAGATTTATACCCAGGATCAGAGCCTCGTATTCAACGACGTTATTCATGCATTTGAAATGCATACTACAGGCGTGGCTCTCAGCATAGTCGTTTTCTGTATTATGTAACCATACCCCCGCTCTGACGGTTCTCTTGGTGCATGACCCATCAAAGTTCATCACCCACAGGGGTTCACTCTTGGTTTCAGTGTCATTCTTTTCCCTGTGGCTGGTTTCGCCATTATGTTGCGTTATAGGGTCTATACTGGGTTGTGGATCACTTTGTTCCTTGTGAAATGTATGAGTCTCAAGGATCTGTCCAGATGGCTGTTTACGCTTTGTTTCTTGTTCACTCGGGGTTAGGTCTCCACCGCATATCCTATAGGTTTCGTTGCGATTTTCTTCTTCGTTGTCCTCTAAATCTAGAGCAGCCATTATGTTAAAATCAATAGCTTATGCCTCTCTGTTTGTATCTTTGTTTTGGGACCCTGACTCTTCTAAGGATTCATCATTACAAAATATGAAGGAGTCAAGGTCTGTATGTACAGAATAAACAAGTGAATTTTCTGGTTTTTCGGGGCTACTGAGTAGGAATTTCATCTGTGTCTCCCTATACAGTTTTCTAAGTTGGCCAAAGATTGGGATTATGGCATATGAGCCATCCATCTGCATCGTACCCTGCAGCTTGGCTCCCCGTGATCTTGATAGTAGCATGCCATACTTGGGTGGCACATCTGCCACCACAACATCCATGACCATGCATTTAGCTGGGATTTGAGTTAAGCTCACACACAAGTCTTTGATCAGGCCTAGGCATTTTACTCTGCTAGATTCGAAAGAGTATAAATATTTGTAGGGTCTAGTTATCTCTAGACCTAGTCTTTCCATAACTACCTTAGGCATTAGGTTGTGAGATTCTCCAGAATCATCCATTGCATTGTGCAAGATCTTGTCATGAATTTTGATACTGATATAGAAATGTAGAACTACCCCCTCCTGTAACTTCCCCTCTAACTTAGGTCCAAACAAGAGGGCAGGTTGATCATCATTCAAATTGACAGAGTCACCATTCTCACTAAGGTTCAAAGCCTTCAAAATATGGCCTTTATATACATCCTGAGTGGCTAGCTCAGAAAGTGGGACAGAGATTTTAATTCTTGCAATCTCACTTTCCAAATTGAAAGTGGATTGACTCTTGGGAATGCTCATCTCTGTTTTATCTGCCACTGCCTTAGTGGCTGAATCAGTGGGCTGATTCTCATTATGTACAGTGTTTGTGACAGTTTTATTAGGAGCACTAACTGCAGTGCTAGTGTTGCTAGTTGGTTTACCTTGTGCATTAGTGTTTTGGTTGTCTTTTTCTCTATTCATTCCAGAACTCTTAGCTGCTGATTTGTTGGTTTCAGCAGTTGCTTTAGAAGTTTTCTCAGGCCTCTTTTTTATGGTAGTCTTAGAAGCTTTGGGTTTGGTAGTTTCTTTAATCTTTTTTCTTCTAATTTCATACTGTTCTCTGACCTGCATCATGGCATTCTCAAATCCTAATCTGTAATCTTCAGATTCCAACCATTCCTCCTCCCAACCAGAGGGTGAAGGCTAGTCTTGTTCTGAATAACAGTTATGGATTGAATCTTCTGTTTCAAACATATTAATTATGTTTCCCTCAGACTCTTCTATGATTCCCTCATCTTCATCAAGAAAATTCTCTTGGAATGGGGGAATAACTTGTTGATCTGATTCTCTTTGTCTGTTGGGAACGTTATTGTTTCTTCTAAAGTTCTGGTTCTGGTTCTTGTTCTGATTGCTAACGGTGACAACCATATTTTCCATCATTTGTTGTAACCTTTCCACATTTTTAGATAGATTATCATAATTTTGGTCTGATGTGGAGGCTACATTGTCATCTCTGTATGTTACCCTTCTCTTAGCCTTTAGGCTTGCTCTTTTCTCAATCAGGTTGGCTTCTATATTCATTGCTCCTTTCTGCATGTCCTCCAACGTGTTTTATTCCTTATCCCTAAGCTCATAGGCCATGTCAACATCAAAGCCTTTAGGGTATTTTGCTAGGGCCATGCCTTGTGGAGGTTTCATATGTGGAGGGAGAGAATTATAAATGATGTTGAACCTTGTTGTGTAATCGTGGACACTCTCTCCTACGTTTCTCTTAAGGGTCATGTATTCTGCCAGGAGTTGGCAAGGATTCACCCTAGTTTCCCATTTGTTTATGAAAGTCTGATATAAGCTGGGAAGATAATTTATGCTACCTGGAGGTAGGCCCTTAAAGCATTTATTCACATCACCCCCTAAGCTTTGGGTAAAGATTCTCATTTTGACTGTATCATCATCAATTTCCATGTAGTCGAAAGAATCCTCCATCTTATCTACATGTTGTTGGGCTGTGATGGACTCCTTTACAATGAAGTGTAGAATATTAGACTGATAATCATTCGGTAAGGGTACTAGAGGCTGGGGTAAAACCAGAGGTGCATACCAGGCTACCATAACAATATTTTGATGAGCTAAAGGGGCTTGGGTAGTAGGTATATGGATTACAGGGATATTATGACTAGCAGAGGACTGATGAGCAGACCTAGGGTGACTGAGCCCCAAGTTTTGTATGAAATGTAAATCAGGAGGTGTAGATGGAAGGGTCTGTCTATTCCCAAGGTGTCTACCACTTTTCCATTGTGAATTAGGAAGCTGAGGGTCTAGCTGATCTAAGCTACTAAATGACCTAGTTCTAGATAAGCTGTTAGGTAGGTCTAGGTCAAGGTGAAAGTGTGATAGAGCTGTAAGATCTTCTGGTGCAGAATTAGCTCTATGGATGTGTTTGGAAATAGTTGATATTTTAGGTGTATGAGCTCCCTTGAGGATGCTCTCAGGATTTTCAACTATTTCAGGTGGGTCTGGGTCAGGGTAAGCTCTTGTATGAATGGTTCTAGAAGCCAGAATATTTTTTCTAGCTAAGAAGCTTAACCCTACTTGTTACTTCTACTGTTGTTGATGTTGTTATGGGGGCTGGTCTCCCAGTGGAGTCTAATGTGAACCAAGATAATCAGCAGGCCTACTGATCACCAGTGGAGTCTTTGAAATGTTTAGGGAACTATGGAGTCGCCGGGTGGAAGGTTTAGGATGTTTTTTGGAGGGTACACTGTCCACCAAAATGCCCTTGAGATGTCCGTTTTTAAGGATATCTTCAAAACACAGCAAACTCTAACCAGAGATTGACTGGGAGGGCATTTACCAGATATGTCACCTCTGAAAGAGTGTGAGATCCGGAGGCTACCTGGCCCTTTCCAGACTCTGTCCAAGAGTATGGGAAAACACAACAAATGGTGTAGAGGTTGATGTGAGAATAGGAGTGTTTAACTGCCAACCTAACCAGATATTGTAGGTATTTTGAATTCCTAAATATGTTTAAGGTGAAAAGCACTCAAGATTTTCCCAACAGAGTCGCCATTATGTTGGGGTTCCCATGTTTTGGCCAGATTGGCAAGACCAAAAGATGAGACAACATCAAAACCACTTTCAGACCTCGGGATCTAGCCCTCCTAGGTCCAGAGAGGGATCTCTCTGTATGAGAAAAGGTTTATGACTATGAGGCTCAAATGTTATGATTTTAGGCTAGTTATAAGGCTCTTGGTTTGTTTGTTGATTGTTTGTTTTGGTTGCTGGTTATCAGGAATGAAGGGTTCAATATAGGCCAGGATGAGCAAAGAGAGATAAGGCAGAGGTGAAATATTCCAGGAAATATTCAAAACCATTGGGCAATGGAGTTAGGAAAGGATTTTCTTGCTAATCAATAGGCAGGATTTCAATTGGGCTAGTCATCTGAAACTTAGGATCTTTCAAGATGATTATGTGATATGGAAAGTAGGAGGGAGGAGATAACACAGATTTTAGAGCACAAAATTACAGATCAGCAGGTCGTACAAGGATCCTAGTGGACAGGGATAACTTAAATCCCGAGTGTTCCCAAATCTTCCAACTAAATCTATAACAAGAAGTGTCTAAGAACTGAATTCATTTAATTCATACATTAGAGAGCAGGAAATAACATCCACTACACTGGTTAAACCAACTGAAATCATGTCTCAAATAATACATTCAGAAGAGAAACATAAATGGCAAGGAGAGCAGAGACATAGGGTACCTAACAAGGATAAATCCTATGCTAATATTCTGATGCAAGCCAGTAGAAACGAAATGAAATGAGTGTAAACACAGATATAGGAAAACATCACTGCTGCTTCAGATCAGGATCCAAAGAAATGTGCTTGTCATATTAAATAACAATAAAAATCAAGTACAATATTGCCAATAGCTAAATACTCAGTCTGAAAACATCTCCTTCAACCTATCTTACAATCTTTACACAGAGACTGTGTCTCAAAAGAAACTACTTTCAGTTGTCTAATAACTGATCAACAACCATTAGAATGATTTCTTCATGAATTTATAGCTCCGAAGGAGCAGAGGAGGTAGGTGGAGAACTAAATGCAGTATTAAACTTCAGAAAAGAAAGAGGGCCGAAGCCCATTCTGTATAAATCCTGTGCATTAATCTCTGGTGTTCTTTGGGTGAACGAATGATCCTTTTCAGACTGCGGATTACTTTGATATGACTCCAATGTGTTCTGAGTGCAGTACTGTGTGGTGCTATTGGTGAATAAACAATAGGTAAAGAAATGATAAAGAAATCTGCCATACTGATGAAGTAAATGCTCTGATAGTACTGGGGCTGTTTTAGGGTAGAAGATCTCTCTAGAACACGGCATAGATTGAGCACTGCATTGGCACTCTGTCCTTTATAGAGGAAAAACATTCTGCTGCTATATAAACCCGTCATATGCATTGATTTTTGCGTGTTGTACCTTTGCATAATCTATGGGATCATTGATCTGGTGCTTTTCCTATAAACTGTTGTATTAAAGCTCAAAAACCCTCAATTCTAAATGCTGGAATCCTTGATTATAAGCTGGTCTTTCTCCACGGCTTCATAAATGTCTTAATCTTCAAAATATGGGCTTTAATGGCGCCAGATAGATTTCTTGGAAATATTAAACCATCCTTGGGTAATATTCATGACGCCGCAACCATTTCCGGGCATTTCCATTGTAGTACCAGCTTCCAGATTTAACTCTTCCTGCGCAGCACGCCATTGAAGTAGTACATATTGAACCATGGTGTTTCTTTTGCCTCTGATAGCCCTAAAAGAACATGAAATTTGTTGAGAAAACAATGGCTGGGAGCGGATGATGTGGATGATAGTGGGACTGCGGAGAAATGGCGGAAAATTTCCCTGGAATGGTGGAGAACAGAGATGGCACAGGTTGGTGGAATGCAAAGGAGATCTAAATGAAAACCTTAATAAACCCGACCTATGAACAGATATATGAAACGGGAGGGTGGATGTACGACGAGACATGTGGAGTTGACGTGGCGAGACCGGGTGGCGACGGAAAAGTCAACAGCGGGAAGATGATTCAGGATCGTCGGATCTGAGAGGAGATCGACGGTGGGAAACACAGCTGAGGGCAGTGGAACGATGGGCCAGGGGTACGGTGATCGTGGGTTAAAACCTGTGCAACTCCTTCGAGCGATGACCGTTCGATGGGCAAAGCCAGATCTGACGGCTCGTATGAATATCGCTGCGTGTCCCATGCTGAACATTAACGCCCGATGGGAGGGCGGTTTTGCTGCCGTACATGAGACAGGTGTCGAATGCTGTATGGAATTGCTGGGCAATGGAAAAATATCGCTTGACCCCCATTATTGGTGCACTGAAAACCAGGCTGTTTTATGGCATGGCTCGCGGCGGGGACCACAGTGGCGGATACACTCCGAACCGTTGATCTGGCGGTGAATGGACGACGATGGTGCGATCAGTGATTTGAGCGGGTGAATCTCGAGCGCCGCGGGTTTGAATGATCGACGTTCAATCTATATGGATCAACGGTTGAGAAAATTCCCGACAAACATATGGGATAAGTGCCTTCGGGCTAGCGCTTTGGTCACAGCACTGGGTTCTGTGGGAGGAAAAGGTTTGGAGGCTAACGGAGAAGGGGATGAGGCCTATTATATGGTTCGAAAGTGGGTTTTTAACCCTTTTTAATGCATTTTTAGGCCTAAGGAGGGTAACGGTAAAGAGATAGAGGGGAATTTTGAGGAAACAAAGGGAAAGGGTAGGATTTAAAGGGGCTTTTGGGGAAATATTGGGAAGGAAAGGGGATTTTGCAAAGGGGAAGAAAGGAGCAACATGGAGAGTTCCGCAGAGGTAAATTTATCAAGGGCAGAGGCATAGGAGACTTCAAGGATGATGTGTCTTTAGGGGAGATGCATTCCTTGAAGGCTCAAAAATAATCTAGCCCCCTACTTTGCTTTCGCCAAAAATTTATAGGGGGGCTAACAGGTGGAATCTATTTTTAGATTTCCAGTCTAAGAATATATATATGTCGAATATTATTAGCTATTAATAATATTTGGACTCTAAACAGTATCTTATTCTCTTGGAGCACTTCAGTTAAGTGCACAGATGTGGCACAGGAGCTGACAGAAGGAATTATGCTATTCTGGAGGGTTAAGTGAAGCTATTGCATGGATACTTCAGTTAGAACTCATGTGAGAGAGTTTGGTGGAGTTGATTGAGGAAGTTAATGGAGTTGTGTTCAGTTTAACTAATCTAAACATAGTTGAGCTAGTTGTATGTAGTCTAACTGATTGATACACTAGTGAGAGTGGTGTGAATTAATTAATAATTAATTCACTAATTATAAACTCATTAATCAACTAAAGAAGACATCAGTTAAATTTAGTGCATGGACAGTTTCAGTGGAGACTAGTGGAGAGATAGGTGAAAGAGCAGTGTGACTATCAGTTGTGAGTGATGCATGGTTTGCATCCAACACTCATTAGAGATGCCTTTAAAAACTATGTGAGCAAGGCTGGGGTAATTCGAACTCATCATGAGCTATTCTTCAGCAGTGATTGCGTAGTAGAGGTAGGCTATCAGGTGGCAGAGATTGGAGCATGTGTTTTGCTAGATCTAGCTTGATTAGTGTGTAGCAATTGGAGATTGTACTGAGAGCTTGTGAGGAGCTTTGTATGATGATTGTTACATGATCTCTATGACATATATAATATACAGATAGTTTGGGGTTTTCGGCTTTAATATTTCCCATTATATACTATGTTCATATGTGTGACTTTTTATGGTTTTAATGTGTGCATGCAATTGATTTTATTTCCGCATGTAATGATCAATGGTAGAAGAGATTCTGTATTGTGCATGAAGATAAAATAGTGTGTGATCAGGAGAATTTCTGTGGATAACATATTAGTTATTCAAATTTCCACACTAATTGGGTCATGTCTTGTCAGGGTGCCCAAGGAAACACATTCAGGTCAGGCACTCGGGTCTGGTTGAGTCGTGTGAGGGAGGATGTATCAAAAATGCTAAATTGTGACAACCCGTGGGCCTTGTGGCACACATTCATGTGACCTGTTTTCCTTTTTCTCCTTTGTGCCTTCGTTTTGGTGGGTTGGGTACGGTCGTGTGAGGGCACCCAAGGAAACACATTCAAGTCGGGACGGGTCTTGTGAGGGTGCCGAAGGAAACACGTTCAGGGTCGGTCAGGTCGGATCAGGATGGGTCATACGAGAACACCAAACGAAACACATTCGGGTGGGTTATGGGGTCAGGTTGTGTGAGGGAAGTTGTATAAAAAATGCTAAGTTGTGACCACCCATGTTCCTTGTGTACGTTTGTGCGACCTATTTGTCATTTTCTCCCTTGTGCCTTTGTTTAGGCGGGTCAGGTCATGTCGTGTGAGGGTGTCGAAGGAAACACGTTTGGGTCGAGTCGTGTGAGGTAGGACGTATAAAAAATTCTAATTAAGTTTTGATAGCCCCCATGCCTTGTGGAACACGTTCGTGTGACCCATTGGCTTTTTTCTCCCTTGTGCCTTCATTTGGGCAGGTTGAGTAGGATCGTGTGAGGGCGCCCAAGGAAACACATTTGGGTCGGGTTGGGTCATGTGAGGGCACCCAAGGAAACACATTCAAAGCAGGTTAGGTCAGGTCGGGTCGTGTGAAGGAGCCCAAGGAGATGCATTCAGGCCGGTTCGGGTCATGTTGTGTCATGTGAGGGCTGCCAAGGAAACACATTCGGATCGGGTCGTGTGAGGGAGGTCGTATCAAAAATCTTAACTTGTGACCACCCATGTAACTTGTGTATATTAGTGTGACCCATTTTTCATTTTCCCCCCTGTGCCTTTATTCAGGCTGATGGGGTTGGGTTGGGTCGGGTTCTACGATAGCGCTCAAGGAAACGTGTTTGGGTCGGGTTGTGCCGTGTGAGGGCACCCAAAGAAACGCGTTCAGGTCAGGTCGAGTTGTGTGAGGGTGGCTGTATAAAAAATGTTAAGTTGTGACTGCCCATGTGCCTTTTGCACGTTTGTGTGACCCATTTGCGATTAGCTCCCTTTCTCCTTCCTTCAGGCAGGTCGGGTCATGCCGTGTGAGGGCACCCAAGGAAATACATTCAGGTCAGGTCGAGTCGGGTTGTGTGAGAGTGGCCTGTAAAAAATGTTAAGTTTTTACCACTCGTGTGCCTTGTTCATGTTCGTGCGAATTGTTTGTCGTTTTCACCCTTGTGCCGTCGTTCGAGTGGGTCGGGTCATGCCGTGTGAGTGCACCCAAGGAAATGTGTTCGGGTTGGGTCTGGTCATGTGAGGGAGGCTATGTAAAAAATTCTAAGTTGTGACAACCCTTGTGCCTTGTGGAACACATTCGTGTGACCCATTATCCTTTTTCTCCATTGTGCGTCGATTCGGGTGGGTTGAGTAGGGTCGTGTGAGGGTGCCCAAGGAAACACGTTCGAGTTAGGTTGGTTCATGTGAGGACACCAAAGGAAACACATTTAGGGTAGGCCAAGTTGGGTCATACGAGGGCACCCAAAAAAACATGTTTGGGCGAGTCGCGGGGTTGGGCTGTGTGAGGATGGACGTATAAAAAATGCTAAGTTGTGACCGCCCATGTGCCTCATGCACGTTCATGCGAACTATTTTCAATTTTATCCCTTGTGCCTTTGTTCTTGTGGGTCAAGGTGTGCCATTTGAGGTCACCCAAGGAAAAACGTTTTGGTCGGGTCCGATCGAGTCGTGTGAGGGTGATTGTATCAAAAATTCTAATTTGTGACTGCCCGTGTGCCTTGTAGATGTTCATGCGACTCATTTTCCATTTGGCGCTTCTTTTTGCCTTTGTTTAGGTGGGTCGGGTAGTGTCGTGTGAGGTTTCCCAAGGAAACATGTTTTGGTTGGTTCGGGTCGCATCATGTGAGGGAGACTGCATAAAAAATGCTAAGTTGTGACCATATGTGTCCCTTAATGTGCACATTCGTGTGACCCATTTGTCATTTTCTTCCTTGTGCCTTAGTTAGGGCGGGTCAGGTTGTGTCATGTGAGGGTGCCCGAGGAAACGTGTTCAGGTCGGGTTCAAGTCAGGTCGGCTTGTGTGTGTGGAAAGTTTTAAGTTTTACATATTAAATAATTTACATACACCTTAATATATTATTTATTTATATTCAATTTTTAATTTAATACTTTATATATATATATATATATATATATATACACACACACATAATTATTAGTATTTATATTTATATTTAATTTTTAATTCTAATTCTAATTCCTCCCTCAAGAAAAATTTCACCCTTCACCCAGCTTCCCTATTCTCGCGTGCAAAAAATAAACGCTTCTAATCATTGTTCCAAACATCTTTTCATTGTTCTACACGCAAACTTGGTTTGAGCCCGACTCTAACCGATAGAACCTGACTCACCTTGAACGTTGAACACCCATTCCTTGGCACACCTTGTTGTTTCTTTAGTTCTGCCCCACTGCTGCTTGAAGCCATCAGTCCAAGGTTCAAATTAGAGGGAGTTTTAGGCATTGGATTGATGTGAAGAGCTCTGCATGACCCAAGATTATGAATATTTTTCATATTCAATATTACCGAAGTAAATTTTTCAGTATTCGGCCCTTGCGAAAAGGCCATCTAAGGTAATCCCTAATCTGAACTTGCATTTCTATAGTGGTATATTCTTCAAATTGATCAGATAACCATGGTAGATATATTGTTAAAGCTATGAAGCCAAAACTAGATATTGTCAGTAAAATGTCTTTGAAGATTTCAACCGGAAAATGTGTTGCAAATATTTTGTATTTTTCCTTCTGGAGCAAAGCTACTTATGAATCATCTCTTGTGGTATCCAATAGCAATAATGGTTGTATCAAGTAAAACATCACAGAATGACCCTATTGAATGGTGAAGAGCATATCTCATCTAATATTTCTATTCTATTCATAGTGATGATCTGTTACCCCATTGCATGGCATTCTAACACACCAACGTATCCCGTTGGATGATCTATATCCATATTGACTAATTGTTACACTAAAATTTGTCACCATGACATTTAGCTGTCTATATGGGTTCATAATTACCTATATTATGCTCCCTTAGATGTCCAAAACTATAAAGCTCCCATACCAAGTCTCGGAATCAGAGAAAAGCTCATTAAAATCCCAAAAAGCCTAACTTTGCACTTTTCCTAGTTCTTACCTGCGGTACCGTAGTTTCTTGCTCTATAACCTGTGGTAAATCCCACACGTTCTGCTTACTAAAATTTCAAACCCCCGTAAAAGGTAAAATAAAAGAAAAATTAAGTTCTAGAAGCCCAAATGATCAAATATTCTCCCATCTGGAGGCTTCTAGAAGTGTAATAAGGTCGAGCTTCACCCCTTCATTCATGAACCTCTATCCCTTCATTAATGGAGATTATCCCTTGGTATTTGGAGCTAAAATACCTTTATGAGAGGACTTTATCCCCCTCTTTATGGAACTGAAACCTCCTTCATTCTCCTATAAATTCAACTCATGTTTCAGTCTCAAGGGTAGATTGTAGATTAATAGACTTTGGTGGATTAGAAAATTGCTGAAGAAATAATACTCTCTATACTTGGAGTCATTGGTATGAGAACGATCACATAATCATATCTATAGTCTTATTCTAGTTCAGAGAGGAGAAGGCTTGTCAAAGCGAAGGAAAACAACTGCTCAGGACCACAGAAGAACCTATATGACATCAAGGCAACAAGGTTGTAAGGTTACTTCTTGTCACACAAGTTAATACAAATGGATTCTATTTTCTCATTAAGTTTTTCATGTATCTATTTGAGTAATTTAATTCTTGGATTCCTTGATCACTGAGATAGATTAGTGTTTCTAAATTATTATATCTTGCAGGTCCTTTTAATCCTTTTTCCTGTCTTTGGATGCAGGTCTTACATGCTGAATTGACCTTTTTTGGAGCGACTAGATTAAATATTACAGCAAGCGTTGGACTTCAAGTAGGGGCATGTCCTCATAATTTGTTGTTTAATAATTTTTAATCACAAATAATCTAGAGAAAATGGTTTTCATTTGGATGTTTGTTTCTAGACATCCTTAGGATACTAGGGAGATCGCTCTTGTCCGCAAGAGGGATTAATCTGTTAGAAAATTATGTATTACAAAGCAATCCAACACATAAGATATGCAGAAAATACAAGCACACAAACACATAAAACCAGAGAGACATAGATATACGTGGTTCACCCAGTTTGGGCTACGTCCACCCCAAACAACTAGTCCTTCCTTTCTATTATCCAGCAAAATGAAGAGACGCAACCTATAGCAGATCCGTTGTAATATCCTCTATTCTCTCTCACAGTATCCCTATATTTTTCTCACTCTGAGAATAAAAAGACAATACACAACCGCAATACATGCGAAGGGTTTCCTTCTAGGGAAAAAATACTAAAATAAACATAACTTCTACCATTAGATCATCTGCCTAATGAACGGCCCAGATTGACTAGAAATTACTATACTTTAACAAGGCAATTTTACATCTGTTTTTAGCTTTGGGGGCACTGCCCCCGAAACCCCCCACCAAGGGGGGGCTCCATAAAGTTGCAGCTACCCCCCCTGGACCCCCTAGGCAGCGTTTAATTATGGGTGGCGTTGCCACCCCATTAAGGTATAGGGGTCCAATGCTGTGATACAAAATAAACAAGATAATAAGGCTGGACACCCAACAAGATAAGCCTTTGTAACCAAATAATTTCTTTACTAGCCTCTGTAGCAACAACATACCCTTCTTCAGTTGTTGAAAGTGCAACAACACTTTGGATTTTTGAAACCCAGTTGACAGTTGTTCCACCTACAATAAATACATATCCTATAATACTCCTCCTATTATCTCTGTCACCTGCCATATCTGCATCAACATATCCCTGTAGAGCAATGTTTGAACCACCAAAGAATATTGCTTTATTTGTGGTACCTCTCAAATATTTGAGAATCCATTTCACTGCCATCAAATGTTCTTTTCCTGGATTGTTCATGTACCTACTTACAACTCCCATTGCATGTGCAATATCAGGCCTTGTGCAGACCATTGCATACATTAAGCTTCCAACTATTGATGCACATGGAAATTTAGACATATATTCCATTTATTGTTGGGTCTTGGGGCACATCTCCTTACTAAGTTTGAAATGGCTACCAAAGGTGTACTAACTTGGTTTGCATTCCACATATTAAATCTTTTCAACACCTTTTTCATGTACTCATTATGAGACGATCTTAATTTGTATTTTCCTGTCTCTGGTTATTCTCATACCAAGGATTTGTTTTGCAGCTCCCAAATCCTTCATTACAAAGGAATTTGCCAATTTTCTTTTGAGCACATTTATTTCCTGCATGTTAGACCCTGCAACAAGCATGTCATCTACATACAATAACAATATAATGTAGCTGCCATCATTTCTTTTCAGCTAAACATAATGATCAGAGTGACATATAGTATAATGTTGTTCAGACATAAACCTATCAAATTTTATATACCACTGCCTCAGAGCCTATTTTAAGCCATACAAGCTCTTATTTAACCTGCACACTAATTTTTCTTTCCTTTCGACCTCATATCCTTCTGGTTGCTAAATATAGATCTCTTCCTCCAAATATCCATGGAGAAATGTTGTTGTTATATCTAACTATTCAAGATGAAAATCTTTTGCTGCTACAAGACTTAAAATAGTTCTGATTGAAGTCATCTTAATAATAGGAGAAAATATTTCATCAAAATCAATCTCTTTCTTCTGTGCAAACCCCTTCACCATAATTCAAGCTTTGTACCTCTATTTTCCTCCATCTTCTTCCTTCAGCCTGTAAACACATTTATTCTGCAATTTTTTTTTTCCTGTAGGCAACCTGACTAAGTACCAAGTCTAGTTATGTATTAAGGAGTCCATCCCTTCTTCATTGGCTAGCTCCCACTTAATCCTATTTTCAACCTGCATTGCATCTTCATAACATTTGGGTTCACCAGAACCAGTCAACAATAAATAATATAATTAAGGAGAGTATTGTTCAGGGGGTCTAGTTATCCTGGTAGATATTCTAACACCACATTCAGGTGTTTGAGGTGCCTGTTTCTGTTGTTGTGGTTGTTGTTCTTGTTGTTGATTATTATTATTTTCGGTGTTGTTTCTTTTTAGGTGATCTCATCAAGAACTATGTATTTTTGTTTTATTTTTCATTTTGTTTCATTTCCTATAGCTTGATTCTTTCCCAAGGCCTTTTCATTGAATCTTGCATCTGCATCTCTACTCCTAACGATTTTGTGATTTCATAATCATATAAGAGATAACCAAAATCATTAACACCATATCCAATAAAGGTACATTTCTTTGATTTTTCCTAAAACTTTGTTCTATTTTCTTTATTAATATGGACAAAGGCATCACAACCAAAAGGCTATAAAAAAGAGTAGTTTACCTTTTTACCTGTCCATGCTTCCTCTGGAATACCACCATCCAAGGAACTTGAAGCCCCTCTGTTTATTAGATAAATAGTAGTATCTACACCATCTGCCCAAAATTGTAAAGACAATCTTGCATGCAATCTCATGCACCTTGCACGCTCCATGATTATTCTATTTATCCTTTCTAACATACCATTTTCTTGTGGTGTTCTTGGAACTGTCTTCTCTCTGCGAATTCCACGCTCCAAACAGTACCTATGAAACTTTTTGCTACAATATTCACCTCCATTTTCTGATCTGAGGCACTTCAACTTATTTCTTTTTTCAATCTCAACCAAAGCTTTCCATTTCTTGAAAGTATCAAATACATCAAATTTACTCTGAATACAATAAATCCAAGTTTTTCTAGTTGCATCATCAATAAAAGTAACATAATAACGAGAGCCACCAAGAGATGATACCTGAGCAAGTCCCCATACATCTGTATGCACAAGCTCTAATTTTTCAGTCTTCTTTTATTTCCCAACTTTGATAAATCTGACTCTCTTTTGTTTTCCATAAATACAATTCTCACAGAAATCCAAATCAGCATTCTTCAAACCCGACAACAATTTTCTTGAGTGAGGAATCTTCATCCCCTTCTTAGTCATGTGTCTGAGCCAATGATTCCATAATGTTGCATCTGCTCCTTTAGAAGTTAAAGCATTAACAGATTTAGAAATACCATTACATAAATACAATGTACCAACCTTTTTCGCCTTTTGTTATTATCAGGGCTCCTTTGGTGACCTTCCAAGTTTTATCTGTGAAAGTTGTTACACAACCTTCATTGCCTAACTTTCTTGTTGAAATAATATTTTTCTTCAGATCGGGAACATGCCTTACCTCCTTTAATAGCCATTGGTTTCCATTCTATTTTTTTACAAGAACTTCACCCATTCCAACAATTTTACAGTGTTTATCATCACCCAAAAGAACTTGTCCAAAATCTCCTTGAACATAGTCATGAAAATATTTCTTATCAGGTGTGGCATGGAATGAGGCCCCTGAATCTACCACCCATGAATCAGTAAAATTTTTGAAAGAAAGAATCAAAGTATCTTGTAACACATCACCTGTCACATTTGCTTCATGGTTGTTTTCTTGTTGTGCATCTCCTTCTTTTCCCTTCCCAGATCTACAGTCTTTCTTCAGGTGTCCTTTCTTTCCGTATTTCTAGCACACTATCCCCGATCTGGACTTGGATTTGCCTTTCCTTGATTTATTGCGATATCCCGAGCTCTTTCCTCTTTCCATTCTTCTTCCCCTAGATTCTGCACTCAAATAATTACCCAATGTCTCACCATAGCTTTTCCATCGCATTTCCTCGCTAAGGATAGCACCGAAAACATCATCAAAATTTAAAGTACTAGATCCAGATGTTAGCCACCTATAAATTTCTGACAAGCAAACAGGTGGATAAAAATGTTTCTAAGCCTTCAAGAGAGACATTTTCTTTGGAAATCTATCATCCTTGAAGCCTCTATGTGTCTTTTTCCTTTAAAACGATCCTCACTACTACTTCCACTGAAAAATCCCTACTGTTTTGTGGAGGGAAATGCTTAAAAAGGCCTCCATTTGCCCTTTTTTCCCTCAAAAACTCCATTTTTAATCCCTTTTTCCCTCACAAATCTCCTCTAAAATCCCCTCCCTAATCCCCCATATCATCTTAAAACCCTTTCTAAACCTTACAATTACCCTTTCTATGGTTAAAAACCTCCTTTTTTTCCTACCGGAAGCCCTTTTTAAGCCTTAAAAACCCTCATTTTGGCTTAAAAATACCCTATTTTCATTACAGGCTTAAGCCCCTTTCAAGCTACCCCTCAGCCCCTTTCACCACATATGACCCGTGCCCAATACCAGGCACTAAAGCCCTCGAGTGCTAATCGCAATAGCTATTTTGTTATGAGTGCTTTTCCTTTGTTAATTAAAAATTTCCGATGCGATAGAATTTTGTTCTGCAGACCTCCGCTTCAATATTAGCCATCGATCTTTGCAGATCTAATGGTCAGCACTTATATCGCATCACGCCCTTAACACCTTTCATTATCCCTTTGATTGTATGCAGACCGTTGATTTCCCTTTTAATCAGACGGCCATCGCATGATCGCCAATCGCAAAATCTTAATGTGCCACCTTTTATCCCCTTCGATTGCGATCCTCTGATTCGATCCTGGCCGTTGAATCCACAAGAACCAACAGTCAATATTTAATCGTGCTCCGCCTCATTTTCCCTCCATAATTCCCCTTCGATGAAATCTCCACCGTTGATCTCTTCCATGATCCAACGGTCCACGCGTAATCCCAACATCAACACTCGGAGTTTTGGCCCCCTGCCTTTCTTTGATGCGATTTGATCTCCACCGTTGATCTCTTTAGATCCAACGGCTCTCATTCTCCTCACCCTTTCACTTGCCCCTCTTCCTCAGCTTTCTCTTTTAAATCTCCACCATCTGATCCTCATATCCAACAGTCAAGATTTAACCCGCCTTTGACCATTCCCCGCCTTACTAATTGCACACCTTTCCATATCGCACTGCCACCTGCACCATCAGACCTCTTCGCTCCACATCCAACAGCCAAGACGCATATCATGTAAAAAATTTGTCCGGGCTTTAGCATGTTAAAATCATGCGATAAAATTGGTTTTGGGAGGATACGTTTCATGCAGCGAGGTACATCGCGTTTTTTCGGAGAATTCTCAAAACCACTCTGAAGTCGTGTGACACCAGTTGTTTTTCCACTAAAACCACCCATTCCCCTTTGCTCCCGAAAGCGCCATCATTTAATCTCGACCGTTGATCTGATCTGGATCAACGGCCCACGTTTCATCGCATCTCCACCATATTTATTTAATCGGGCCTTCCTAATAACTTCGTCAAAGGATCCCCATCGTTAATCTCATCCTGAGATCGAACGGTCCACATTTGATTCTCCCTCTGCCTCCAGGTCCCACTGCCAAATATGCCCCAAATTCATTCATTTTGACCCTTTTTCTTTGTAATTCAACAAAACATTAAACTTTGGGTTTTAACACTAAAACTTATTTCTTCTGCCTAACCTTCTGAACAGTCATTCCCTGGTGGATCTCGACCGTTGATCGCCATTAGCTAATCTAATCGGACGATCTACAACCCTCTTCACACCAAACCTCCATCGGATCATTCATGCACCATTCTGCAATGTTTTTCACCCATTTTCACCTACATCCACCATTTCCGCCACCATTCCACAGGCCTCCACAGCATTCCTCCCCTCACTCCCCTGGATTTTATAACAAGTTCATTGTATTGTGTAGGGTTTACAGATCGTAAAATCATTCCATCTCCACAGTCACATTCACTGTGATTGAGAATGCAGAGAGACCATCACAGTAGTGGCAAAGCGTATCATAAGTGGGATTAAAGGTTTTTATGCTCCTTCCTGAAGATTTAACGCCTATAATCCGATGTTTAAAGGGTAAAGATGCAGTTTGAAGACCATGAAGATTATTAAGAGGCTTAATGAAGCCTAAAGCACATGAAACAAGCCATATCTATGTTTTAATATCAGCGGAACACCTTTTCCCAAGAAAATACTATCTCTATAACTTCCTCCATCTTCCATCGAACACCAAATCAGCTATTACATTGAAAGGGGCCTCAAGAACTGTCAGGACGGCAGTTATGGAAGTATGGAGACCTGCAGAATTTCTATTTGTGTTACTTATTTTAGAAGGAAATACAGAGTACCATCAGTCATATTTCTTCAGAAGAACATACCTGAAATTATTAACAAAGACTTCCAGACCATACTTCAAAGTACACACAGTTAATGAAGAGCCATTTTGCACAATGGGAACTCGACCTTCTTCTCCTTTGTCATAATGAAACAATTAAGTTTACATTTACTCCTGCTATCACTCATTCTCCTATAAGAACCCATGAAGAATAGGTTATGGTGGTTGTTGTTAGTTGTAGGGATTCATTCAACTGTTAGAACTGTTATTGGGGGAAGTAGCTCAGTAGTTTGTAATTTAGTAGGCTGGGAGGAGAAATTTGGAATGTAAAGGGCCACTGAGCTCAGAGTATGTGACTGGTTTTGCACATAAATTAATCAAGCAGATTTCACAGGATCCTAGTCTATATTACGGGTGATGTTTCTCTCACTACTATTGTCTTATTTCATTTTAATCATACTTTTCATTATTCTCTGATAAGAGTCAGTAAATATAGCTTAGGATATACCCCTGCATGGTACCCTAATGCTTTCCTGCTCTTCTTATCTTTGATGTTTTCTGCTGATTGCGTATCTACGATAAAATTCATATAATTTAACCAGTCAAAGATATTGGTATTACCCATGCTTACTGATGTTGGAATTCGGAGTTTGTTTCTTAGATGTTCTTGTTGGGTTTAAGCTGGAATAATTGGGATATTGGGGATTTAGAGTTAGCCCTGTCCACTAGGGTCCTTTTCCAACAGATTGGCCTTTCTAAGATCCATTTGAGCTAGTGTCAAAATCATTGAAGGTTAAAAGCCCTTCTCTGATCTTAGGCCTTGCTCTGGTGTTAAATATTATCGTTTTTCCTTGAGAGTATGCTAAATCAGGTTTGGAGTTAAATGACCTCTGATCTGATCTTAAGCTACCCTTTGTGTCTTTATGAGAGCTTCCTTTGAAGTATGTCAAAAGCAGGCCTGGAGTTAAATGACCTCTGACCTGATCTTGGACTGCACTTTGGTTTCTTTCTTTCACCCATTCTTAATGTTCCATTCCACCATCTATCTAAAATATCCTTTAGTATAGATGACTTTCCCTATGAAAACCTTGGATAGTTGTTATGTAAGTAATCCCCTTTCATGACTCCATAGCCCAATGGAATGAAAATTTCTTGACCTATTTTCTTTTGCTAAAACATCCTGCTTCTTTGTTCCTTTCATCCCATAACCTTCTTAGTTAATAATCCCCAACCAATCCAACCAAACAATCAAACAAAACTTTGTGCTTCATAGCTAGCCTAATACCTCATTTTGAGCCTTAAAGATATATCATAATTTACATGTATAGAGAGATCCCTCTCTGGATCCAAGAGGGCTAGATCCTATGATCCCAAAGTGGTTTGATGTTGTCTTATCTTTTGGTCTTGCCAATCTGGCGAAAACATAGGAACCCCAACACCAGAGACAGAGTTACTAATGGCCATGACTAAACCATTCGAGCTTTCTGAAAATGAGCACAGAAATAAAATAGCCCTAACTTCATCATCAAATTTTACCCCTATAGAACTTAACTAACTAATAATTGTATTAAAATCATTTAAATGGTTTGCAGCAGATCCACTTTTCGACATCTTCATATTAAAAAAACATTTCATGAGAAATGCCTTGTTTGAGGCCGAGGGTTTTTCATATAGTTTCGCCAATGCCTTAATCAAACTCCCTGTTGTTGTTTCCTTTGAAATGTTGAAGGCTACCGACATCGCGAGGCACAATCATACCATTCTGTGTTCCTTTCTATTGAGAATCTCCCATTCTGCATCTATTATAGCTACCAGATTATTTGTTTTTCCACTCAATGATAGGTACAAATCTTTCTGATACAGATAATATTCCATCTGCATCTTCCACAACGGGAATTTTTGGCCGTTAAATTCCTCGACCGTAAACTTACCATCTTCTTCCATTTCTCCCACTCGCACCAGGAACCCTTCTTTCCTGCGATTTTATTAGCAAAATAGACCTTTGGATTTGATACCAGTTGTTAGAAATTACGGTAGAAATATAAACAATTTACTGAGATAAATAAACATAAAAGGCCAACAACAAATCATAAACATAAACAGAGATGTTTATCAGGGAAAACTCCAAATCTTGGGAAAAACCCAACCAATGAAATTTCATTAAGCATTGGCCAAAACCCTGGCCAATCCGGCCAAGTGAGCCTTCACCGCTCACCTTTAGGCCTATCTTACAATGAAGTCTTCCCAGGCTTTTATAAGCTCCATTACATGCAATACTATGGGCTGAAAACCATCAATGCAAAATACCATGTGCCCCAAAACCACTACTATTTATCCTAGTCAACATTGACTCTATCCCGAGTCAAGTTTACCTAACATAATCCGCATAACAAAATGGCAACTCCACTGTGGAATAGAACTTAGCTTTCCTTTTTGTTTTCCAGTTTGAGTTTTAAGAGTCTTCCAATTTTGATTAGTCTAAAAACTGGGTTGGGTAGATAACTTGCCAGAATCCCTAAAAATTAATTCTAAATTTTTATTTTTTCTATGTTTTTCCTAGCCTCCGCAGTTTTTAAATAAAAACAGTGCGGTAGCCTTTGCAGTTTTTAGTTCAAAATAGTGTGGTACCACATTTTTCTCCATTGAAACCTATAGACTTGTGGAAAATTTTTGAAAAAGTAAGAATTCTCTTTTTAGGAGCTATATTACCAAATTCTTTTTTGTTTGCCCCAATTTGTCTTGACTGTCAAAGTTTTATGTGTGAATTTGTTTCAACATCTTTTGTGTTAGTATCCATTAAGTTTATTGGGTGTTTTGAGTCTATTTTTTGTAGAGTCTATTTTTGAGAAACTCTTAATTCGATTTACTGGTCATTACTTCGGGGACATCTTAGTCTGCCCAACAATTTGCATATTTTTTGGTTTTCGTTTTTTGCAAAAAATTCCCCCCTAATTCACCAGAGAGCGCTTAATTGTGTCACAGTATCGCCTTTGAGCGTTTTATTTTTTGACCTTTGGAATTATCACCCAATTTTGATCGCATCGCATCACATTAGAACTCAATATCAACAAGACACTTTACAATGAAACTTTGCGATTGCGATTGGCAGTGACGTGGTGGGGACCACTATCACGTGTCTCATTCAAAACTTAAAAGACTTCGCCGTTTAATCAAGATTTATTCATATTTGGTTTTTGAGGGCTTAAAAGCCCGAAAAGACTCATCTTTAATAAAAACTTTGTTCTTGCGTGGTTGAACCACGAAAGTCTTCATTTCTCTGCAAAAACTGCTACGCCCATACAAACTTAACTTCTCCTCTGCAAACTCGGCTGCTTCCCATCAACATTAAATTCTTCCTTACTATTTTTCTCCATTCAATAGGAATGTACAGTGTTGTGCACTCACCTTCTACCCCTTTGTACTCTGTTTCTACCTGCACGGGGTACGCAAGCGACTTTAATATTTTCAACACTCCCCCTTAAATTCAGCTGTTGGGTTATCAGTCATACCCAAGCATTTTCTTAAATATTCAAAGGTCTTCTGCCCCAATGGCTTTGTCAATATGTCTGCAAATTGCTCCTCTATTCTACAATGCTGTAAAATAATTTCTCCATTGTTCACCAATTCTTTGATATAGTGAAACTTGGCATCTATGTGCTTCGTTCTCTTGTGAAACACAGATTTCTTTGATAATGAAATAGTTGAGCTATTGTCACAATATATCACTGTTCCCTTTACTTGTTCTTGACACAAATTTCTCAACATTATTCTCATCCATACTGCTTGACATGCTGCTGCTGTAGCTGCCACATATTCTGCCTCTGCTATAGATAACGCTAAAATAGGTTGTTTCTTAGAAGCCCATGAAATGGCTCCTAAACCCTTATGAAAAACATAACCAGAAGTACTTTTCTGATCATCAACACTTCCAGCCCAATCACTGTCAGTGTATCCAATTAATTCTGAACTTTCTAAAGTAGTATATAAAATCCCATACCTTTTAGTTCTTTTAACATACCTCAGAATTCTCTTCGCTACTTGCCAATGTGCTTCTTTTGGCCTTTCCATGAACCTGGAGATCAAACTAAAAGCATGCATAATATCTGACCTAGTTGCAGTCAAATACATGAGGCTGCCAACTATGCTTTTATACAAACTTGGATCAAAATCCTTACTGCTATCATCTTTACTCGACTTCAATCCCATTACTGTGGGAGTAATTGCAGCTTTGCACTCTTGCATATTAAATCTTTCTAAAACTTGTTTCACATAATTTTCTTGTGAGATAAAAATCCCATTTTCATTTCATTCTACTTCTAGTCCTAAGAAGTATCTCAACAATCCCATGTTAGTCATTTCAAATTCTTCTTTCCTGAATGTTTTAAAATTTTCACTAAGGTAATCATAATTACCTGTGAATATCACATCATCAACATATAACACAACAATGAGCATCTTACCATATTTTTCTTTGATGTAAAATGTGGGTTCTCCATAACATTTTTCAAACCCATTTTCTAGTAGATAGAAATCTATCCTACTGTACCATGCTCTTGGTGCTTGCTTCAGCCCAGAAAGAGCTTTCTTCAACTTGCACACTTTGTGTTCTTGGCCCTTTTTCTCGTAGCCAAGAGGTTGTTCAACATATACCTTTTCCATTAAAAATACATTTAAAAATGCAGATTTTACATCCATCTAGTATAATTACCATTTATTTGTGCTGCTATGGGCAACACTGCTCTTACTATCTCCATTCTTGCAACTGGTGCAAAATTTTCTTCATAGTCTCTTCCATGCTGCTGCTTATATCCCTTGACAACAAGTCTGGCCTTGTGTCTTTCTATCTTACATTCAGCATTAATCTTGGTCTTGTAGACCCATTTAACTCCAATGACTTCTTTACCTTGTGGGAGATCAACCAACTCCCATGTTTTGTTCTTCTCTATGGAATTAATTTCCTCATCCATAGCTTCTATCCATTTTCTATATTTTATTGCATCTTAAAAATGAATAGGAGCATCAACATGACAATACAAAGCAAATAAGGAATTCATACCTTCATTTGCCGCTTCCTGCTCATAAATTTCATTTAAATTTATGAACTTTGTTCCTCTTTCATTTGGTGTACTTGTGTTTGAAGAAGAACTCAATTATTCTCCATGTGGTGTGCTTGGAGAAGCACTCTCATTCCTTCTCAATGGTGTTCTACCTCCTTCTTGAGGTGTCCCTTTCTATCCTTGTGTTGGTGGAGGTTGTGCTTGTTAGTATGAATCTTTTGTCGAAGTGTACGAAAAAAGACCACTTTAGCTACGCATAAGTTATAGCCCTAACATCAAATATGGTTGCCAATATCTTCAGATATGCAGTTAGTTGATCAAGACAAATGCTGCACAAATCCATATCTATGCATAAAAATACATTAAGAAGTAAAAATAAGGTTTTTCTCCATGCATCCAATAAACAAGACAAGAATGATATGTTTTAAATAATTTTATATTAAGGGCACCTAGGAGGAAAAAAAGAAAGGTGTTTCTGATTCTCCTCAATGGGATGGGTTCTTGAAAGTCCTTAGCACTTCAGATCTAGAATTTCTCTCTCTTGTTGGTGTAGAAAACCCAGACAAACATAAACTCAAAGGGAGCTCACAAAGCAAATAATGGAGAATGTGACAATGATAATGGCTCAAATTCAGACCAAGAGTATAGATCTAGAGTGATATAATAGGCAACAAAAGGTGACAAATGAATGGGAAAACCCTTCTATTTATAACAAAATATTAGGTCATTCTAGATCTTGGTGGATGATTAAAATAATATTAACCAAATCTAGATCCACCTTTTATGGAATATTTTACTATATTTGTTGGAGGGAAAAGGAACTTGACTTGGGTCAAATCCCTTTATTTGTAAATAACAGATAAAAAAATGATTTATTTATTATTTTAAGCACGTGGTTGAATGATAATTAAATAAATAATGATTTATTTAATTATTTATAAACGATTTAGTCATATTTAACAAGGAATATCATTTAAATAATTATTCCTAGAAAATAATAAGATAAATAAAGATTTATCTAACTAATTTCCTTGTTTTGGGTTAAATATGACCTGGAATAATAATTAAATAATTGTTTAATTAATTATTCCATGAGGAAAATCAAACAAATATAGATTTGTTTAATATTTCCCTTTGGGGTTTCCTGTTTAGACCATAAACAACCTAATAAATGTGTTTTATTAAGTTGTTTTACATAGTGAAAGCAATTTTACTTAGGGTAAAATTGGTCTTACATGGTGTACTTGGGTCCATATAATAATAATAGGTTAGATGACCAAAAATTGATGTAACAGTGCTACTGATGAGGTGCTATTTTCATCCATATCTTCCTCATCTTCATCATGAGATAAACAACTTTTAACATTGACTATTTTCTCAATGCTTCCATCCCATGCTTCCTCTTCAATGAATTGCGCATATTTTCTTATCACAAACTTCTTTTAGGATGGGTTATACAATTTGTATCCTTTGGAATCTTCACAATATCTAAGGAACATGCACTTCTCCCCATTACTATCCAACTTCTTTCTTAACTTATCTGGAATGTGTGCATATGCCACACATCCAAAAACTCTCATGTGAGTGACTCCCAATTTTCTACCACTCCACGCTTCCTCTGGAACTCTGTTCATTATGGCTTTTGTAGGGAATCTATTTAAAATATAGACAACACAATTTGCTTCTTCTGCCCAATACTCATTTGGCAAGTGTTTTGCCTTTAGCATACTTCTCACCATTTCCATTATGGTTCGATTATTCATTTCAAAAAATCCATTCTGTTGCGTTGTATACCTTGTAGTAAACTTCTTGTGTATGCCATTCTCTCTGCAAAAACGTAGAAACTCTTTTGAGATATATTCACCTCCTCTATCAGTTCTAAGAACCTTTATATGTTGTCCACTCTATTTCTCTACTAGAGCTTTAAAGTGGAAAAATTTCTCAAAGGCTTCACTCTTATATTTCAGAAAATAAACCCACACTTTCCTTGTGAAATCATCTATGAAGGTCAGCATGTAGTTGCTGCCTGAAACTGATGTTGTTTTCATCGACCCACATAAATATGAATGAATGATCTCTAAGGGTGCTTTCGCCCTTATTATTTTCCCTGATGGAAAATTTTCTCTGTGTTGCTTTCCCAAGATACAACCTTCTCATAGGCTGTCAGGTTTCTCCATCAATGGTAGACCTCTTACCATTCCTTTTCTGTGCAACAAGTTTAATCCTCCGAAATTGAGATGTCCAAAGCTCAAGTGCCATAACCAATTCTCGTCTTTCAATTATTTATGAAAGTCTTGTTGCATTACAGCTGCTATACTCTTTCCTTTTCCCTTCAAGTCAGTGTTGAGCTTGAGTGGAAACATTTTATTGCTGGTCATTTGTATTTCAACAATAATCTTCTTGCTTGGAGGTATAGCCATTATTGTGCACACATCATTCTTAAAAAATACTTTGTAACCTTTTTTTATGAGCTGCCCAACGCTTAAAAGATTACACTTCAAACCAGGAACATAATAAACATCTGGCACAAACTTCTTCTCACCATTTCTTGTACGAATACTAACTCTGCCTTTTCCTTTTAGAGAGATCTTATTATCTATTCCTGTGGTTACTTCTAATTGAACCTGGTCATCAAGATTGGCAAACATTGCTATGTTTCCAGTCATGTGATTACTACAACCTGAATCTAAGAACCATATATCATCTTGTCTATCTTGTGCTACATTACATGTTAACAATGCATTCTTTGGGTTCTTTTCTTCTTTTGCTAAATTAGCATTTTTCCTATTATTCATGTAATTTTTCTTTTTACTACATTCATTAGCATAGTGCCCATATTTCTTGCAATAATGACATTGGACATTGGTTTTATAATACATTTATCCATGCGCATGTTGGTGTCCACCTTGTTGGCTATTGCATTGGCCATGGTTGTGATTCTGACTATTGCTCCTTCCATGTGAATGTGAAGGGCTGTTCCTTCCTCCTTTGTTTTGGCTTCTGCCTCTTCCTCTTCCTCTACCTTGACCTATTCCTCTTCCAAAAGGCATCTGGGTCTTGAAGGCATGCTCTAGAGATGGATTCACTGTTCTTTCAAATCTCTGTTCATGAGTCATCAACGAGGCATGAAGTTCATCTATTGTGAACTTTGAGAGATCCTTAGTGTCTTCTATGGTGGTAACTATAACATCAAATATTGAGTGTAGGCTCCTCAATAGTTTCTCCACAATCCTTCTTTCTTCAAGAGTTTCTCCATGGGACCTGATTTGTGTGACCATCCTAATCACATGTGTGAATAACAAGTCTATGTTATCAAACTCTTTCATACAGAGAGTTTCAAAATATCTCCTCAGCAACTGTAGTTTTGTTGTCTTCAATTTCTCCATACCTTGATAGGCTATCTTTAGAGATTCCCATGCATCCTTGGATCTCCTAGCTGCTGCTATCCTTGGAAACACACTCTCATGTATTTCTTGATACAAATAGAAGAGGGATTTAGAGTCCTTCTTTCTATTTCACTTTAATATATCCTTCTCTGCCTGAATTAAGGCATTAAAAGCCTGCTCATCAGTTGGTTCATCAAAACTGTCTTCAGAAAACTCCCATAAGTCTTGTGAGGCAAATAGGTATCTCATGGTAATGGCCCAATAATCATAGTTCTTCCCATTAAATTGTGGAAGCTAAGCATTTCCAATACTCATACTAGTGCTTGGTCCAACCATTGCTTATAAACTGAACTTTGAACTAAACTTAACTATGTTCTTCAAACAAACTGTCTTTCCTTCAAACTCTGTCTCTGAGGACTACTCTTTTAAACAAAACAACAACTCTTTTTTTTTAGCAATACCTGGACTTTAATCTTCTGCTAAGCCTTGCATGAATTCAAACAAATATTTTTCTTCCTTCAACTTCTTTGAGACCTTCAAAGAGCCTGGATAAGCTTTGATACCATGTTGGAATTTCTGAGAATTCCAGAACAATATGGAGAGAATAATACTCCCCTTCTAACACAAAGAATAAATGGACAGAGATTGCAGAATAAAACTTTTCTTTTTTATTTCATTAAAAATCATTAAAACTATTACAAATCTCTTCCTCACTGGAGGGATTCACAAAATATGATCAAGACTACTATAGACACAGTGTTCATACAACAAAATTCTCTGTCTCTTAAAATTCAAAAACAATGATATGTTATGGTTCACTGAGTTTTTCTATGCCTACGGGCTTACATAGCGATACAACACAACAATACAATAACTCTCAAACTTACAATACATTGCAATACAATGATTTTGATATGGTGCGGTGTAATAAAACATAAAACAAAATAAAATGAAATACATTGCTGAAACATAACTTTAACCTAAAAACTTTATATGCACAATGTACGAGTGGAGCCCACTTCGCAATCGGCGATCGGCGAAACAACTATGTGCGAAAAAAAAACTTGCGATTTGCGATTTAGCGATGTTGCGATTGCGATTGAGATCGCATCGCACCATTGGCATCGGAGGAAAAAAACATAAAACATAATGACCTTTGCGATTGCGATGTGCGATTAGCACCATCATTGATCACATCGGCGAAAATCCAAATTGCGAAACAGCATGACAAATGAACTTGTGATGTTGCGATTGCGATTGTATCGCATAGAAAACATTCAACGGAACTTTGGTCTGGGCAGATGGCAATATGAAACTTGCGATTACGATGTGCGATTGCGACAATCACATTGCAAATACTCAATCGGCGGTAACACTTTTGGATGGCGGAACATATAACATGCCTCTGCAATTTCCGATTGCGATTGTGATCGCTTCGCATTGCATCGAAACTCCATATCAACAAGACACTTAACAATGAAACTTTGCGATTGTGATCGACAGTGAAGTGGTGGGGACCACTATCACGTTTCTCATTCAAAACTTAAAAGACTTCGTTGTTTAATCAAGATTTCTTCATATTTAGTTGTTGAGGGCTTAAAAGCCCGAAAAGACTCCTCTTTAATAAAAACTTTGTTCTTGCGTGGTTGAACCACGAAAGTCTTCATTTCTCTGCAAAAACGGCTACACCCATACAAACTTAATTTCTCCTCTGCAAACTCGGCTACTGCCCATCAACATTAAATTCTTCCTTACTGTTTTTCTCCATTCAAGAGGAATGTACAGTGTTGTGCACTCAACCTTCTGCCCCTTTGTACTCTATTTCTACCTGCACGGGGTACGCAGGTGACTGTAATATTTTCAACAATGAGGTGGCTGATACGACGAAGATGACGCTATGGAATTCCTCTATCGACGATGACGAATTGTGCCAACAAATCCTACAAAAAAATAATTAAAAATTAAAAACAACCTAAAATAATGCAGGAAGAAACCAAAAAATGAAAAAAAAAACTCCATGCCAACACATATGTTGTCGGTGAATTCCTCTAGTGATGACAATGCCGAAAATTCCTCCAACAACTAATGATAAAATCATAATGTGTAAAATCTTTCTGCAGAATCATGGCCACAGTATATATATATATATATATATATATATATATATATATATATATATACACACACACACTAATTTGGTCAAATTAATAATTCAGGTGAATTATTAATCTAAGCGAATTATCAATCCATGTGAATTATTATTCCAACTTAGTTATTATTTAACACGGATTGTTAATTCGACCAAAAAATCCAATTAATGGTCATTTTTAATGTAAATGGCAATAATAGTTCGATCGAATTAATTTTAAAAATTCGGCCGAAAAAAACCTATGTTCGGCGAGAAAAGTGCAATTATGAATTTTTCGTGCGTATTTCTCACAAAAGTGCAACCCAAATTCACATGTTTTCCTTGCGATGTTGGATAAATTGCAATATAATGTAACATTGCGGGAATGTTTGTTATAGTGCGACAATGTTTGTGACAGTGTGACAATGTTTGCCATGTTGCAACAAGTTTTTTCACATAAAGACATTGGATAGACTATGACCTTAGTCAATGAGATCACATTGTTATTTTTGTAATGTGAGATTGTTACAATATTTGTCTCATTACAACATTGAGCATGGTTGACCTTAGTTTACCTTTGTTGACCTTGGTTGACCATGGTTGATTAAAGTCAACCATGGTCGACCTTTGTTGACCTTGGTTGTCCTTTCCAACCATGTTTATCTTGGATGACCATGGTTGACCATGGTTGATGATTGTTAATCATGTTTTCCCATGGCCGAGCATTATTTATTATGTTTGACCATTATATTAGACCAGAGTTGATCATAGTTGGCCATGGTTGATGATAGTTGGCCATCTTTGAACATAGATCTAAGTTGTAGTTTAGTTGCATCTAACATGATAGTGGAAGGGGTCATGAGTAAAGAACGAGTAGGGAAATACTAGAGTTAATAAAGAGAAGAGAAAAATAGGGCGGATTGTAGATCTAAGTTACAGTTGAATATCTAGCTAAGATGACATTTGAATATAGTGTGAGTAGTGCATGATCAAGTTGGAGTAGAGATTGAGAAGTTTTCATAACTATAGTTTAGTTGGAAAACTTCTGAATATGAAGTTGAAAATGAATAAAACAGAATTTGGTACACAGAGTAGGTTGGTGTCAACAAATGAGGGGATGGGTGTCTCTTGGTTGGTGCCAATAAATTTGATCTACAAATAGGTTGGAGCCCACAACAATAATATGGCACAAATTTTGTGGTTTTCTCCCTTCATTGGTTTCCACATAAATCTCGTGTTCCTATATGTTTCTTATATGATTTATTGTTGGATGGTTCGAAATTTTTATTATTGTAAATAATTGTTAAAATATATTAATATATTGATTGATCACCCCCACCTCTTAGTGTATTCATAAGTATAAAAATAGGATAAATGAAAGTGGATCCTTGATGCAAAACCTAGTGCTACAATCACAAACAAAAATATCTAAACAAAGGAGCCATAGGACCCTAAAGATGGGGAGTACCTTTTCCATTAATATATGTGGGTGAAGTAGCGCCACTCCATCTCATCATTGATAGTGGGAGCTAAAAGCACTCGATATCAACCAATGTCATAATGAGATTTAAGCTATACATATTAATGCAACCCCAACCTTACACCATTGTTTGGTTAAGCCATGGATGAGACAACCATGTCATCCAACCATTCTTAGTTTGTTATGACACCAAGACCTTCAAGGATGAGGTGAGGTATTTTGGGATATTTTCCACTTGATGTTCTTGTATATTGTGACTGATGATATCATATAGATGTATATTGAAATGAAACATGAACTTGGTGGAGAACTACCCAACATGCAAATGAGTAAAATATTTATGAGTCTCCTATTGCGATTGGCTATATTATATAGATGCATATTTAAATGAAACATGTGATAGCTCTAGTGTTTTCTTGATTTATCATAGCTCGTCTCTACACTTTCCTTTTGGGTTTGTTGCTTGTGAATAGGTTTGAAATTCATTGATAGAAGAGGTGTTATTGATAGAAGAGTTGTTATGTTATGAAACTGAATACAATTGCTACACCTAAAATAGAATATGTTAAATCTGAATTTAATGATTTTGTCACTCATGCATTCTCCTTTAGGAAATATTTTTGGAGTTCTGGGTTATTTTTATCCATATTCCAAGTTGGTCTCTAACATTATTTGGGGTTTGTTATTCGCGTTGGGATACACGCAAGGATCTATGTTGGGGAAGCATGTATAGACTAGTGATGTAGTCATTTAATGAGTGGAGCATGATGAAAAATACTTGGTAATTAAAGCGATTAAGGAAATGTGTAATTAATACCATGAATACCAATACCAATATCACCGAGTGATGTAACAACAACTTCTTAATTTTAGAGTATTCAAGTTGGCCTATGGAAAGGAAGTGGTCAGCGGGCGTGTTTACATACTTGTATAAAAGATCTGGATTGGTTACGACCACTGGAAAACTGATTAACAATTATTTACCTTATTTACGAATCGAATCCCTGTATGTGTGGTGTAAATCTATATTCAGCCAGTAATGATTTATCATGGAAAATAATAAATCAATTAAATATAATAAAATTAGAAAAAGTTATGACGTTGGTTGAGGGAATTCCGCAATCGCTGTATATATAAAGGAGTGGGGTTTCAATCCGAAATCAAGAGCTCTGTTGAAACTCAGCTTTCGAGTGTGGGTCTTGGTGAAGAGGCAGTCGACTGCTTTTTCGCTGAAAAGGCGGTCGATTGCATTCACATTCATTTTTTTGAAAAGAACACTCGATTGCATTTTATTTATTTTAATATTGAAGATGAAGTTTCTTCTCTTTATATTGGCTGTGAGTTTCACAGGCTCTTCTGTGGTGCCAGGAGCGAGTTCAATACGCAGCCCTTTAGGTAAACTAGGAGGCAACTCCTATTCCGGCGGTACCACGTTTAACGTTCAGCAGTATGGTGCAAAAGGTGATGGCATCACAGAGAATAGCAAGGTGAGGAGTCAGGAGTTGAGTTGAATTATATCAACAATGAAGTGATCAATTAATGAATTATAATGACATGGGTATATGGGTTTTGAGAATTTGATGATCATGTGTTGTTGTATGCGCTATATCCTATAATGAGTACATGGGTATATGGGTTTTGACAATTTGATGATGAGTACATGGGTATATGGGTTTCGACAATTTGATGAGTACATGGGTATATGGGTTTTGAGAATTTGATGATGAGTAGATGGGTATATGGGTTTTGACAATTTGATGAGCATGTGTTGTTGTATGCGCTATATCCAGGCTTTTTTGGCAGCTTGGAATGCGGCCTGTTCTTCTACTCAAGCGTCTACGATCAATATACCAAAAGGAAAATATGTGGTAGCTCCAGTTTCGTTTACAGGACCTTGTAAGAATGCTGGCGTAACTGTGCAGGTAACAATTAGGAGCTACGTATATATGAAGATGGATGTTGTGATAGATTTAATCGCTTTTCATGAGCAACAATAATATTTCTTCTTGTTTGTTGGCAGGTAATTGGGGACCTCATTGCACCAACGGACAATAGTTTGTGGAAAGGTGACAGCAACTTGTACTGGTTGGAGTTCACGAATGTAGATGGTCTAACGATCAACGGCGGGGGAAGTTTAGATGGAAATGGAGCCTCCTGGTGGAACAACGTGTGTAGTAAGAATCAACAGGTACGTAGCATAACAAATTATGTTATTCGTTTATTTCTCGTGATTTGGAATTAAGAGCATAAAAATCACACATCCCCATTCTGACTGAAATACGTTACGTTGTTGTCTGGCGCTGGTGCTGGTGCTGGTGCTGTGCAGTGCAAACAAGGGCCTGCGGTATAGCCTCCCACCCATTCTTAACATATATATGATCAATTTGAGTCTCCACCCATTCTTAACATAAAATATATGATCATGAATTTGAGTAGTGTTTAGCATGAATGAATTAGGAGTTTATAACAAGTACGTGCAGGATGTTAATGGAATGATAATTAATTATGTGCAGACATTACGATTGGCGGGGAATAAGAATATGGTGTTGAGAGGCATTACTTCCATTAACAGCAGGCAGTTCCACATCTCCCTTGATGGATGTGACAATGTGCTGGCAGAAGGATTGACTATCCAGGCCCCCGGTGACAGCCCCAATACCGATGGGATTCACGTTGATTCTACTAACGTCCATCTTCGAAATATCCACATTGGAACAGGTACGTACTGGATCATATAATTTCCCATCTCCATTTCAAAGCTCATCTTCCGTTGGCGAAGATGGTGAACAATATATTAGTATCAAAGATAAAGATTTAATAATATAATATTATTGACGATTACCTTTGGATACTGTGCAGGAGATGATTGTATCGGTATTTTGGAAGGTACTTCCAATCTTCTGGTTGAACAGGTTACTTGTGGACCCGGTCATGGAATCAGGTAAATTACTGGATAACATTTCAATTTTTAATTAATGCGCAGAGAATATTGGAATGTTGAGCATGGTATATGTATGCAGCGTGGGAAGCCTTGGCAAATATCCATCTCCCAATGGAGTCACGAACGTCACTGTGGACGGAGCTCAATTGAGCGGCACCCAGAATGGAGTTAGGATCAAAACATGGCCCGGAGGCAAGGGCTTCGCTAAAGACCTAACATTCAAGAACATAGTAATGAACAACGTAGCGAATCCAATCATCATTGACCAGTTTTACTGTCCACATTGCTCTGGCCAGGTCATAACTCATTCTCATCGAACAACTTCAATATTTCTTTATTTACATACATGATATTATTAAATATTGAGGTGAGCACTGAGTTTTGTAATTGACAATGGTATTAATTTTTATATTGCCTAATTTGCGGTGTAGGAATCTGGTACCAACGTGAAGCTCACTAACGTGGTGTACAAGAATATAACGGGAACCTCAGCGACTGAGCAAGCCATTAATTTGGCATGCAGTAAGACCGTGCCATGTGAAGGTGTCCAACTTGAAGCAGTGAATTTGAATTATATTGCAAATACTGGAGCTCAGGCTGCGTGTAAGAATGCCAAAGGGATAACCATTAATTCCGTAAACCCCCCCGTATCTTGCTAAAACCAGATTTCTGATCTAATTTTCTAACTAAGCTATGAATGCGTCCTCCAAATCCCAGCTCCAGCATGCTGGTTTTGGTTCTTTTTTTTCACGGAGCTTCCTACGTATCGTGTATTAATTAACGTTTACGTTTGGGAATTCTTATTCTTTCGCCGAACGGATTGCACTATTGAAACAGCTGCCAATAGGCCTCGCCAATTTATTTATTTGAACAATTGCCTTTGAACATTTTGACCTTTTGTCCTTTATTTCATTTATTTGAAGCATGGTCTTTGATCACTTTCGCATGTTATTTTATTTTATTTTATATATTAGGCGAGAATGATGAGATGCGCAAGGTAAAAATGACCAGCCCTCAACAATGATATCAACATAACATCCTAATTTAATATTTATTAATAATAAATCCTAATTAATCCTTATAGGTAGGTTTCTAGAAAATGTTAGAGAACAATCAAACAGATTTAATTCTAATATTTAGTCACTTACGATCCCGATATAAATTTAATAATTAATTTCGAAAAGAAAACAAAGTATATAATAATAATAAAGCTAAAATTTTAATTAATATATTAATACTAACGTTAAATTTTGATTTAATATAAAACTATGAATTCATAACTTTATTAGCTTTAAATTAATTTTGATAATTATTGTATTAGATATTTTATAATTTAATATGGGTATTTTATAGTTTAATATACTAGATGGAAATGTAAACATTTAAATATTAGTTTAATATGGAGAGATGTTGTAGTGTTTGAAAATGAGTGTAAATATAAGAGAAATGTTGGAATGTCCAAAATAAAATATTAAACCATAAAAACAACAATAATAACACATAATGTAAACTCAATTTAAAAACTAATTAAAAGCAATAAATCTATTCATTTTAGTTTGTTGTATTGGAATTTTGTTTTTATTAATAAAATTATCAACCATTTTTTCTAAAAAATCATAATAATCATACAACACTATAATTAATAAACATATAATTCAATAAAAAAAATATTTATAATGAATCTTCACTCAACCGATCAAGTTGGTAAAACATGTAACTATATGTATTATGCTCTTGATGAAACTTAAAATAAGAATATTCATTTGTGAAATTTGTATAAATATAAATAATATTATTAATAATTAGTATAAATCTATTTAACAAAAGTTGAGAGGAACCAGTTTTTTCAAGGTGCAAATCACTTTCTAGTTTTATACTCAAATAAGATTTACATTTTGAAAGGTTTCATTTATGTGGTAACTTACTTAGTAGATCGGAAATTATAATGAATCTATGCTAGCTTATGTATAATCTTAATGTCTCAAACATAGTATTTCTATGTATGATAAATATATAATTTTTCAATATATGGTATATGTTGCACAGGTATAGAAATTACGATATATAAGATTTTGCATATTTCTATAAATGAATAAATAGAAAATCATGAATAATTTTTCTTTTCAAATTTTATACTCCACATAAGATTTACATTTTGAAAGATTTTATTTGTCTCATAACTTAGTAGATTAGGAATTACAGTGAATCCATACTAGTTTATATTATATGTAATAGGAATGTCTTAAACATACAAATTCTATGCATTAAATCATTAATTATAATGAATCTATACTAATTTATACATAATAGTAACATATTAAAAATAAACTTTCTATCTATGATAAATATATACTTTGTCAATATATATTATATGTTGAAAAGGTATAGAAATTAAGATATATAAGATTTTTTATATTATTATAGATGAATAAATAGAAAATCATGAATAATGGAGAAGATCGCAACATGGAATTTTCATATTTAATGTTAAAAAATAAGGCTATAATACTATTTAGTTTATGGTTTCAAAGTATGAGTTCTCTTGTACAAAATTTTTTTTGACACCTCTTGAAGAAAATTTGGAATCCTTCTAAGATAAACCATTTGGAATAATAACATTTTGAAGATAACTCAAACAAGAAAGCTTGTTTCAAGATAATTGAAACTATAAATCTTTTGTTAGACAAATATATTGGGTGCTACACCTTAATGGAATTCATGATATCTACAGGAAAGGTAGTTCCCAAACTACAACTAGATGATGGTTTGGCTATGGAGAAAGTTTATAGAGGGTCATTTATGGCTTCTCTTGATATGGTGGGGTTTCCTTATTTGTAATGAATGTAGATTAATTTATTCTGCAGTGTCTATATGCTTTAACTAAGGCGCCCTTCTGGGTTTTTGGTGTTGATGGCACACACCCTCCAACAACGATTGTAGTTGCAATGGCACGTACCTAAGAAAAAAAAATGTTGTTTGTTGTCGACCTTAGGAGTTGTCTTGGAAAGGTATTTTTCTTTTTTAACTTTATATCAAGGTTACAATATAAAAATTGATCAAATAAAGGATTGTTTAGATGAATGGCATTATCAGGTGGGTGACGGGGATTGTAGAACAACAATATTTAGAGGAGCATCTACAATTTGTAAAGATATGAACCAACACTATCCTTTGAATCATGTAGTCGGTAGACATTGAAAGTAATGTTATAATATTGACAGTAATATTATGATGATAGTTGGTAGAAGTGTTGATAGTTGGTAGAAGTGTTTATGTTAACCTGTTAATTATAATGAATCTATACTAATTTATACATAATAGTAACATATTAAAAATAAACTTTCTATCTATCATAAATATATACTTTGTCAATATATATTATATGTTGAAAATGTATAGAAATTAAGATATATAAGATTTTTCATATTCTTATAGATGAATAAATAGAAAATCAAGAATAAGTTTTCTTTTCAAGTTTTATACTCATAATAAGATTTACATTTCGAAAGATTTTATTTATCTCATAACTTAATAAATTAGGAATTGCAATAAATCTAAACTAGTTTATATATAATAGTAATGTCTTAAACATACAAATTCTAAATCTTTAATTATAATGAATCTATACTAATTGATACTTAATAGTAATATATTCAAAATAAAATTTTTATGTATGATAAATATTCACATTGTCAATATATGTTATATATTTTAAAGATATAGAAACTAAGATATGTAAGATTTTACAATAAACCACCACTTATTATTTGAGAGATTGTATTCATCATCTTCACATATTCTCTTTTACGTTAGGCAAGACTACTATTATCTATAACTAGAATTGAAAAAAAAATATAATAATTAACAAGAAAAAATTATAGTAAAACGTGGAAAAATGATTAACTAAAAAAATATATTGTATAACGTAATATTTTAAATACGTATTTGTTTATATATTGAAAAGATATTAATATTATCAAATATTTAGAAGATAAACAAAAAATAATCAAAGAATTTATATTTATCAAATTTTTTATATATTTAATATTAGTTTAATTTTGTCGAGAGATATATTCTAAAACCTAACATTAGACTATTGTAACATTCTATTAGTGTTTAATGTCTAGTTGACATATATTCACTTTAATATAAAAACAAAACATACTCTAAATAAATAAATTAAATATTAAATTATATATATATATATATATATATATATATATATATATATATATATATATATAATTTAATATTTTATTTATATATATATTAAAAACAATTTTCATTCTCAAACTTAAAAATACTACAAATAAATTTACAATGTGCTAACATCTTTAATCCAAATTCCCATTTTATTATAAATTTTACATATCTACTCATTTAAAAATGTTTTTGGATTGAAAATTAATACCAATTTAAATGGCATGATCCATTAACGCTAGTAATAAAATTAATAGTAATCATTCAATTTTATAATTATAATATTTAAAAAAAATGAATTTATTTTATTTTTTAAATGTTTCAAATGGATTTAATTATTTATGTTCTTTCATTTATGTTTTATCTTAAAAATTAATATGTAATATTATAAATTTAATTATATTATTTTACCAAATTCTAATTACGCTTAACAAAATTTTCCAGAACATGTGATTGTCATTTATCATACTAATAATAATAATTGGGAGCACATCCCTCTTCAGCTTTGGCATTTTATATTTAATTATGGATATTTAATCCATGTAAATATGATATATTTTAATACAACATATTAAGGATGGTCACATTTTATTTTAAATTTATAAAATATTTATGGAATAGTTTAATTTTATTTTACATCTCATTAGAATTTTTGAAAGTCTTACTTTCCAATCATATGTAATATTTGGGACATTTTGAAACCATTGAAATTCTAATTTTGAAACATTATAGTTAGATTAGAGGAATAAATGGGATATAACAGATGCCCCGTAATGCATGAGGTTAAAAGAGAAAATCATTGCCAAAATGCATTACAAAAACACAGGTCAAAATGTGAAGAAAGAGTCAATGCCAAAGCACTAGATCAAAGTCGTATTAATACCCAAATCTCAATCATAAGATGATCATATCTGAGGTGGGAATAACAATGCTTGACATAAAGAGATATTGAACATGGCTGGCCCTCACACAATGCATATCCATGACATGAAATTATAGTACGTTGCCATGAGACATACATAGTAAATCCATGTAACAAACTAAAAGATCCTAGAAAAAAAATATAATACAGATCTATGTCATAGTATACATCAACATGACTATGGACACATATAAGAGAAGTTCCCAACAGTAGTATTTAAAGTTCATCAAATGATACATAAATCTAATGGATCTAAAGAAGTGTGCCATGTAAAAGTGATATGTCCATATCCCAAGGTCTTCTACTCAACCCTGATATTATGAATTCACAACATGCAAATGGATGTGATGATGCCGAGAATTGTTGAAACAATATGATTACCTTTTAATGATGTATACTATTAACAGATGCAAGGGGACCTAAAAATGATGAAAATGGGCCCCAAGATACCTAGAAGAACCCACCATGCATGAATAAATGTGATGAGGTTGAACACTTTTGGATTCAACTAATGAAGATCCCATTGAGATAAACTCATTCTCGACTATGAGGAAGCCTTTCACTGAGGTTTACAAGCTCTAAGCTAGTACTGGTTCCTAGATTAAAAACCTAGATAATGAGATAGAGTCGACAAGAGGAAATTCATCGAAGGAGGTCCTTGATGTATCCCTCATCATTCGACATAAAATAGAGTAAGAGTTGATGTATGTGGATGAAGTCATGGAGTGAAACTCACATAGGGATGGTTGACACAAGAGGTCAATAAGGACTATAGATGACCAACTGAGGTTTAAACTTGCCTTGAACATGTAATGGCATGACACAAAAATGACATGACAACATTGGCCGATGAGCATCATGTTATATTGAATAAGAATGTAGGAGGAATTGAAGTATACTCCATAATGATTGAGTAACTAGTTGAAATAGAAGAATGACTCATGTGTATGGTAGGGATCCTATGAAAGCTACAACCTGATAGTGAGTTTTTTAACCAAATGATAAAATGATACTCAATTAAGACTTATTATTTGTTGTTTAATGATCTTGAAGAAGGGGTAGTAGTGTTCTCAATATAGGGTGTACTTTTTGTTAAGTATTCATGAGCCCAAAAAAGAGGTAAAAGGATACTCGATATGCTTTAGTGTTTAAGAACCATGAGAAGGACACAAAGGAAGGTCATCCTGGAAAATTTATTTTTATAAAGGGTAGAAACTTTTTTTGAGATGATCGAACCACCCTAGTCATAAAGTAAAAAAGAGGATGGAAAGGAGAACCACTCATCACAGAGGTCCCTCCAAGAAAGTGAAACACACCAAGCAAACACTGCAAAAAAGGTGAAGGGAAATGTGATGGAAATGATGAAAATGAGACACTATCAAATCAACATGTATAAGAGTCATGAAAAGGTAAAAAGTAGTGGTGGAATGCCCATGGGTTATATACATAATATGACAAAGAAGAGGACATGAGGCTTAAATTAAAAGTTGTGGAGGGTCAAAAGGAGGGGATATGGGATTAAAAGATGTAGCATGGACACCTACATGGAAAAGAGGTACCAACTAAGAAATCCATGTGAATGAAAGCTATACTGCAACATGGATGGGGATATCAAAGCTGGAGTAACCTAAGCAACCTACAAAAGAACAAATTAGTAAGCTGGAATAAAAGGTATGTAAATATTAGTCAAATATTAATATAAACTTTGAGCTATGATATAAATTCATGATTATAACCGTTGCCTCCGCCATATCGCATAATAATTACCCTTGTTATGACATGAAATTAGTTCTCATGATCCAATTTACGAAATATCTGCATGTATTATCAAAATGGTATGAAACATTTATTAAAAACCTTCCCATCATTCGAATTTACTCCACTTCCTATGTATATCATCCCATTTCTTCTGCATCCGATCACATTTGTTTGCATCATATCCCACTTCCTTCGACTATGTTCCTTCTTCTTTGCTGAAAACGTCTCAACTACTACCCAAATCTCATCTTTTCAATTAAAACTTCATAATTATGTTGAAAAGGGAAATTCCGGGTCGATACTTCCTCAACATTAGAGCTATTGTACGTTCTGAGCGAAATGGGACCAAGTGATCCACGTGGATATTGGTGGCCACCCACTTATTCCACTTGGATCCGCACCATTTTTTGTTTTAGTTTTTCAATTTCCTTAATTGTAGTACAATTTACTATTTTTGGCAGTTTTTTGGGTTGTGAACTTTTGGAGCCATTTGGAGGCCCTAAATGATGTTTTTTGGGCATGAAACCTGTGGAAAATATGGGTTTGTTTGAGACTTGATATTTTCTATCAAGAGTTTTATTCCTCGGATAGATCTTTCTAACGATGTATAATGTGCATGAAACAAAGATAGTATGCTAAAGTTACGACCCTGGGAAATTGATGTACCAATTTACCCCTACGGGGCTCATAGTCTGGTGTTTCATCTCATAGGGTTAGGTTTTTGGATGTTTGGGGTTATACATTGTTTCTAAATAATATATAGGCCTTAATAGTAATCATTCCATTTTTATAATTATAATATTTTAAAAAAATCAATTTATTTTATTTTTTAAATATTTCTAAAGGATTTAATTATTTATTTTATTTTCATTTATGTTTATTTTAAAACTTTAATATGTAATATTATAAATTTAATTATATCATTTTACAAAATTTTAATTAAGCTTAACAAAATTTTCTAGAACTTGTGATTGTCATTTCTCATACTAATAACAATAAATGGGAGCATGTCCTTCTTCAAATTTGACATTTTATATCTAATTATGGATATTTAATCCAAGGAAATATGTCATACTTCAAATATAACATAGTAAGGATGGTCACATTTTATTTTAAATTTATAAAATATTTATGGAATAATTTAATTTTATTTCACATCTCACAAGAAACTTTGAAAGTCTAACTTTCCAACCATATGTAATATTTGGGAAATTTTGAAACCATTAAAATTCTAATTTTGAAAAATGATAGTTAGATTAGAGGGAGAAATGGGATATAACAGATGCCCCTTAATGCATGAGGTAAAAAGAGAACTCATTGCCAAAATTCATTACAAAAACATGGGTTGAAATGTGAGGAAGGATTCGATGCCGAAGGACTAGATAGAAGTCATATTAATACCCAAATCTCAATCATAAGATGATCATATCTGAGGTGAAAATAAATATGCTCGCCATAAAGATATATTGAACATGTTTGGCACCCATACAATGCATATCCATGACATGAAATTATAGTACGTGGCCATGAGACATACATAGTAAATCCATATATCAAACTAAAAGATAATAGAAAAAAATATATAATACAGATCTATGTCATAATGTACATCAACATGACTATGGACACATGTAAGAGAAGTTCCCAAGAGTAGCATTTAAATTTCATCAAATGATACATATCTCTAATGGATCTCAAGAAGGGTACCATGTAAAAGTGATATGTCCCTATCCCAAGGTCTTCTACTCAACCCAAATATTATGAATTCACAACATGCGAATGGATGAGATGATGTCGATAATTGTAGAAACAATATGATTACCAGTTAATGAGGTATACCATTAACATATGCAAGGGGACCTAAAAATGATGAAAATGGACCCCAAGGTACCTAGAATAACCCACCATGCGTGAATAAATGTGATGAGGTTGAACACTTTTGGATTCCACTAATGAATATCCCACTGAGGTAAACTCATTCTTGACTATGAGGAAGCCTTCCACTAAGGTTTACAAGCTCTAAGATACTACTAGTTCCAATATTAAAAGCCTAGATAATGGGATAGAGTCACCAAGAGGAAATCCATCGAAGAAGGGTCTTGATGTATCCCCCATCATTCAACATAAAATAAACTAAGAGATGATGTATGTGGATGAATTCATGGAGTGAAACTCACATAAGGATGGTAGATGCAAGAGTTCAATAAGGACTGTAGATGGCTATCTACGGTTTGAACTTTCCTTGAACATGTAACGACATGACACAAAAATGGCATGGTAAGATTGACTAATGAACATCGTGTTTTATTGAATAATAATGTATGAGTAATTGAATTATACTCTGTAATGACTAAGTAACTAGTCAAAATAGAATAATGACTCATGTGTATGGTAGGGATCTAAGGAAAGCTAAAACCTGATAGTGAGGTCATTAACCAAAGAAGTGGCATGTTTAAGTGTGACATAATTGATGACTCCATTTTTATTGATAGAATAATAATAAAAAATCCTCTCTTTTCCTCTTTTTATTTGTTGTGATCTCCTTCATATGTTAACAAGAAAGAAAGAGAAGACAAGTAAGCTCAATAGTGTATTTTTTATTCATCTTAAATGAACCCAAGAAAGAGATGAAATCATACTCAATAAGGTTTATTATTTTTTATTTAACAAACTTGAAGAAGAGTTATAGTGTTCTCAATATAGGGTTATTTTTTGTTAGGTATTAATAAGCCCCAAAAAGAGGTAAAATGATACTCGATATGCTTTAGTGTTTAAAAAGCATGAGAAGGACACAAAGGAAGGGCGTCCTTGACAAATGAGTGGTATAAAGGGTAGAAAATTGTTTTGAGATGAAGGAGCCACCCTAAGCATAAAGTACAAAAGAGGATGGAAAGGAGAACCAGTCATCATAGACTTCCCTCCAAGAAATTGAAACACACCAAACAAAGACTGCAAAATTGTGAATGGAAATGTGATGAAAATGATGAAAATGATACTATATCAAATCAACATGCAGAAGGGTCATGAAAACGTAAAATGTGGTGGTGGAATTCCCATGGGGTATAGCCATAATATGGCAAAGAAGAGGACATGAGGCTCAAATCAAAAGTTATGGAGGGTAGAAAGGAGGGAATGTGGGATAAAAAGGTGTAGCATGGACACCTACATGGAAAGGAGGTACTAAACTAAGAAATCCATGTGAATGAAAGCTCTACTGCATAGACTATGACAAAAACATATGGAGTGGACAATGCCAAAACCTCATGGGATTAATCCTAAGGCATAATGATGATGGTAACGATGATCAATGATGTAATATAAATGATATGGAAAGGCATACCTTATATATGTTAGGTTCAAGGTAACACACCTAATTCCTGCTTTAGTAACAGAATGTTGAAAATACATAAGTATGGTGATCAAAATGCTCCATAATACTACAAACAGAGAGTTAGTTGTAACACCCTCTTCCCACATCCAACCGGGATAAAAATGTGACGAGAGGATCCTAATATGATATTTAACCTCCTATACGTCCTTAAGGAAGTGGTACCAATGGAAACACCAAAAACACACCCTCGACTGCATCATTGACATCCCCAGGAGGTAACCCAACCTTCCAGGGCCCTGTTCCCTGATGGGGGAATGATTTTTATCCTATTTGAGGTTTAGCGAAGGGCTTGCAACAGAAAGGGAGCAGCTATAGACCCTATAGTTGTGGGCTAGACTTTTCAAGGTAGCGGCTAAGGCCTAGACAACAAATTTTCCACCTGTAGCTTTGAGATTTATGCCACCTTTTCAGTCCCCGAGCATAGGTCACTACTCAAAACTTACTGTAGCTCCCTGAAAGGGTATATAACATTTTAAAAAACATTTGGAATCAATCATATCTTCAATAACTCATTCTAACCGACCCAACCATGATAAAAACTCATTCTAGCTAAATGTAAAAACCAGTCGGAGATGGCACTTTCACGTTCCACATAAACATAGATTGGCTTAGCGAAGTCTCACTTCAGCCAATCACCCCCATGCCATATTACAAGCATGGATGTGGGACTTAATTAAACACATAAATCACGATTGATCGAGGGCTTCCAGAGGCAAAACCACCTCAACCCTCAACCAGTGATTCCACCTCATGGTCGGACATCAAAACCATCACAGATTGGTCTCTACCTAAGTTGCTCTAGGGCTCCAACGTGTTTTTTCCATCGAGTAATTCTAGTACTAGTAACTTAACCATAAATGTTATAGGTATTCTAGAGCGTTTGTCTAACAAGGGCTTCTAGGACTAGTAATTCAACCCACCTACCACTTCTAGAGTGTTTGTCCAACCAAGGATTCCATGAATAGTAACTTAACCCATAGTTGTCCATTGGGATTCTAGAGCATTTTCCTAACCAAGGCTTCTAGGAACTAATAACTCAACCTAAAAGCTAAAGGACTCATGAGAACCAAATAGAAAATAATCAATGGAAATAAACCCACAATACCATGGTTGTCTAGGAAATGGAAATTTCAAACACAAGCATTATATGAAAACAAAATGAAAGAGATAAGCTTGAGTGAGATATTATTCAAAATGATAAACAATTATCATACATTGGGGTGACCCTTGGATTCCATATCCTAGGGTATATTGGACTACCTAAGTCTCTTGAGCTTCCACACTAACCCTAGAAGGATTTGGTGTCCAACATCCCCCACCCTTAATCTGAAGGGGTATGTATGAGTCTAAGAAAAGAGTTGTGAGATAAAATGTGTGAAGTATGCATGGCATCACTAGGCTAAATGTGCTCTCTAAAATGTTTGCATAAGGAGGTGGTTTAAGGATCACCACCAACATTGGAACGCTTAGTGGAGTTCCTAGAACTCTTCCAAATCTGGCAAGAACCTGAGATCTTCTAGTAGAGGAAGTGCTCCTAATTTTTTGAAGAGGGAGACATTCAACGTGGAATAAGGGAGGTCTACAACGTGTTATTATTTAAGGATGGCCAAAAACTTTAGAATGCTTAATGCATTTCCTGAAACTCTACCCAAAGTCGCAAGAAGCTCAAGTCTTCTACCAAAGGAACTTAGAAGTGTCTCGAATTATTTGAAGAGGAAGAATATGAACCTCTCATAGATGGTTTAAGTTTGACCTCCAACCAAATCCATCCTCATGGGCATCTATGTCTATGGCTACAACTCTGAATCTGAAATGGAAGGTTTCGACTCACGCTCACCTGAATTGATGTGTCTCGCACTGCAAATCTGAATCTAGTATGGCAGGTTGTGGCTGAGGCTCACTTAAAATGTTGTGTCTCTAGATACAACTCTCAATCTCGTATATCGGGTTGTGGCTCAGGCTCACTTGAAGTGGCTTTGAATCATATAGATGACCATTAATTCCACACTATCAAATACAAGGTGATATGATGGAAAAAACACAACTGCAAGATTGTTCAATACTCTAGAACACATTCTCACATATGACTGAAACATCTTCTTGGATGTTGATACCCATTGCCAAGAAGTGATCCATCCAAGAAAAATATTTTTTCTTACAAGAGGCTTGTTTCTGAAGCATATGTGTTAATAATGAGTGTGCTGACCATAGTGCTTTCATGTGTGAAGATTGAAGAAATGATCTTTCATATGGCAAACTTAGTCACAGTGTTAGAATTTTACAATATTTTGTTGTTGTTATGGAAGAGGAGGAGAATATAGAACACCTGAAGGTGAGCTATCATGAATAAATCTGACATTCTGAAATTTGATGGACTTGGAGTAGTCTGGAATATGAAAGGACACCTCCTTGTCATATCCAAGACCTTTTATGTGCTTGTTATGGACAATTTATTCCCAAGGTTTGATGATGGGCTTGGGAAGTGCAGGCTAGATTTTTTCTTCTGAATTCAAAACTACTCTTGTACTAGGCTAAGTGATCTGAACAGTTTCTTGTTGCTAATGTGGCTGTTGGGTGTGGAGCTTGATTTTCATCTAGATTTAGAGGTCTTTGTTTTAGCCAAATGTATACCCTAGGAAGACTGTACACCCCTCCACGCAGGGGGAGTGCGAGGGTGACTTGTCCCCCCCATGGGGGTTTGTGGGGGCCGATCCCTACCAGCTGGGGGGGTGGGGGCCAACGGTCCCATGGTGGGGGGTTTCAGGGGCAGCACCCCCGAAGCTAAAAACAAATTTAAAATTGCCTTGTAAAATATTGTAATTTAGTAGTCAATATGGGTCATTCATGAGGTGAATGATCTAACAATAGAAGTTATGTTTAATGTAGGGTTTTTTTCCCTAGAATGAAACCCCTCATTTTTATGAGGGTATTGTATTGTGGTTGGGGATTGTATGTGTATTATGAGCGAAAAAACAAAAAGGGGGATTGCAAAAGAGAGTAGAGGACATTACCACAGATCTGTCGTAAGTTGTGTCTCTTCATATTGTTGGATAATATAGAGGAAGGACTTGTTGTTCGAGGTTGATGTAGCCCAAATTAGGTAAACCACATAAATCTATGTCTCTCTTGTTTTATATGTTTTCTGTGTTTTTGTTTCCGCATATTTTATGTGTTCCATTTCTCTATCATATATAATTTTTATAACAACTGGTATCAGAGATGAAGTTCTATTTGGCTGATAAAATCGCAAGAAATAAGGGTTCGTGGTTCGAGTGGGAGCAATGGTGGAAGATGGTAGGTTTAAGGATGAGAAATTTAATAGCCAAAACTTCCTGCTGTGGAAGGTGTAGATTGAATATTATTTATATCAGAAAGTTCTGTACCTACCATTGAGTGGATGATCTTGGTTGAATTTTGATACGCTTTTTAACCAAGAACTTTTGCTTCATCTGATGTTTTATAATTACATTTTATCAAAGCATTAATGAATAAATATGCAAATATAATCAAGAGAAAAACATGTCAAAAATCACACAATAAAAATGCAAGTCGTTTAATAACAGAGTTCGTTCAGTGTGGACTACGTCTCCGAGCCTCGGTGTCTCGATGGTGATGGCTACTTCATTCAGTGTTGTAACTGGTGATGATGTACATGGACATTGTTGACTTTTCATACAAGAAAAATCCCTCAACATGATGGGAAAAGTCTCTCCACGAGACGTTCCGTTACAAGGAACTCTCACTCAACACAAACCTCCTATGAGCATGAAAACTTCACACATGGTGAAAAAGAGTATCCCGCCATCAAGGCAACAAAGAGATCTCACAAAATAAATCACCATCTATAATAAATACATACCACATAAAATACACATAAATATTCTACATCTTACATCAAGCAAGAATCAACAACAACAAATGAACATAACGATTATGCATCATACATCAAGCACAAATCAACACAACATAAAACATACTACAACAATAATGAATGAAATACATGGAAAAAACACTTCATATACCTCGATTATGATGTTGGCTGAAGAATAGGATTCTTAGTCACTGGATCTGAATTCACCATCGAAGTCATGGAATTGGATGGCATGAAATCAACTGTCCACACGCTGAAATCCAACACGGTCATTCAATTCTAGAAAATGGGTGACAAATCAAGACCTATATTGTAGAAACTTACACTGCCATGAGGTCCATGTTGCCAAGAGGTGTAAAATCCATATACAATTTGTCCAATTTGGACACTTGGAAAATTTTTCCCCTTTAGAAATGAGGCTCAATCATGGTTCCATCGCCTGTACTAATTCGCGCTCATGGTTCCATGCCTGCTCCGACCTGCATTGGGTGCAATGGTGAATGAGCAGGTTTAAATAAAAAATTTGTGGGCATAGTTCACAACACTACTCCAATGACACAATGGTAAAATTTGGAAAATGGTTGAGGAGGAATCGGGGGGTCAAATCCCACCCCTCCCATTCTTAGCAAATTTTTGTTTTAACATTGGGTTTTTTTTGGTGGTTGGGATGGGACCGCTGCATGGAGGTAATCCAACCCTTGTGGGTGGCGTGGGTTTGATACCCACTGGTCCGATTGGATATGGTCTTCGGCCTTTATGGTATGGCATGGGCCGAGTCCACCAGAGGTGGCCCACCCACCACCCACATGTGTGTGTGTGTGTGTTAATGTTATATGGTTGGGGTGTTGTGGGTTTCAGTGGGTGTCATGGCCCACCGACCCTTTAATAAAATTTTTTAATATTTAATTCATGTTTGGTGGCAAAGTGGCAGGGCTGGTGGCTCGCCACCTCCAAAAGTATATATATTTTTTGTTTTTAATAAACAAACAATATTTTCTTAAATTACCAGAATTTAGGTCGTAGGAGACAATTTATCGGTCTCACAAATTCACCTCGAATATAGCCAGAGCTTGCCAGAATTTGGCCACTGGAATCCTATGAAATTATGTCCTCCTTAACCTTTCATTTCTCCTAGTCAACCCTAGAACTTTTAACAACTCTAACTTCCCCATACGAACTCGATTTGGCGAACTGTTCACACTGTTGTGATTAGGACGACGAGATCTTCAACTTGAGACTAAGTTTGCCACATTTCTGCAACTTTGATTCTTTAAGCTTTTATAATCCCTCTTTTTCCTGTGTTTGTCTCTCGAGCCACCTGGATCATTATTCCCCACTGAGGAGTTTTTTGACCTCCAAAAGAATTGACAATAATCTACAACTTTTCTCTATAATGTCTGCATCACAAGTGTCTTAAAAAAGGTCACCCTTCCTTCTCCTTAACCTTTGTTCTTCAAAGCCATAAGCAGTGAGCTGACACCTACGTCCTCTGCAAACTTGTAGTAGAATTTCTTGTAAATTACATGCTCAAATATGACCAACTATTCCCTAAGCATTCCATACTAGCCATGAGTTTATAACACATAATTAGTGGTCATGCTTACAACGAAATGGAATAAATAATACCCCAGCTATCAATACAAGGCCAAAAATATCATTTTTTCTTAACAAGTGATGGAAAAACACATCATCACTTTTACATAAATAAATGCAACACATGATTTACAAATAAGGCAATGACACACTACCACATCTAGAAAAACCATCTCTCACTTATCAAAGTGAATGGGTCATCTCCCTGTGGCTCACTTGCTTGTCAAACAATTGTTTCAATTGGTTCATTCACTGACACTTTATCCATAAGGCACTGCTATGGATGGATCCTCAAACACATGGCTCTTTGATGACCTCTTTGGTTGCAATGGGTGCAAATGGTCTTCTTCCTCCATACCTACTTAACCGATATATTTCCCTGTTGTGGAGAAGGCTTTTTAAGCCTCATCCTCCTTTGTGCTGCCATTGTTTTCCAACACTCAACAATAACATGGTTATGTAAACCATAAAAACAACAATTTTTCTTATGCCATGATTTACATTGATGATTTTCAACATGCTTATAATCAAAATGAACTTGTGAATATTGAGACTTGTTGTACCATTCCTGGTGATCTCTAGTGCGATCATGGTGATGAGAGCTTGTCTCATCTCTTCTATTGTGACATGCAATTCCTTGAGATGATGGTGAAGTGTTCCCATCAATCGTTTCTCTTGACTAGTTCAACAATGTACATTTTCCTCTGTTGTCATTATGGCGATGAGAGCTTGCCTCAGCTTTCTCTTTGCAATATTCATTTTCATAAGATGATGGTGAAGTGTTCCCATCATTCTTTTTCCTTGACGGTTTCATCAATGTCGTGGAAGCTTCAGAAACCCTTGATCATTCTCCCTTAGTGTATCCCAAACCTGCGTATCGAGGTCTCTACACATCCTCTAGTGGTTGAGTCATGCCTTGGCCATAAATGCCAAGTCCTCCTCCTTTGTACCTCATCTTGCTAAGGAGCGTCATGCTAGTTTGTGTAACGGGGATCTCCACATTTCCAACATAAATAATAGCATGTGAAGATGAAACTAAAGAATTATCACAACTGTTTACCTCAGATGTCGATTTTGAAATAGGTGAAGAGGGCTTCTCTGAGCCTTCGTTATGCTTCACTTCCTTTAAGGCCTCTATTGCAGCTTGTAGCTGAAGCTACAATTGCTTCTTCTCCTTCTTCTCTTCTTCTAGACTTTCGTCATTGGGCTTCAATTATTCTAATGCCTCTCTCGTGGCTTTCAATTAAAGCTGCAATCGCTGCTTCTCCTTGTTCTCTTCTTGTAGAAGTGTTTTCAACTCAACATTATCTTATAATTATTTCTCATAATCTTCATACAACATTTCCACCCTTTTGGACATCCTCAAAATGGCCTCTTACATGTCTTTTACATCCTCCATTGCTACACGTTCAATGGTTCACGCTTGCAGTTCACATCAGCAAGAAGACCGCCCTGATACCACTTGATCCGGGTTGATTTTTGATACCCTTTTTAACCAAGACATTTTGCTTCGTCTGATGTGTTAGAATTACATTTTATCAAAGAATTAATGAAAACATATTTAGATATAATCAAGAGAAAAACATGTCAACAATCACACAACAAAAAATCAAGTCATTTAATAATGGAGTTCATCCAGTGTGGACAACATCTTCAGGCCTCGATGTCTCAATGGTGTTGGCTGCTTCATTTAGTGTTGTAACTAGTGATGATGTACACGGATGTTGTTAACTTGTCATACAAGAAAAAACCCTCAACATGAACAAAAAAGCCTCTCCATGAGACGTTATGTTCCAAAGAACTCTCACTCATCACAAACCTCCTATCATCATGCCAATTTCACACATGGTGACAAAGAGTATCATGCCATCAAGGAAAAAAAGTGATCTAACAACGTAAATCACCATCTATGAAAAATACATACCACATCAAATACACATAAATATTCTGCATCTTACATCAAGCAGGAATCAAAAACAAAAAATGAACATAACGATTCCACATCCTACATCAAGCAAGAATTGGCTAAGGAATAGGTTTCTCAATCATTGGATCATAATGCACCATCAAAGTTGTGGCATCGAGTGGCATGAAATCGACTGTCCACATGCTAAAATCCAACATTATCATTCCGTTTTTTAAAATGGTTGTAAAATTGAGACCTCTATTGCAGAAACTGACACCACCATCAGGTTTGTGTCTCCTAGAGGTGTAAAATAAATATAAAATTTATCCAATTTGGAATTTTGGCCTCTCTGGAAATGAGGCACAATCATGGTTCCATCACATTTACTTCTCTACGCTCATGGTTCCACGCCTCAACTTCCGTGCCTACTCCAACCTACATTAGGCATAATTGTGAATGACTGGGTTTAAATAAAAAATTGAAGGGAAAAGTTAACAACACTGCTCCACTGGCACAATGGTAAATTTTTTAAAATGGTTGAGGAGGGGTCGAGGGGTAAAATCCTACCACTCCCATTCTCAACACCTTTTTGTTTTAACGTTGGGAATGTTTTGGTGGTTAGGATGGGACCGCCGCATGGAGGTGGGCTAGCCCATGTGGCTGATACGGGTTCGATACCCACTGGTATTGTTAGTAATCAATAATTTTTATTATCTGTAGATGACTAAATATTGGTTCTAGAGTTATGAAAATAATATTCCTGAATATTGTGAGTTTTACAAATCTCATGCCTTCATTATCCTTATACCAAAATTTTCACTATTCTACTATTTTTCCATTCCATGGTTACCCTACCACTCCTAAAAGACCCCTTATGGGCTTGTGCCACTCATCCCTGTCATTTTTTCCACATATAACCTCAGCACTCTATTTTTCCTTTGCCCATCGCTCCACTTCCCATCTAGGGTTACCAAACAACCTTTCGTTACCATGTTCAACAGGTTCCTCAAGCATTGATGATCTCAAAACTATCTCTATAGGCTCTTTAGATAAATCAAGTACATTGTAATTTGGATCTTCAATACATCAATTTGTCAAATACTCCATTTTTCACTTGAAGATCCCAATCCAAGTTTCAGTCAAAGATCAGGTCAAAGGATTCTCCTACTAGGTCATTAAGGTTTCATAGGTTGTAGGGTCTTCATTGATGTTTAAAGCACTGACTTTAATATGCTAGAAGTTGGCTCAAATGTAAAATAAGATCATCACATGGTTTTCCAAGAAAGATCATAAAATCTCCAAGGAGGACTACTTTATCAAGTTCAAGTTCTGGAAGGGGTAAATATGAAGTTTGAAACTTCTATAGGAGTGTTAAAGTGACTATCAGCAGAAAATTGGTAAAGTAAAATGCATGCTCCTCAATAAATACATTCACAACAAAGAAAGAGGAAGTAGTTTGTGTTCAAGAAGAATCATGGATTCTAAGCCTGATTGGGCCAATGGTGTGCCAAGAAAGGATCCAATGCAACAAATCACATGAAGGAGGCGCACCAAGAAAGCCATACATGAAGAGAAGTTTTTCAGAAATTATAAATGAAATAGGGAAAAATGTGAGGTGAACTGGACATAAATGAATGAATTTGAAAGGGCTATAGAGAACTTAGAAGACAACACTGATAATTGTTTTCAGGAATTCCACGCACCTTGGGTTTTGGGAAGATAGTCAAAGGAGGTAAAATGATGATGTTAAGCCTCCATGATGATAGTAGAAGGAATATTTGAAGGGACTGTTGTGTGTGACATCCCAAAGTTTTCCAAGGTAAAATGTCTTACTATTTCAAAGAGCAAGGAAAAGAGTATCAGTTAAAAGAGAGTCAAATTATCATTTCAGTCACCTTCACTCAGTGATCAAAAAGATAAAAAACATGGTTTTGAGCTCCAAGATGGAAACCAAAGGCGATTATAAGATTGCTACTGTGTAAATAAGTATGTCAAGCTTCAGGAAAAAAAGAGAAAGGGCACTTCAATATTTTATGGCATCTACAAGTCAAAAGTGGCCAAAGAAGGTAATGTGGATAGTTTGAATTCATAACCATGTCAAAAGACAATTTTTGAAGGTGTTCATCTGTGGATACCCCTAGAATATGTTAAAATGATCTTATTATGCTTCAAAGGGAAACGAGAAGGTTCAAGATCATCATCTTACCCAGCCTACATATAAACAGTGTTAAAAATTAGTGAAAAATATGAGAAAAGAGAGCAAGTTCACGACTCATGCAATTGTACAAAGAAGAAAGTATGAGAATCAGTGACAAAATAATATCAATACAAAGTTAAAAAGGCTTGAAATACATTAGAAAAGTAGGTTTCATGGTTAAATTAAAGTTTCTAAGCCTATAAAGGTCCTCTCCACCCTTCAGCAAATCATTGTTCACTTGCAAAAATCGTCAAAAGTATCAAGGAGAGGAAACTATGTGTTTCTGAGGAAAATTCGAGAAAGTATACCCATCGTTGCGCATTCAGGACCACACTACATGCTTGGAGTCAGGTGTTGTGTCCTTGCCAAGAAACTCCATGTAAATTTCCAAAGCACTATGCACTTGTGAGAAGGCACTGCGTGCCCGACCAAGCACTGCGCGGTGGCCCAAAAGACTCGACGGGCCCGGTAAAAACCATTGGCACTGTGCGCCTAGCACAAGGCACAACACCTCTGTTGACCCGACTCAGCTATGACCTACTTCGCGTTTGGACAAGAAGGCCTCTATAACACTTCAACACTCAGAAACCCTCAAAGTTTCTCCAGGTCATCATCAAGGAGGAAAACCTAAGTTCATGCTAAAAAAAATGATTAAGCCTCCTTCATCTGCAAACAAAGAAACCTTGGTCATCCTTCAATTGCAAACCCAGGTTTCCAATGTAGGCACTGCACCCTTGGACCTCACTGTTGCACCCTTATCTCCAAAAGTCAACAAAAGACACTTATTTATGGAAAATAGATATTTTATGGTTTTTTTGGGTAAATTACTCCAAAGTTAGGAGTTGGAAGTTATTTTTTCATTTATTTAATTGGATATTTTATGCCTTGGGCCTTGCATGGTATTTTGGACATAAATGACATATATGAGTTATTTATGGTTTCTAAAACCGTAGTTAGGGTTTTAACCCTCCAATGCAAGTTAAATACAACATGGAAGCCTCATTGTATTTTGTTGGATATTTTTTGAGCATAATATGAGACAGACTTGGAGTTTATTGGTGAAATTGGTGTTGGTGACTTGTGATGGCTTTGAATTGTGCATCCATGGATTGAGCACACCCTTAGGATTCATAAAGCTTGGTTATATGATGAATTATTCTACCTTTTTCTTTGTTTCCTTTAGTAATTCATTATGTTTATGGTTTCCTTGATCAAAAGAAAGAAATAGAGAATAAGACTTGCTTTCTTGGAACCCTACTTCTGCCTGCCTCTTTTGATTTCTATGTTTTCCTATTTGAATTTTAGCTAAAGAATGCTTAAATTCTCTTTAGTATTTAATAAAATTTTATGTTAAATGTCTATTTGTTTGCAAGTAATGGTTAGAGAATACTTAACTTCTCTCTAAATTTACTTATCTGTTGTTTGAGGTCTGCTTAGTATTGTTTGATTGAAGAATCCTTTATTGCTCTTCATATTTTGTTATACTATCATACTAAAAGCTTTTTCCTTTTTCATAGTATGTTAAAGGATCCTTGATTGCCCCTTAACTAACTATATTTACAACTCTATGTTCATTTCACCCACACAAAACCTACTTAGATCCATCTGGCCTTGCTAAATTTCCCTAGGAGACACCCTTCATCTATTTTTTCACTCTTCAAAACCTTTGCAGACTCCATAGCCCAATGGATTGATTCTCCCTTAATCTACCTATTCTCCTTGACAACCTATCCAACCAAATAAATAAACAAGCAAACCCTAATCTCTATAACTAGCCTAAAATCAAAACCCTAAAAAGCTATCAAGTTACATCCTTTACACAAACATAAAGAGAGCCCTCTCTGAGTCAAGGAAGGCTAGGTCCTAAGACTCCAAAGATTGGTTTGATGTTACCCCTGGACATTTGGTCTTGCCAATCTGACAAATTACGGGGACCTAACAGGTCTGATTGGATACGGGCTTCGACCTTTATGGTATGTCATGAATAGTTTGGGTTCCTGGAGGGTAGCCACTTCTTCTCCAACCCCCACACACACACATATCTATATATAGAAGTTAACATTATATGTTTGGGGTGTTGTGGGGTCTGGTGGGGGTCATGGCCTGCTGACCATTTAATAAATTTTTTTAATATTTAATGCATGTTTGGTGGTAGAGTGATGGATTTGGTGGCTACCACCTCCAAAATTATATATTTTTGTGTTTTTAATACACATTTTTTTTTTTTAAATTACCCGAATTTAAGCCATAGGAGACAATTTATCGATCCCACAAATTTTCTCGAAATCTGGCTAGAGCTGGCTGGAATCCAAGCACCAGAATACTACAAAATTGTGTCCTCCTTAACTTGCCATGTCACCTGGTCAACCCCAAAACTTTAACCACCTCTAACTTCCCCATACGAACCTAGTTTGACGAACTGTTCGCACCATTGCAATCCAGATGATGAGATATTCAACTTGAGACTACATTTGCCACATTTTTTCCACTCTTATTATTTGATATTTCATAAGCCCTCTTTTCCCTTTATGTGTCTCTTGAGCCACCTGTCTCAATGAAAAAGAAATAATTCATTGAGTATGAAATATGCAGAATGGTAGATTCTCGATAGAAAGGCAATTGGAACAATACGATTGTGCCTTGTAACATTGGTAGCCTTCAATATTTCGAAGGAAACAACAACAAAGAGTTTAATTAATGCATTGGTGAAACTATATGAAAAACCCTTGCCCTCAAAGAATGTATTCTTATGAAACGTTTATTTAATATGAAGATGCCGGATGGTGGATCTGTTGCTGACCATTTAAATGAATTTAATACTCTTACCATTCAGTTAAGTTCTGTAGGGGAAAAGTTTGATGATGAAGTTAGGGCTATGTTATTTATGTGATAATTACTAGAAAGTTGGAATGGTTTAGTTATGGTCAATAGTAACTTTGTCTCTAGATCTAGTACTCTAAAGTTTGATGATGTTTTCGGTGCTATCCTTAGTGAGGAAATGCGACGGAAAAGCTCCAGTGAGACATCGGGTAATGCTTTGAGTGCACAGACAAGGGGAAGAAAAATGGAAAGAGGAAAGAGCTCAACATATCAGAGTAAATCAAGGAAAAGTAGATCCAAGTCCAGATTAGGGATAGTGTGCTAGAAATGCAGAATGAAAGGACACCTGAAGAAAGACTATAAATCTCAGAAGTGAAAAGAAGGAGACTCACAACAAGAAAAAAATCATGAATAAAAAGTGAAAGTTGATGTATTACAATATGATTTGATTCTTTCTTTAGAAAATGTTACTTATTCCTGGGTGGTAGATTCAGGGGCCTCATTCCATGCCACACATGATAAGAAATATTTTCATGATTATCTTTAAGGAGATTTTTGACAAGTTTGTCTAGGTGATGATAAACCCTATAAAATCGTTGGAATGGGTAAAGTTCTTGTAAAATAGTAGAATTGAAACTAATGGTTATTAAAGGAGGTAAGGAATGTTCCAGATATGAATAAAATTCTGATTTCAACAGGGCGGTTACGCAACGAAGGTTGTGTGACAACTTTCACAAAAAAAACCTGGAAGGTCACTAAAGGAGCCCTCGTAATAGAAAGAGGAGAAAAGGTTGGTACATTGTATTTATGAAATTGTATTTCTAACTCTGTTAATGATGTAAATTCCAAAGGAGAAGATGCAACATTATGGCATCAGAGGCTCGGACACATGAGTGAGAAGGAGATGAAGATTCTTCACTCGAGATATTTTGTTGCCAGGTTTCAAGAATATTGATTTGGGTTTCTATGAGAATTATATTTATGGGAAACAAAAGAGAATTAGATTTCTTAGGGATGGGAAACAAAAGAAGAGATAAAAATTAGAGTTTTTGCATACATGTGTATGGGCACTTTTTCATGTATCATCTCTTGGCAGTTCTCATTATTATGTTACTTTTATTGATGATGCAACTAGAAAAACTTGGATTTATTGTATTCAAAATAAATATGATGTATTTGATACTTTCAAGAAATGAAAATATTTGGATGAGATTGATATAGGAAAGAAGTTGAAGTGTCTGACATAAGACAATGGAGGTGATTATTGCAGCGAAGAGTTTGATGAGTACTATTCAGAGCATGGAATTCGTAGAGAGAAAACAGTTCCAAGAACACCCCAACAAAACGGTGTGTCAGAAAGGATGAACAAAAAAATCATGGAGCATGCAAGGTGCATGAGATTACATGCTATATTTCCTTTACAATTTTGGGCAGATGTTGTAGATACATCTGTTTATCTAATAAATAGAGGGCCTTTATGTTCCTTGGATGGTGGTATTCCAGAGGAGGCATGGACAGGTAAAACAGTAAAATACTCAATTTTAAAGCCTTTTGTTTGTGAGGCCTTTTTCCATATTAATAAAGAAAATATAACAAATATTGACACAAAATAAAAAAAATGTACCTTTATTGGATATGGTGTTAATGATTTAGGTTATCACTTCTATGATTATGAAAATCACAAAATCATTAGGAGCAAAGATGTAATATTCAATGAAAAGGTCGTGTATAAGAATCAGTTGTTGGAAAAGAAACAAGAAAAAGAAAATAAAGAATACATAGTTCTTGATGAGATCACAAAAAATGAAGGTTCCTGAAAGTGATAATAATCAAGAGACACAACAACAACAGCCACCACAACAGCAACAGGCACGTAAAACACCTAAAATTGGTGTCAGAAGATCTACTAGGATAAGTAGACCCCCTGAACAATACTCTCATTCATTATATTATTTATTGTTGACTGATTATGGAGAACCCAAATGTTATGAAGAATCAATGAAAGTCAAAGCCAGGAAGAAGTGGTAGCTATCCATGAAAGAAGAGATGGGCTCATTAATACATAACTAGACATGGGATTTAGTCAAGTTTCCTGCAGGTAAAACAAGATTGCAGAATAAATGGGTTTACAGGTTGAAGGAAGAAGATGGAGGAAAACATATGTACAAAGCTAGACTTGTGGTGAAGGGGTTTGCACAGAAAAAAGGTATTGACTCTGATGAAATATTTTATCCTGTTGTTAATATGACTTCAATTAGAACTATTTTATGTCTTGTGGGAGCGGAATATTTTTCATCTTGAATAGTTAGATGTAAAGCCAACATTTCTCCATGGATATTTGGAGGAAGATATATATATATATATAGATGCAGTAACCACAAAGATATGAGGTCAAAGGGAAAATTAGTGTGGATTAAAATAGGCTCCAAGGCAGTGGCATCTAAAATTTATCAGGTTTATGTTTGAACAAGGTTATACTAGATGTCACTCTCATTGTTGTGTTTATCTGAAAAATAAAAATGATGGAAGCTATATTATATTGTTGTTCTCTGTAGATGACATTCTTATTGCAAGGTCTAACATGCAGGAAATAAATGTACTCAAAAGGAAATTGGCAAATTCATTTGCAATGAAAGATTTGGGAGTTGCAAAACAAATCCTTGGTATGAGAATAACTAGAGACAAGAAAAATCGAAAATTAACATTGTCTCAGAATGAGTACATAAAAAATGTGTTGGAAAGATTTAATATGCAGAATACAACACCAGCTAATACACCTTTGGCTAGGCATTTCAAACTTAGTAAGGAGATGTGCCCCAATACCCAATAAGAAATGGATTATATTTCTAAAGTTCCATATGCATCAGCATTTGGAAGCTTAATGTATGCAATGGTCTGCACAAGGCCTCATATTGCACATGCAGTGGGAGTTGCAAGAATATACATGAAAAATGCAGGAAAAGAAAATTAGATGGCAGTGAAATGGATTCTGAGATATTTGAGAGGTACCACAAATAAAGCATTATGCTTTGATTGTTCAAACATTGCTCTACAGGGATATGTTGATGCAGGTATGGCAAGTGATAGATATAACAAGAGGAGCACTACAGGATATGTATTTACTGTAGCTAGAACAGTTGTCAGTTATTTTTCAAAATGTAAAGTTTTGTTGCAATTTGAACAACATAAGAAGAATATTTTGCTGCTATTGAGGCTAGTAAATAAATGATTTGGTTACAAAGGTTTATGGAAGAATTGGGTAAGAAGTAGGAGATGGGAAGGATATATAATGACAACAAGACTTCCATTCATATTTAAAATAACTCAACATTTCATTACAGGAATAAATACATACATATCAAGTACCATTTCATATGATGAGTGTTGGAAGATGGAGAGTTGAAGCGGAAAAAGATACACACTGGCCAGAATAGTGGAGATATGTTAAAAAAAATTATAACCATGGAGAAAATGAGATTCTTCTCAGTTTCAATTGGTCTTCAAGTATGATGATGAAGATGAGAAATAACCACGTCCAAAGTGGAGTCATTTTCCAGCAAATGAAGCAGTGTTGGAGTTTCTACAATACATCTCCAAGTGGGAGATTGTTGGGTGTGGAGCCTGATTTTCACCTTGATTCAGAGGTCTTTGCTTCAGTTGGATGTATACCCCAGGAAGAATGTACACGCCTCCCCTTGGGTGGGTGTGGTAGGGACTTTTCCTATCTGGAGGGGTCTGTGCAGGCCGATACCCTCCGACTGGGTGGGCCAAGGGCCATCGGTCCCCCGATAGGGGGTTTTGGAGGCAACGCCCCCAAAGATTAAAATAGATGTAAAATTAACTTCTAAAATATTTTAATTTAGTAGTCAATCTGGGCCATTCATTAGGCAAATTATCTGATGGTAGAAGTTATGTTTAATGTAGGTTTTTTTTCCCTATAAGGTAACCCCTCGTTTTGTATGAGGGTATTGTATTGCGGCTGGGGATTGTATGTGTACTGCAAGTGAGAAAACATAAACGGGGATTGTGAGAGAGAGTAGAGGATATTAAAATGGATCTATTGTAGGTTGTGTCTCTACATATTACTGGATTATATAAAGGAAGGAATGGCTGCTTGGGGTGGATGTAGCCCAAATTTGGTGAACCACATATATCTTTGTCTCTCTTGTTTTATATGTTTTCTGCGTTTTTGTCTCTGGATATTTTATGTGTTCCATTTATCTATCATATATAATTTTTCTAACAAATGGTATCAATGCCAAAGGTCTATTTGGTTGATAAAATCGCGAGAAAGAAGGGTTCCTAGTTTGAGTGGGAGCAATGGAGGGAGATGGTAGGTTTAGGGATGAGAAACTTAATGGCCAAATCTGCCCGCTGTGGAAGGTGCAAATGGAATATTATCTATAGCAGAAATATTTGTACCTACCATTGAGCGCAAAAACAAATAATTCGCTGAGTATGAAAGATGCAGAATGGAAGATTATCGATAGAAAGGAACTTGGAACAATACGGTTGTGCCTCATGCCATCGGTAACCTTCAATATTTCGAAGGAAACAAAAACATAGGATTTAATTAAGTTATTGGTGAAACTATATGAAAAACCCTTGGCCTCAAATAAGGTATTTCTTATAAAAAAATTATTTAATATGAAGATTCGTATGGTGGATCTCTTGCAAACCATTTAAATGAATTTAATACCATTACCAGTAAGTTACGTTCTGTAGGGTTAAATTTTGATGATGAAGTTAGGGCTCTATTATTTTTGTGCTCATTGATAGAAATTTGGAATGGTTTAGTTATGGCCAGTAGAAACTATGTCTCTGGATCTAGTACTCTAAAGTTTGATGATGTTGTCAGTGCTATCGTTAGTGAGGAAATGTGATGGAAACGCTCCGATGAGACATCGGGTAATGCTTTGAGTGCAAAGACTAGGGGAAGAAAAACAGAAAGAGGGAATATCTGAGCATATCGCAGTAAATCAAGGAAAGGTACATCCAAGTCCAGATCGGGGATAGTGTGCTGGAAATGCAGAAAGAAAGGACACCTAAATAATTACTCTAAATATCGGAAGGGAAAATAAGGAGATGCACAACAAGAAAAAAATCATGAAGAAAATATGACAAGTGATTTATTACAAGATGATTTGATTCTTTATTTATAAAATGTTACTAATTCTTGTGTGGTAGATTCATGGGCCTGAATCCATGCCACACCTGATAAGAAATATTTTCCTGAATATGTTCAAGGATTTTTTGGATAGGTTCATGTCGATGATGATAAACACCGTAAAATCATTGGAATGGGTAAAGTTCATGTAAAACAACAGAACCGAAACAAATGGTCATTAAAGGAGGTAAGGCATGTTCTAGATCTAAAAACAATATATGATTTGAACAGGGCAATGAGGTGGTGAAGGTTGTGTGAAAATTTTCACAGATAAAACCTGGAAGGTCACTAAAGGATCCTTAGCAATAGAAAAAGGAGAAAAGGTTGGTACATTGTATTTATGCAATGAATTTTCTAATTTTGTTAATAATTTACCTTCTAAAGGAGCAGATGCAACGTTATGGCATCATAGGCTTGAACACATGAGTGAGAAGTCGATGAAGATTATTCACTCAAGAAATTTTGTTTCTAGGTTTCAAGAATATTGATTTGGATTTCTGTGAGAATTGTGTTTATGGAAAAAAGAAGAGAGTCGGATTTCTTATTGTTGGGAAAGAAAAGAAGAGGGAAAAATTATATTTTGTGCATACAATGTATGGGGACTTTATCAAGTATCATCTCTCAGTGTATCTCATTATTATGTTACTTTATTAATGATGAAACTAGAAAATATTGGATTTATTGTATTCAGAATAAACCTGATGTATTTGATACTTTCAAGAAATGGAAAGCTTTGGTTGAGATTAAGACAGGAAAGAAGTTGAAGTGTTTGACATCACAAAATGGAGGTGAATATTGTACCAAAGAGTTTGATAGGTACTGTTAAGAGCATGGAATTCGCAGAGAGAAGACAGTTCAAAGAACACCACAAGAAAATTGTGTGTCAGAAAGGATGAACAGAACAATCATGGACTGTGCAAGGCGCATGAGATTGCATGCAGGATTGCCTTTACAATTTTGGGCAGATGTTGTAGGTGTTATTGTTTATCTAATAAATTAAGGGCCTTCAAGTTCCTTGGATGGTGGTATTCCAGAGGAGGCATGGATAGGTAAAAAAGGTAAACTACTCCTTTTAAAGCTTCTTGGTTGTGAGGCCTTTGTCCATATTAATAAAGAAAATAGAAAACAAATTTAGGCAAAATCAAATAAATTTACCTTTATTGGATATGGTGTTAATCATTTTTTTTGTCGCTTATATGATTATGAAAATCACAAAATCATTAGGAGCAGAGATGTAATATTCAATGAAAATGTCTTCTATAAGAATGAGTTGTAGGAAAATAAAAAATGAAAAGGTAACAAATAATACATAGTTCTTGATGAGATCATTGAAAAAGTAAAGGTGTTTGAAAATAATAATAACCAACAGCCAGAACAAAAACAACCACCACAACAAGAAAAAACACCTTAAACACCTAAAAGTCATGTTAGAAGATCTACTAGGATAAGTACACCCCCTGAACGATACTCTCCTTCATTATATTATTTATTGTTGACTGATTCTGGAGAACCCGAATGTTGTGAAGAAGCACTGCAGGTCAAAACTAGGAAGAAGTGGGAGCTAGCCATGAAATAAGAGATGGACTCTAAATACATAACTAGACAAGGGATTTAGTTAGGTTTCTTGCAGGTAAAACAATGTTACTGAATAAATGGGTTTACAGGTTGAAGGAAGAAGATGGAGGAAAACATAGGTAAAAAGATAGACTTTTGGTGAAGGGTTTTGCACAAAAGAAAGTTATTGAATCTGATGAAATATTTTCTCCCTTTGTTAATATGACTTCAATCAAAACTATTTTAAGTCCTGTAGCAGTGGAATATTTGCATCTTGAACAGTTAGATACCACAAATATATGAGGTCAAAGGGAAGGGAAAATTAGTGTATAGGTTAAAGAAGAGATTGTATGGCTTAAAATAGGCTCCAAGGTAGTGGTGTCTAAAATTTAATAGGTTTATGTCTAAACAAGGCTATAGTAGATGTCACTCTGATAATTGTGTCTATCTGAAAAATCAAAATGATGGCAGCTATATTGTATTGTTATTGTATGTAGATGTCATTCTTGTTTCAGGGTCTAACATGTAGGAAATAAATGTACTAATAAGAAAATTGGAAAATTCATTTGCAATGAAGGATTTGGGAGTTTCAAAACAAATCCTTGGTATGAGAATACTAGAAACAACAAAATTCACAAATTAACATTGTCTCAGAATGAGTACATATAAAAGGTGCTGGAAATATTTAATATGTAGAATGCAAAACCAGTTAGTACACCTTTGGCTAGCCATTTAAATATTAGTAGGAGATGTGCCCCAAGACCCAAGAAGAAATGGATTATATTTCTAAATTTCCATATGCATTAGCAATTGGAAGCTTAATGCATGCAATGGTTTGTAGAAGGCATGATATTTCACATGCAGCGGGAGTTGTAATCAAGTACATGAAAAATTCAGGAAAAGAACATTGGGTGACAGTGAAATGGATTCTCATATATTTGAGAGGTACCAAAAATTAAGAATTATGCTTTGGTGGTTCAAACATTTCTCTACAGGTATATGTTGATGTAGATATGGCAGGTGATAGAGATAACATGAGGAGCACTATAGGGTATGTATTACTATAGGTGAAACAAATATTGTTAGTTGGGTTTCAGAAATGCAAAGTTTTGTTTCACTTTCAACAACAAATGTAGAGTATGTTTTTGCTACTGATGCTAGTAAAGAAAAGATCTGGTTACAAAGGTTTATGGATGAATTGGGTAAGAAGCAGGAGATGGGAAGGTTATAAAGTGAGAGACAAAGTGCCATTCCTATTGCAAAGAACTCAAAATTTCAATCCAGGACTAAACACATATAGCTAAAGTACCATTCCATACTATCAGTGTTGGAAGATGGACAATTGAAGCTGGAAAAGATACATAGTAGCCAGACTCCTGCAGATATGTTAACAATAGTTGCAACCAGAGAGAAATTGAGATTCTTCTCACTTTAAATTGGTCTTGGAGTATGATGATGAAGATGAGAAACAACTAGCTAAAAATTGGAGTCATTGTCCAAAAGATGAAGCAATGGTGTAGTTGCTACAATCAGTCTCCAAGTGGGAGATTATTGGGTGTCGAGCTTGTTTTTCATCCTGATTCAGAAGTATTTGTTTCAGATTGATGTATACCATAGGAAGAATGTACACCCGTCCATGCAGGGGGGGTGGTGCAGGGTGTGGGGGGGACTTTTCCCACTCGCAGAGGTCCGTGGGGGCAAATCCCCCTCGGCTGGAGGGGCGGGGGGGGGGTAGTGGTCCCCCAATGGGGGGTTACGGGGGAAACACCCCCAAAACTAAAAATATATGTAAAATTTCCTTGTAAAATATTGTAATTTAGTAGAAAATCTGGGCCATTCATTAGGAGAATGATCTGATGGAAGAATTTATGTTTAATGTAGGGTTTTTTTCCCTAGAAGACAACTCCTCATTTTTTATGAGGGCATTGTATTCCGGCTGGTGTTGTTTGTGTATTATGAGCGAAAAAACAAAAAAGGGGACTGTGAGAGAGAGTAGAGGATATTACAATGGATATGTTGTAGGTTGTGTCTCTTCATCTTGTTGGATAATATAAAGGAAGGAATGGTTGTTCAGGGTGGATGTACCCCAAATTGGGTGAACCACGTATATCTATGTCTCTCTTGTTTTATATGTTTTATGTTTTTTTTTTCCGCATATTTTATGTGTTCCATTTCTCTATCATATATAATTTTTCTAACGTATGGTATCATAGGAAAAGGTCTATTTTATTGATAAACAATAGGAAAGAAATGCTCTTGGTTCGAGTGGGAGCAATGGTAGAAGATGGTAGGTTTAGGGATGAGAAATTTAACAACCAGAACTACCCGTAGTGGAAGTTGTAGATGGAATATTATCTATATCAGAAAGATTTGTACCTACCATTGAGCAGAAAAATAAAGAAGTCATCAATTATGACATATGCAGAATGGGTGATTCTTGATATAAAGGCACTTGGAACAATATCGCTATACCTCGCAGCATCAATAGCCTTCAATATTTCAAAGGAAACAACAACAATGGGTTTAATTAAGGCATTTGTGAAACTATATGAAAAACCTTTGGTGTCAAATAAGGTATTTCTTATGAAATTTTTATTTAATATGGAGATGTGGGATGGTGGATCTATTGCTAACCATTTAAATGGATTTAATACAGTTACTAGTCAGTTAAGTTATGTAGGGGTCAATTTTGAAGATGAGGTTAGAGCTTTTTTATTTCTGTGCTCATTTCTAGAAATTTGGAATGGTTTAGTTATGGCCATTAGTAACTCTATCTTTGGATCTAGTACTTTAAAGGTTGATGATGTTATCGATGTTATCCTTAGTGAGGAAATGCGACGGAAAAGCTCTAGTGAGACATCAAGTAATGCTTTGAGTGTAGAGACTAGGGGAAGAAAAATGGGAAGAGGAAAGAGATCATCATATCATAGTGAATCAAGGAAAGTTAGATCCAAGTCCAAATCGGGGATAATTTGCTGGAAATGTATAAATAACAGACACTTGAAGAAACATTGTAAATCATAGAAGGGAAAAGAAGGAGACTCACAACAAGATAAAAATCATGAAGAAAATGTGACAGATGATGTATTACAATATCCTTTGATTGTTTCTTTAGAATATGTTACTAATTCATGGGTGGTAGATTTAGGGGCCTCATTCCATGCCATACCTAATAAGAATTATTTTCATGACTATGTTCAAGGAGATTTTGGACAGGTTCATTTGGGTGATTATAAACCTTATAAAATTGTTGGAATGGGTAAATTTCTTGTAAAATGGAATAATTGAAACCAATGGTTATTAAAGGAGGTAAGGCATGTTCCAGATATGAAGAAAATTTTCAGTTCAACAGGGAAGTTAGGCGGTGAATGTTGCATGACAAATTTCACAGATAAAACCTAGAAGGTCACTAAAGGAGCCCTGGTAATAGAAAAAGGAGAAGGGGATTAAGATTCTTCACTCAAGAAAGTTTATTTCCATGTTTCAAGAATATTGATTTGGATTTCTGTGAGAATTGTCTTTATGGAAAATAGAAGAGAGTCAGATTTCTTAGAGTTAGGAAAGAAAATAAGAGCAAAAAATTAGAGTTTGTGCATACAGATGTATGGGGATGTGCTCATGTATCATATCTCTGTGGCTCTCGTAAATATGTTACTTTTATTGATGATGCAACTAGAAGAACTTGGTTTTATTCTATTCAGAATAAATTTGATGTATTTGGCACTTTCAAGAAATGGAAAGCTTTGGTTGAGATTGAGATAGGAAAGAAGTTGAAGTGTTTGAAATTAGGAAATGGAGGTGAATATTGCAGCAAAGAGTTTGATAGGTACTGTTCAGAGCTTGGAATTCACAAAGAGAATATAATTACAAGAACACCACAATAAAATGGTGTGTTAGAAGTATGAATAGAATAATCCTGGATCGTGCAAGTTCCATGATATTGAATGCAAGATTTCCTTTACAATTTTGGGCAGATGTTGTATATAATGTTGTTTATCTAATAAACATAGGACCTTCAAGTTCCTTAGATGGTGGTATTCCAGAGGAGGCATGGAAAAGTAAAAAGATAAACTAATTGTTTTTAAAGCCTTTTGGTTTTGAGGCCTTTTTCCATATTAATAAAGAAAATAGTACAAATATTGAGGAAAATTCAAAGAAATGTACCTTTATTGGATATGGTGTTAATGATTTTTGTTATTTCTTATATGATTATGAAAATAAAAAAATCATTAGGAGAAAAGATGTAATATTCAATGAAAAAGTCTTGTATAAGAATCAGTTGTAGGAGAAGAAATAGGAAAAAGAAAACAAAGAATGCACAGTTCTTGATGAGATCATAGAAAAAGTAAAGGTTCCTGAAAAAAATAATAATCCTCATCCACGACAACAACAACTGCCACAACAACAATAGGCATCTCAAACACCTGAAAGTTGTATTAGAAGGTCTACCAGGAAAGGTAGACCCCCTGAATGATATTTTTCTTCATTATATTATTTATTGTTGACTAATTTTGGAGAACCCCAATGTTCTGAAGAAGCAATGCAGTTCGAAACGAGGAAGAATTTGGAGTAATCCATGAAAGAAGAGATGGACTCATTAATACATAACCAGACATGAGATTTAGTTAGGTTTCTTGCAGATAAAACAACATTGAAGAATACATGGGTTTACAGGCTGAAGGAAGAAGATGGAGGAAAACAGAGGTACAAATGTAGACTTGTGGTGAAGGGGTTTTCATAGAAGAAATCTATATATTCTGATGAAATATTTTCTCCTATTGTTAATATGACTTCGATCAGAACTATTTTAAGTCTTGTAGCAACAGAATATTTTCTTTTTTAACAATTAGATATAAATACAACATTTCTCCATGGAGATTTGGAGGAAGAGATATATATGTAGCAACCATAAACATATGAGGTCAAAGGGAAGGAAAAATTAATGTGTAGGTTAAATAAGAGCTTTTATGGCTTAAAACAGGCTCTAAGGCAGTGGTATCAAAAATTTAATAGGTTTATGTCTGAAAAAGGTTATACTTGATGTCACTCTGATCATTGTGTTTATCTGAAAAATCAAAATGACGACAACTATATTATATTGTTATTGTATGTAGATGGCATGCTTGTTGCAGTGTCTAACATGTAGGAAATAAATGTACTTAAAATAAAATTTGAAAATTCATTTGCAATGAAGTATTTGGGAGCAACAAAACAAATCCTTGGTATGAGAATAGCTAGAGAGAGGAAAAATCGCAAATTAAAATTGTATTAGAATGAGTACATTCAAAATTTGTTGAAAATATTTAATATGCAGAATGAAAAACTTGTTAGTACACATTTGTCTAGCCATTTCACACTTAGTTAGGATATGTTCCCCAAGACCCAAGAAGAAATGGATTATATTTATAAAGTTCCATATGCATTAACAATTTGAAGCTTAATGTATGCAATGGTCTGCACAAGGCCTCATATTTCACATGCAATGGAAGTTGTAAGCAGGTAAATGAACAATTCAGGAAAATAACATTGGATGGCAGTGAAATGGATTCTGAGATATTTGAGAGGTTCCAGAAATCAAGAATTATGCTTTGGTGGTTCAAACATTTCTCTACATGGATATGTTGATGCATTTATGGCAGGTGATAGAGATAACAAGAAGGGAACTAAAGAGTATGTATTTACTATAGGTGGAACAATTTCTAATTGGGTTTCAAAAATACAAAGTGCTGTTGCACTTTCAACAATAGAAGCAGAGTATGTTGCTGCTACTGAGGCTAGTATAGAAATTATTTGGTTACAAAGGTTTCTGGATGAATTGGGTAAGAAGGAGGAGATGGGAAGGTTATATAGTGACAGCCAGAGTGCCATTCATTTTTTGAAGAACTCAACATTTCATTCTAGGAATAAAAACATACAACTCAAGTACCATTTCATATGATCAATGTTGGAAGATGGAAAATTGAAGCTGGAAAAGATACACACTAGCCAGAATCATGCAGATATGTTAACAAAAGTTGTAACTAGGGATAAATTGAGATTATTCTCAGATTCAATTGGTATTCAAGTATGATGATAAAGGTGAGAAACAACTAGGTCCAAAGTGGATTAATTTTCCAACAAATGAAGTAGTATTGGAGCTTCTACAATAAGTCTCCAAGTGGGAGATTGTTGGGTGTGGAGCATGATTTTCATCCTGATTCAGAGGTCTTTGTTTCAGCTAGAAGTATACCGCAGGAATACTGTAAACCCCTCCACATGGGGGGGGGGGGTGTCTGGGGGAAATTTCGCCGCCTACTGCTGGGGTTCATGTGGTATGATCCCCCCTGGCTAGGGGGGCATGGGGACAGTGGTCCCCCGACGGGGGGTTTCAAGGGCAATGCCCCCGAAGCTAAATAAAGATGTAAAATTTCCTTGTAAAATACTCTAATTTAGTAGTCAATATGGGCCATTCATTAGGCGAATGATCTAATGATATAATTTATGTTTAATGTAGGTTTGTTTGCCCTAGAAGTCAACCCCTTATTTTGTATGAGGGTATTGTATTGCAGCTAGCGATTGTATGTGTATTATGAGCGAAAAAATAGAAAGGCGGAATATGAGAGAGAGTAGAGGTTATCACAATGGATATCTTATAGGTCGTGTCTCTTCATCTTGTTGGATAATATAAAGGAAGGATTGGTTGTTCAAGGTGGATGTAGCCCAAATTGGGTGAAACACGTATATCTATGTCTCTCTTGTTTTATATGTTTTCTGTGTTTTTGTTTCCACATATTTTATGTGTTCCATTGCTCCATAATATATAATTTTTCTAAGAACTGGTATGAGAGTCCAAGGTGTATATTTCTGATAAACTCGCAGGAAATAAGGGTTCCTTGTTTGAGTGGGAGTAATGGTGGAAGATGGTAGGTTTAGGGACAAGAAACTTAACGGCAAAAGCTACCCACTATGGAAGATGTAGATGGAATATTATATATATAAGAAAGATCTATACCTACCATTGAGTGGAAAAACGAAGAAGTCGTCGAGTATCACAGATGCAGAATGGAATATTCTTGATAGAAAGACACTGCGAACAATATGACTGTGCCTCGCAGCATCGGTAACCTGCAATATTTTGAAGGAAACAACAATAGAGGGTTTAATTAAGGCATTGGTGAAACTATATGAAAATATATTGGCCTTAAGTAAGGTGTTTTTTATGAAACATTTATTTAATATGAATATGCCGAACGATGGATCTGTTGCTGACCATTTAAATGAATTTAATATAGTTACCAATCAGTTAAGTTCTGTAGGGGTAAATTTTGATGATGAATTTAGGGCTATATTATTTTTTTTCTCATTACAAGAAATTTGGAATGGTTTAGTTATGGCCATTAGTAATATTTTGTCTGGATCTAGTACTCTAAAGTTGGATGATGTTTTCAGCACTATCCTTAGTGAGGAAATGCTACAGAAAAGATCCTCTGAGACATCGAGTAATGATTTGAGTGCAAAGACTAGGGGAAGAAAAATGGAAAGAGGAAGGAGCCCAAAATATCACAGTAAATCAAAGAAAGGAAGATCCAAGTCTAGATTGGGGATAGTGTGCTAGAAATGCGAAAAGAAAGGAGACATGAGGAAATATTATAAATCTCGAAACGAAAAAGCAGACACACAACAAGAAACAAATCATAAAGAAAATGTGATAGGCGATGTATTACAATATGCTTTGATTATTTCTTTAGAAAATGTTACTTATTCCTGGGTGGTATATTCAGGGGCCTCATTCCATGGCACACCTAATAAGAAATATTTTCATGACTAAGTTCACAAAGATTTTGGACAGGTTCGTCTGGGTGATTGTAAACCTTTTAAAATCGTTGGAATGGGTAAACTTCTTGTAAGTAAGTAGAATTGAAACCACTAGTTATTAAAGGAGGTAAGGCATGTTCCAGATCTAAAGAAAAATCTGATTTCAATAGGGAAGTTAGGTGGTGAAGATTGTGTGACAAATTTCACAGATAAAACCTGGAAGGTCACTAAAGGAGCCCTAGTAATAGAAAAAGGAGAAAAGGTGGGTACATTGCATTTATTGAATGGTATTTCTAACTCTGTTAATGCTTTAACTTCCAAAGGAGAAGATGAAACATTATGGAATCATAGATTCGGACACATGAGTGAGAAGGGGATGAATATTATTCACTCAAGAAATTTTGTTGCCAGGATTCAAGAATATTGATTTCGATTTATGTGATAATTTTATTTATGGAAAACATAAGAGAGTCAAATTTCCTAGAGTTGGGAAAGAAAAGAAGAGCGAAAAATTAGAATTTGTGCATACATATGTATGGAGACCTGCTCAGGTATCATATTTTGTTGGCTCTCATTATTATGTTACTTTTATTGATTATGGAACTAGAAAAACTTGGATTTATTGTATTCAGAATAAATCTTATGTATTTGATACTTTCAAGAAATGGAAATATTTGTTTGAGATTGAGACAGGAAAGGATTTCAAGTGTATGACATCAGACAATGGAGGGGAATATTGTAGCAAAGAGACTGATAGGTATTGTTGAGAGAAGGGAATTCGTAGAGATAAGATAGTTCCAAGAACACCACAAGAAAAAGGTGTGTCAGAAAAGATGAAAAAAACAATTGTGGAGTGTGCAAGATGCATAAGATTGCATGCAGGATTGGGTATATGTTGTAGATATTGTTTTTATCTAATAAACAGAGGGCCTTCAAGTTCCTTGGATGGTGGTATTCCAGAGGAGGCATGTACAGGTAAAAAGGTAAACTACTCGTTTTTGAAGCCCTTTGATCGTGAGGCATTAATCCATATTAATAAACAAAATAGAACAAAGCTTGAGGAAAAATGAAATAAATGTACCTTTATTGAATATGGTCTTAATGATTTTGGTTATCTCTTATATGATTATGAAAATCAAAAAATCATTAGGAGAAGAGATTTAATATTCAATGAAAAGGTATTGTATAAAAATTAGTTACAGGAAAAGAAATAGGAAAATGAAAACAAAGGATACAAATTTCTTGATGAGATCACAGAAAAATTAAAGGTGCTTGGAAATAATAATAATCAACAGCCACAAAAACAACAAAAACCAAAATAGAAACATGCACCTCAAACACCTGAAATTGGTGCTAGAATATTTACTAGGATAAGTAGACCCTGTGAATGATACTCTCCATTATATTAATTATTGTTGACTCATTCTCGAGAACCTGAATTTTATGAAGAAGAAATGCAGGTCGAAACTAGGAAGAAGTTAGAGATAGCCATGAAAGAAGAGATGGAATCATTAATACATAACCAGACATGGGATTTAGTTAGGTTTCCTACAGGTAAAAAAACATTACAAAATAAATGGGTTTACAGGCTGAAGGAAGAATGTGGAGGAAAACAAAGGTACAAAGCTAGACCTGTGGTGAAGGGGTTTGAACAAAAGAAACGTATTGACTTTCATGAAATATTTTCGCCTATTGTTAATATGAATTCAATCCGAACTATTTTAAGTCTTGTATTTGTTATTCATCAATAAATTTTTCCTTTTTTTATGACTAAATGATTATCCCAAGATTTCTAGAAACAAGGTTCATAGACATTGTGAGTTCTAGAAATCTCACTGCCTTCATTATCCTCAAGATAATCTTTCACTCTTTCATCATTCCATAATGTCTAGCTTTGCTTTCTAGTCCCAGAAAACCCATTAGAGGCTTATTTCACTCTTTTTGTCTATATTTATTCACCTTTGGCCCAAATCCTCTGTTTCGTTTTGCCTAAAAACCTCCCACTACTACCTAAGCCCACCAATCAAACATCTTTGTTGTGTCTCCCAAAATACTCCCAAACAATGGTGGTCTCAAGCTATCTCTATAGGCTCTTTGGATAAATAAAGTACATTGGATTCTGGATCTTCAATACATTATTTTATCATAAATTTTATCTTACACTTGATGATCCCAAATTCTAGGTTTGGGTCCAAAAGCCAAGTCCAAAAAAGCTTCCACTAGGTCACCTAGGGTTTCACAAGGTCATAGGGTGGATTTGGTATCGTAACAACTCTATTTTTCCTGCATGAAGAACCCACATTCAAAGAAAAAAGGATAGGTTATCTTGTCCAAACTGATCAAAAGAAGTCACTCAAAAATGATTTTTCATCTAGAGCACAAATCTTGTAGGGGGACAGCTGCCCCTTGCTCACATTTTTGCAAAAGGATCAAATGGCCATCAGCCGGGCAATGGGTAAGGTGAAATAGAGTATTGCCATAAGAATACCATTCACAGCAAAGAAAAAATGTAGCAGGTATGTGTTTGAAAAGAATCAGGGTTTGTGATAGCTTTGACCAAACAAGGAATTAGTACTAGGGTTACAAGGGAAAAGGCCACCTCAACTCATTCAAATTCTCATTGAAGACTTTTAGAAATAATTAATGACTTTTGAGAAGTTTTTAAGAACTTAGAAGACAATGCTATTTACTTTTTTATAAGTGGCCCTAAAACCTAGAAGTTTGGGGAGATGGACAAAAATGGTCAAATGATGACAAAGAGCCTCCTTGATAACAATAGATGGCTTCAAAGGGTTTCAAGCTACCCTCTAAGGTTTGGAAAAGAGGCATTGACTCCTCCTCACTAAAGGCACAAAAAGGTAAAGAGTATTAGTACAAAGGCATGAGGTTTCGAAAGGTAAAATCAAAGGTCTTAAAAATATCAAAGGAGGCAAACAAGAAGCACTATATCCTACTTCACCACAGGAGCAAAAAGGGCCAGAAATATCAATTCAAGGGTATGATTTCTCAAAGGAAAATTCATAAGGAATTTTCAAATGGTCAAAGGAGGCAAGCATGAGGTAAAATTTCCCAAGGGGGTAATTATGACAAGCATACATTCATTGTTGATAAAATGAGGTGTTAAACTCCAAAAAGACAGTAATCAAAGGCAAAAGGTTGTGTAGGCACCTACAAGAATAGAAGTGGCCCATGGAAAGACACAAAAATAGTTTAATTTTCTCACCTTCCCAACCAGAGATACATCACTGTCAACATGGTCAAAGAAACAAACATATAGCTGGCCTAAGAGTAGTAAAGCCTCCAAAATGTTTTTCTTAACAAGAGCATATTCTGCAAGAGATAGATTAACCCTGAGTGACACTTCTGCAGGACTGTCACAAAGGGTTACCTACAGGAAAATTGGTAAGGACAAACAAACCTAAATGTATCTCATAATGGTGGCACACTTGAAAACTAAAGGAGCTATTGACACCACCTGCTAGGGTTTTCACATTAAGAAGTTTTTTTCACTGATTCACAGTGAGACACATGACAGAGTGTCAGCCAAATATAAACTGCCAAAAATGATCACATGTATGTTGTTTACAAGGGTTAAAGATCATCAAAAGGTTCAGATTTACAAATGAGGGTAAAGAGCACAGTTTGAGCTAGTTGAAGGGTTTTTGAGTGTAAAAAAGAACATCAATATGCTCCAATAAAGAAAAAATCCATTCTTCTATGTCAAATTGCCACCTACAGGACCAAAAAGATCTAAAAAGATAGTAAAAAAAGAAACAGAAAACAAACTTTATAATGTGGGATTTGGTCATGAGAGACTTTTTCAAAAGGAATATAAAGTCTCCTTTCCCCTCACTCCCACTTCATATTCATCTTTGCAAAGAAGTAGAAATCCATTGGAGCGATTTGTAGGGTTTTGTGCAAACTTGGTCAAAATTTTTAGGCGATATACACCGACGGAGGCGCTACGCACCTGGCCGTCAATGTTGCACACAGATGAGGCAGCTACAGTGTTAATTTACACTGCACTGCACATCAGGATGGCGGCGCTACGCACCTATGGAGGCGCTACGCACAGGCTCAGAACAGCCTGACCTGCCTACATTTCACACAGCGTTGTGCTCTCACAGGGCCTGGTAGCCCATTTCACCACCCGACTCACCCACTGAAGGCCTCAGGCGCTGAGCACAAGCCTTCCATCTCGACCCTACCTAGCACTACGCACAGGAGGGCGCAACCTGAACGGGCAGTCAAGTCGCGCTACGCACCTGCAGTTTTTTTTCAAAATCACTCAGCAGTTCCACAAATCAATTTTTCTTCTTCCAGGCCCCTGCACAAAGTTAAAAAAGGTTGGTAGTCCCTCTTTTTACCTTCCAAATTGATCTCTTTACATGCACAATCAAAAGAGAGGTTCAAAAACCCTAAAATATTTACCAGACCCTAAACCTTCATGCCAATCAATATTTTGTCCCTCTAGGGCAAGGAATTACCAAGTGAAAGGTTGTAATGGGTGTAAAGACACTCAATGACAACAAACCTACCTCTAAACTCTAGAAACACTCCTTGATTGCTTCATTTTGCCCTCATTTGCTAAAAAATTTCCCTCACATCACTCATTTTCCCTCCCTAGACCTAAAGGCTATCAGCAAGCTAAAAATATTTTTGTTCTTGACGAGTCACTATCTCTGAGGAAGAAAACAATACCACCAGTGATGAAGGCCAAAGGCATATCAAGCCAAAACACAAGGGAGGAAGGGTTAATACGCTTGAACCTTTAGATACCATTCAAATCACCTCTTCTCCCATGATCCTTACATGTTTTCAAGATGTTGGATGCTATCAGTTTTGTGAGAGAGTTAAGCAAGTCCAAAGTCACTCAAACTTGACTAGGTTGCTCATTCTTAGCCTACAAAATCACCAAGTCAAACTAGCGGGAGTACAATTTGAATTATCCTCCGAATCCATTTCTAAAGCCACATGAATACCAAATTTTCATGAAATATGATTTAAAGAGGAGAAATTGGACTTGAGATACTATGAGCACTTCCTCAAACCTAGCTGAAAACAAGGCTGCAAGGTTGTTTTCCCCTTTTCCCACCTGCTAGAGAGATATGCCTTAATGATGAGGCAAATTATCAAGTACTTCACTTGTGAGGGGAGGTATTCCAAATTTTATTCATATAACATAAGGCTAATAATGCACTTCACCAGGGTTAAATTTCTAAACATACCATACTATCTCTATCGGAGCATTGACAAAATGGCTTTAGTGGTCAAGAAGAAGAGTTATGCCCACCAAAAGCAGAGCCTTTTTCACCATTCCTTGGTTAAGATGATTTTTTTGCACTAGTTGGAGCAGCAAGGAATCCCTTGGGAAGTTTTCATCTCACATGATGTATTTGCAAATGCCCAAGCCTTCATTCAACAAAATTTTCCTTCCACTTCACACCCACATACCTCCACTCCTCCATCATCTCCACATATGCCTTCTCCACAAGAAAACTTACCTCCTATCTCCTCTCCTAATGCATCAATTGAAGATGATGATAGTGGTGATGATGAACAAGCAGGTGGCAGTAGAAATAATAAACAAGCAGATGAAAGTGAGAGTGATGGAGACTATGAGGTAGAAACATAGTTAGATGGAGAAAAAGAATATGATAGCAATGCTAAGGAATAAAATGATGGCAGTAGCCATGAAGAACAGACAAATAGCAGTGGAGATAAAGAAGATAGTGAGGCAGAAGCAGAATATAGTGAGGAAGGGCAGGAGGATGATAATGATAATAAAGGGAATGATGAAGATGATAGTCAGCAAGAAGGTTCACATGATAGCTAAGAGGAAGATATTATTGAGCATGAAAGTGAGCCTAATAATAGTGAAAACAGTGAAAAAATGAGTGAAGATGATGATAGCAGCACTAAGGAAAAAGAGGATGATGATGGAAATGATAAAGATAGTGGGGCAGAAACAGAGCCTAATGAAGGAGAAGAGGATGATGATGACCATGAGGAGGAAGATGAAACTGATAATATTGAAAACAAAGACGGACATGAATTAGAACAAGAAATTGACAGTGATAACACAAATAAGTCACTTCCAAGTGCAAAAGAAGGTGTTGATAGTGAACAAGATGAATTCACAGAGGATAATGAAGGAAATTTTGAGGATGGCAGTCAACAAGAGAGTGCACAAGATAATCAAGAAATAAGGTACATGAGCGTGACAGTGAGCATAATAATAGTGGAAACAATGATGAAAGGAATGAAGATGATGAACTTGAGGAAACAGAGGGAGATGATGAATAAATTGAAGACCAAAAACAGACAGATGATCAGGGTCAAATAGATTTTGAAGAAGCAGGGAGTGACCAAGGAAGTGGCACAAATAGGACAGTCAGTGATAAGAAATGGAATAGTCATGATAGTCATGACAGTTGTCATGAATTTCATGACACAAATCAGCCTCTAAATGACAAAGAAACTTAGAGTGACAGTGCAGGAAATGACCAAGAAGAAGACCTTAGCGAAGGACAAAGCCAAAATGAGGCAAGTGAGAAGGATAGTGATCAGTTTGAAGGCCAAAATGATAGTGTAGAAAACTGTGAGGGAGACAATGATGATGTTAATGTTGAAGGTCAAAAAAAAAGTAACGAAATGGAGCAAGAAGTAACTCGTGAAAGCCATGGAAAAGATGAAAAGGCTTGTGACATCACCAAAGATCAAGGCAATGATGGAAACACCTCCAAAACCATCATCACTCCTCTCACATGCACATAGCACAAAGGAAAAAGAGATGTGTTTGCTACCTCAAAAAGGCAAAGGGCCATCTCTCCTCTAGCTATCAAGCCCAAGGACAAAGGCAAGAAAAAGATGGACAAAGGTGAGTAGCAGGTAAAGGTAAGGAGAAGAAAAATGATCAAGAAGACTTCTCAAGAGCCTCAATTCATTGATTTAGACAGTGATAATGAGGACAAGGAGATGACCAAAAGATTACTACTTTTAGAGAAAGATGCACAGCTTTAAGAGTGGGAAAGAGATTTTGACATGGCACAAGGTGTCATTTAGTATTACAAGGACGAGCACAAGCATTTCAAGAAGGTGAAAAGGGACCTTGCTCTACAAAAGAAAATGACCAAGCATTATGCGAGGAAAAACATGCTTGCTTGTGCCAAACTAAAGGAGGCCCTCATGGAGCTAGAAAACCTAAAAAGGGAAAAATTGCATGACAGCCTTGGAATTTTAGCTGAGGCTTCTCAACAGGTGTCCAAGACCTCTTGAGGGACCTCTCCACCAATTTTGAGGCAATTTGAACAATTTTTTTTTTTTTTGAAATTTTGACCCCTCTATGCACATCACCCTAGGTTCTATTAACAAAATTGGTGCATCCTCAGCTCACAAATTTTTCATTTTTGGATTCCTCACATCACTAGTAGTATGCTCACCAATTTTCAGATCATTTTGAACATTTTTTACCCCCTAAAAGGTCAAACAACATCAAAATTTTGACCTTTCTACCTCATTTTCAGACCAGGTGCTACGCACAGAGAAGTGTTGGGGAAATTGATTTTTTAATAGGTAAATGGAATCCAATCAACACAAATCAAACATTTCTGAAAAGTAGACTCACCAAGCTTTCCAACGAGCCATCACAGAGCTAAATCCGGTGTCAGGAAGGGGTCGAAAACTCAGCCACAAGAGACCCTATTTTCTGTTGAAGTGGCACTATGCACAGAGGTTGCCTAGTGTGTTTTGGACCAAAATTCAACAAAACACGCTCATATTGCAAATAGATATTTTTGAGTTTTTTGAGGCAAATTACTCTAGCATTAGGTGAAAATATTTATTTTGGCATTTATTTCTTTGGATATTATGTGCCTTGGGCCTTGCATGGGGTCTTGCCCATAAATGACATTTATGGTTATATTTGACATTTTCCTACCACATTTAGGGTTTTAGTCCTCCTTTGCTCCATAAATAGAGCATGAGGACCCTATGTATTTTTTTGACATTTGATGAGCTTGAAGAGCAATATACATGGTTTTATGAGCTTGGAGAAGAAATTGGTTTTGTGAAGTGGATGAATGGCTTGTTTGGCTTGATGATGGAGAAGCTTGTTTGCAGGATTCCATAGCTTGGTGAATGGTGATATCTTCTTAACTTTTTAATGTTTTCTTGTTCTCATTTTTTTTCATTCTTATTGACTGCTATAAATCAGAAAAGAATAGGTTGAGACATGTTCTTTGAGGCACCTCAATCCTCCTGTTTGTTATAACTTTAATGTTTTCCTCTTTTGGCCATCTTAAGGAATTATTGATTGCTCCTTAGGTCCACCAATTTTTTTTTTTGTTTCATGTATGGTTAGTATGCTAGTTTACAAGTATGATTCATGGTATGCCCTGCTTATTTGAAGCTTTCAAAACCCTATCTTGAAGCAATATTGATTTCTAGGTTAAGTCAAAGAGGTCTCGTTTGATCTTGCCCTTCGTCCATGCTTACCAAATTGTTTTTAGAGTTCCCAATAGCTTGATATATGTTGTTTAGGAATTACCTCTCCATAAATTGAGTTATTTGTATTATCTTACATGTTTTTCCAAAATCTGAAGGTGAATTTCTAAAGTTAGAAGCTCTTATGCTCTCTATGTTTCACTGGAATGTTTATCTTGGATGTTTATGAGTTTGAGTATTTTTCATTGAGCTTAATGGTTTTCCCTACCTCATGAGTTGTAGCTTTAAAATATATATGTTTAAGAATTGTTATTTTTTTCCCAAACTTGATGTTTATTACACCTCATACATCACCTTAAGGATCCATTAACCTTGCTAAATTGGCCCTGCAACACACTTTATTTCATCATTTAGACACTCTTGACTTCATTTGAATCCATAGCCCAATGGCTTTGACAGACTCTCACTCCACCTATTCCACTTGACCATCTTACCCAACCAAAACAATCAACAAACCCTACACCTAATAACTAACCTAAAATTAAAACCTTAGAGAAAAAATAACACATCCTTTGCACCCAATAGAGAGACCCATCTCTGAGTCCAGGAAGGCTAGGTCCTAGGACTCTAAAGACTGGTTCCATGTTACCCTATCATTTGGTCTACCAATCTGCCAAATCACGGGACCCTAACAGTAGCAGCGAAATATTTGCATCTTGAACAGTTAGATGTAAAGACAACATTTCTCCATGGATATTTGGAGGAAGAGATATATATGAAGCAACAAAAAAGATATGAGGTCAAAGGGAAGGAAAAATTAGTGTGTAGGTTAAATAAGAGCGTGTATGGCTTAAAACAGGTTTATTTATGAACAAGTTTATACTAGATGTCACTCTGATCATTGTGTGTATCTAAAAAATCAAAATGATGGTAGCTATATTCTATTCCTATTGTATGTAGATGACATGCTTGTGGCAGGGTCTAACATGCAATAAATAAATCTACTCAAAATAAAATTGGAAAATTCACTTGCAATGAAGTATTTCGGAGTTGGAAAACAAATCCTTGGTATGAAAATAACTAGAGACAAGAAAAATCGCAAATTAACATTGTCTCGAAATGAGTACATGCAAAAGGTGCTGGAAAGATTTAATATGCAGAATGAAAAACTAGGTAGTAGAACTTTGGCTAGCCATTTCAGGCTTAGTAAAGAGATCTACCCCAAGACCTAAGAATAAAATGATTATATTTCTCAAGTTCCATATACATCAGCAGTTGGAATCTTAATGTATGAAATGGTTTGCATAAGGCCTGATATTATACATGCAGTGGGAGTAGTAAGAAAGTACACGAACAATCCAGGAAAATAAAATTGGATGGTAGTGAAATGGATTCTCATATGTTTGAAAGGTACCACAAATCAAGAATTATGATTTGGTGGTTCAAAGATGGTGGAAGATGGTAGGTTTAGGATGAGAAATTTAACGACCAAAACTACCCCTTTTGGAAGGTGCAGATGAATTACTATCTATATCAGAAATATATGTACCTACCATTAAGAAGAAAACAAAGAAGTCATCGGATATGACAGATGCAGAATGGGAGATTCTCATTAGAAAGGAACTTGGAACAATATGGTTGTGTCTCGTGACATCGGTAACTTTCAATATTTCAAAGGAAACAGAAAGAGAGGATTTAATTAAGGTAATGATGAAACTATATGAAAAACCCCCATCCTAGAAAAAGGTATTTCTTGTGAAACATTTATTTAATATGAAGATGTCAGATGGTGCATCTGTTGTTGACCATTTAAATGAGTTTAATATGGTTACCAGTCAGTTAAGTTCTGTAGGGATAAATTTAGATGATGAAGTTAGGGCTTTGTTATTCCTGTGCTGATTTCTAGAAATTTGGAATGGTTTAGTTATGGCCATTAGTAACTTTGTCTCTGGATCTAGTACTCTAAAGTTTAATGATGTTTTTGGTGCTATACTTATTGAGGAAATGCAATGGAAAATCTCCTGTGAGATTAGAGGAAGAAAAATTGAAAGATCAAAGATATCAACATATCGCAGTAAATCAAGGAAAGGTAGATCCAAGTCCAGATCGGGGATAGTGTGCTGGAAGTGCATAAATAAAGGACACCTAAGGAAAGACTGTAAATCTTGGAAGGGAAAAGAAGGATACTCATAGCAAGAAAAAAATCATGAAGAAAATGTCTAGGTGATATATAACAAGATGCTCTATTTATTTATTTAGAAAATGCTACTAATTATTGGGTGGTAGATTCGGGGGCCTCATTCTATGCAACACCTGATAAAAAATATTTTCATGACTATGTTCAAGGAGATTTTGGACAAGCTCATCTGGGTGATGATAAACCCTGAAAAATCGTTGGAATGGGTAAAGTTCTTGTAAAACAACAAAATTGAAACTGATGGTTATTAAATGAGGTAAGGCGTGTTCCAGATTTGAAGAAAAATATGATTTCAAAACGGTAGTTAGGTGGTGAAGGTTGTGTGACAACTTTCATAGATAAATCCTAGAAGGTCACTAAAGGAGACCTAGTAATAGCAAAATGAGAAAAAGTTGGTACAATGTATTTATGCAATGGTATTTCCAACTTAGTTAAATTTTTAACTTCCAAAGGAGAAGATGCAAAATTATGGCATCATAAGCTCAGACACATGAGTGAGAAGGGGAGGAAGATTCTTCACTCAAGAAATTTTGTTGCCAAGTTTCAAGAATATTGATTTGGATTTCTATGAGAATTGTATTTATGGAAAACAGAAGAGAGTCAGATTTATTAGAGTTGCAAAAGAAAGGAAGAGTGAAAAGTGAGAGTTTTTGCATACAGATGTATAGGGAACTGCTCATGTATCATCTCTTGGTGGCTTCCATTATTATGTTACTTTTATTGATGACGCAACTCGAAAAACTTGGATTTTTTATAGACAAAATAAATATGATGTATTTTATACTTTCAAGAAATGGAAAGCTTTGGTTGAGATTGAGACAAGAAATAAGTTAAGTGTCTGAAATTAGACAATGGAGGTGAATATTGCAACAAAGAGTTTGATAGGGACTATTGAGAACATGGAATTCATAGAGAGAAGACAGTTCGCAGAACACCACAAGAAAATGGTCCATCAGAAAGGATGAACAGAACAATCATGGAGCGTGCAAGGTGCGTGAGATTGCATGTATGATTGCCTTTATAATTATTGGTAGAGATTGCAGATACTATTTTTCATCTAATAAATATAAGGACTTCAAGTTCCTTGGATGGTGGTATTCCAGAGGAGGCATGGACACGTAAAAAGGTAAACTAATCCTTTTTAAATATTTTTGGTTGTGAGGCCTTTGTCCATAATAATTAATAAAATAGAACATAGCTTGAGGAAAAATCAAAGAAATGTACCTTTATTGGATATCATGTTAATGATTTTGGTTATCACTTATATGATTATGAAAATCACAAAATCATTAGGAGCATAGATGTAATATTGGATGAAAATTTTTTGTATAAGAATCAGCTACAGGAAAAAAAACAGGAAAAAGAAAACAAAGAATACATAGTTCTTGATGAGATGACAGAGAAAATAAAGGTGCCAAATAATAATAATAATCAACAGCCAGAACAAAAACAACAACTACAAGAGAAGAAAGCACCTCAAACACCCGAAGGTCGTGTCAAAAGATCTACTAGGATAAGTAGACCCCTTGAACCATACTCTCCTTCATTATATTATTTATTATTGACTGATTTTGGAGAACCAGAGTGTTATGAAGAAGCAATGCAACTCAAAACAAGGAAGAAGCGGGAGGTAGCCATGAAATAAGAGATAGAATCATTAATACAGACCCAAACATGGGATTTAGTCAAGTTTCCTTTGTTGGGAAAAATACTGAGAGGGGGGGGGGGGTGAATCAGTATTTTCTGCATATTCAAAACTTTGATTTTTCTTGCTTCTAAAACGCATACGCCATTTCAACTCAGACTTGCGTATATACGATACCCTTTACGAAACTCGTATACGTATATCTATTTATGTCATTTATTCTTCACTAAATCATTCCTTCATTTATTCATATCGATATTCAATAAGAAAGAACATGTGTAGTAACAACAGAATAAACCATCACACAAAGCATCACACATGAACACCGTGATTTTTAGGTGGAAACCCAAGTCGGGAGAAAACCACCGCTGCAGTTGCTCAGCCTTCAATATTTTATTATAGAGAAAACATCTTACAACATATGTGCTGGTGCAGACTCCTACCAGCACGCAGGCACCCACCTGCGCTCGTTTACCAGCCTCTCCTGGAAGGGAGCTCCAACCCCCCGACTCGTTTACCAGCCTCTCCTGGAAGGGAGCTACGACCCCCCGATCTCGTTTACCAGCCTCACCTGGAAGGGAGCTACAACCCCCTGACTGAAGGCTACAACCCTCAGCACCACCTTGGACCACGTTTCATCAATTTTCACACTGGATCCAACCACTTTAATAGAACACAACTTGCAGGCCACAATTCATCATATTTTCAGACCGAACCCTTTCCATACTTTCAAGCACAACCATACATCATCAACAGATTCATATCAACACAGATCAGATAGCAGAAACACAGCAGAACAGATCAGATATTTCATACCCCTTGCTTCAGCAAACCCTAGTATGCATACGCGCTTTTACTTCACTGATGTCGCGTATATATGCGCTTCCGTCCACACAAACCAGCGTATACCTCAGTGTATATTTTATTGCGCATACGCGCTTTCTCTTCGCTGAAGCCGCGTATATACGCGCTTCCTCCGCGGCGAAGTAGCGTATAGATCTTCAATCATTACAAAGCAGCAAACTTCATCAGATCAGATATTCAGTTCAGATCTACCCTTTTGCTTCAGACAAATGTTCGCCTAGATGGTCGCCTCATCACAGATCTAAGCCTTCCATAATCAGATCTAGAAAATACAAGAGCTATTCAGATCTAGATCCCCTTCTTCATCATTGGTGCATCATATATTCAGATTTATCATTCAAGTGTAACCATTTCCATTCATATATACTTCAGAGAGAAGTATTCATTCAAGCTCAGACATCTTGCACCCACATCTATAATATGCACAATGAAATTCTTCTCCTTATATATGTTTATCCTTTTTCAATACCATGAGCCCCTTTTTCAATACCATGGGCCAAAACAATACCATGAGCCCAAAACTACCTGGACGGGGTCAATTAGGCGGATCATTACCCAGTACCATGGGTCAATTTACCCTTGGTTTTGCACTTTTTGAGCGCTTTAGCCCATACGCGACTTGGCACGTTATTTTCCGCGTGCATACGCGACTTCCCCTAGGCCAATCCGCGTATACAAAGAGACATACTCTTTTCATCATATTTTTGAGCACATTCTGAATTCTTTTCTTCATTGCCTTCTGTACACACTGTAGAAACATCATATTTTCTTCATCAGGAACATATTCTCTCAAGTACAACTTCATCAAGTAAGTTGTCATCATCTCCATCAAGTGGGTTGCTTTTCAAGGACAACACTCAACATCATATTGTCAACAAACATTAGATTTACATTATTTACCAAATCCATCAAGTCAAGAATAACTTCATCAGGTGGTTTGCCATCAAGGACAACACATGTCAACAGTCGTATGTCTTTATCTTCATTTAGTGGGTTGCCATCAAGGACAACACTCTGCAGCATATTTCCAACAATCTCCCCCTTTGGACTTGATGGCAACCATGATGGTGTTTGGTTACCACAACAGATAGGTACCATGTCACTCTCCCACATATGTCACTCTCCCAAATATTTGACATCATTAACTTCTCTTCATTCAAACACCATGTCACTCTCCCCCTTTGACATCAAGGGCAAAGGGCGGATCAAAACCAACACTCTCCCCCTTTTCTCCTCATGTGGAAGAACATTCTGCAGATCTGATATGTGCTGAAGTGGCCAAGCTCCCCCTGAGTTCATGCTGAATCTTCAAACATATTTGTCAATGAAGTACATGACTCTATGAACTTCCTATCACCACAGACTCATACTTACATCAATTATCCAACCAAGTGGATTTACATATGAGACTCAAGTACCCAACCAAGTGGGTTTACACATTTCAACTCATCTACCCAACCAAGTAGGTTTACAAAATTTGACAAGTCCTTACATGACTGAATATTACAATTTTACATCATGGGTCTCAACAAGACCTTTTCATCAAAATACAAATATGACCATTTATGACCAACACCAGAAAGTCCTCAAGAGAGAGAACATATTTCAGAACCATCATAATGCCAACAGTGCATTATAGTCAGCAAAGCTAATGCTCTCCCTGAATCTGTGCAACCAAGCAATCTTTCCAAATGACTAAGGCTCCCCCTTAGTTTGTGCATCCTGAAAACTTCCACCAAAAAATCATCAAGGCATCTTCATCAAAACATTAGAGACAGAATTATGAGAACTGGAACACCACCAAAGATACCAAACAGCACTGCAGTTGTGCTGAAGTGAGCTGACTCCAAGCAAAAATTGTCAGCAATCATGCATACGCGGTTTTCTGTGCATTAACTCGCGTACATACGCGACTGTGTTTCAGGAAACCCGCGTATCCCAAGCCATCTTCTAAAATTTATGCAGATCTGATTCTCTATGAGGAAAAGACAATGTTCAGCTTCTTTCTGAGAAATTTGACTGCTTCCCTGGACTACAGATATAACAGAATAGTGTAGTTGTGTCTTCAAGCGTCATCCAATGGTTGTAGCATAAGCCCATTAGTAACCAAGCCTTCGGATCCTTTGCAACATCAATACATTCTTTCCAAAAGAGATTATCATACCAGAACAGCATCTTCAGATATGTGTCAAGCAATCATCCATGTGGTCCAAAATCACCATGATCTTCAAGATGTAACATGAAGTAACATATGTAGGCAAAATATCTCAACCATAGCAACCAAACTTTATATGATCTGAAACAAACAATATCCAACTCATCCACACAAAGATACTTATCAGCAACCAGGGCTCAAAATCTCATCATAATAATCCATGTACCAAATCATCATCATTTGAGCATGAGTATCACCAAGACCAAAGAATAAGCAATCATATTGCCAACAATGCAACCATTAGAATTCAACCTGCTACTCCCCCTAAACCAGTGCTTCTTCCTTAACTTGTGCAATCTGAGACACCTTCAACAACAAGTCATCAACAACAATCTCTGCATGATCTGTCCTCATCTCTGAACTATAAGACTTTCATCTCAACAATGAATGCTCTTCATCATAAAGCAACCAGGCTTCATCCAATCTTCAACACAAGAACCCATGCATCATTTCATCATCATGAGTATAACTAGAATGATGCTAACAGGCAATCATCAGCAGTCAGACTGATGCTCCCCTTGGACCTCTGCTTCAGATCTTCAGCTATCAGATAAATTTTCTTATCATCAATGCATACGCGACTGTGTCTTCTGGAACTCGCGTGTATACGCGACTTTAGTTAATGGAACCTGCGTATGGAAAGTGAAGCATAGAAAATTTCCATCTTCCTTCATTTCTTCCTGAGCTTGTACCTCCTGTACCTGTCCTTTCCACATCAGATGCGCTGTCAGAAGTAAACATAACCAGCATAATCAAATCAACCATGAGAGTCATCATGCATTGCTCCCCTTGTGATGATACATTACTAAATTTCATAATGTATCCCACATCATTCCTGCAGTCAATCAGAGAAGTAAGCTTCCAGAAGTGGATGACTGCAGTAGGGTCTGAATTCCCTACGTTTCTGATCGGTCCTCCTTATTTTTCCAAATTTGCTTGAGCTTTCCAACAGTGTGCTGAAAATTGTCCACTTTCCCAGATCTGTTCATCCTGCATTCTTTTTCTACATGTCCATACTTATTACAAGCATAACATCTCATGTGGCCAGAGAAATAATCATAAGAATCATAATGAGTATTTCTATTCTTCCTCCATTTACAATCAGCTGATTTATGTCCATACTTGTTACATGAAAAACAATATCCCCCGAAGAAGCTAGAGTACCTTTCTGAGTAGAATTTGTTTGTTTGTGGCTGAAATGATCTGCTCCTGCAATTTACTGCAACATGCCCATAATTATGACATTTAAAACATTCAACGTTCTTGAATGAATTCTTTTGAGAATTCATGATTGTTGGTTGATCTTTTGTTTCTTTCAACACATCAGGTTTTGCATTGAGATCTTCTGAATTTTTGGCACTTCCTTGTGAGCTAGATTCCCCTTTAACAGTTTCATGGAAACCAAGACCATGTTTGATAGCAGGAGACCTTTGATTACTCAGAATATTGTCTAGGATATTAGTACTATCATGAAACCTCAACAGTTTTACCTTTTCTTCCAATTTACCTTTGAGAATGTTTACCTCAACCTCCAAGGCTTGACATTGCTTTGTCATGTTTTCTTCTTTTCTTCTTCCATCTTCAACTTGATCCTTCAGATTTAGGATCTCTTCTTTCAGCCAATTTTCATTTTCTTCACATGTTTGTTCCAGCTCTTCATTCTTCTTACTTGATTTTTCCAGATCTTCTTTGAGAGAGATAATTTCTGCTTCAAGGCCTTCCTTTTCAAAGGATTGTAGAGGTTCCTCATTCTCCTTACTTGATGCTTCTAGCTCTGCTTGCAGAAAGAAGATAGCAGCTTCAAGTCCTTCATTCTTCTTGCTTTATTTTTCAAGATCTGCTTCTAGATCCTTAATTCGATTGGATGCATAAGTATGAAACCTTTGATACTTGTCCACCTGTTCATTCAGCATTTCTATTTGATCTTTCATTTGTGAGATCATCTCTTTATAGATAGTTTCTTGCTTATTGTATGAACTTTGTAGTTCTTCTTCTTTAATCTTGAGAGCTTCTTCTAGATCCACACCTTTACTTTCACTATCTTTATTATTGTTTGCACAAAGAAGAGTATTACACGTGGCCTTCTCCTTTTTCTTCTTTGCCATGAGTGCTTGTAGATCTTCGTCGGAATCTGTTTCATCTTCTTCAATTTTTGCTATACATGATTTCTGAGGTATCTCCTTTCCTTGAGTAACCTTCTTCTTTTGCTTCTTAGCCATGAGCACTTTCGGATCTTGGTCAGAATCTTCTTCATCTTCACTGGACACTTCATCATCATATTCTTTTGCATAATAACTCTTTCTCTTCTCAAATTGTTTCTCTTTACCATGCTTTTCTCTATAAGGACATTTAGCAGCATAATGACCAACTTTTCCACACTCAAACCATTTGAAGGGAAGCTTACCTTTGAATCTTCCAGTACCTAGTTGGAGCTTTCTCACGAAATTCGCTTCTTCTTCATCGGATATATAGCTGGATTCTTTAACAACTTCCTTTTCCTTTCCTTTTGTAGATGCCTTAAAAGCAGCTTTTCTTACTTGAGAAGGGCCTCCTTGTCTCATTTCAAAAGCAGTCAGAGTACCATGTAATTGAACAATAGTAAGAGTTTGCAAATCTTGTCTTTCTTCAATAGCAGAAACTTTAGAGTCAAATTTTGAAGTCAAAGATCTCAAGACCTTTCCCACCAGAGTAGTATCAGCCATGGTTTCACCCAAATTTCTCATCCGATTTACAATATCATCTAGACGAAGAAAGAAACTGGCAACACTTTCATCACTATGCATCTTCAAATTTTCATATTCAATTCTAAGAGTTTGGAGTTTTGCACTTCTTACCTTTGTGTCTCCTTCATAGCTTAGAATGATTTTGTCCCATATTTCTTTTGCTGAATGTAGCTGCATCACTTTAGCAAATTCTGATTCAGACATGCTTCCCAATAATACATTCACTGCTTTGGCATTGATTTCATACTTCTTTCTTTCAGCTGCATCAGTAGGAATATCTGTCGGGTATTGATAACCTTCTTGCACGATTGCCCATACATCTGCACCAAGACTTTGCAGATATGCTTTTGTTCGTACCTTCCAGAAAATCAGATTGCTTCCATTGAATAGAGGTGGCTTTATAGACATCACTCCTTATTGACTTCCCATTGCGACGGATCTCCTTCAAGCGATCAAGCTTCTGCAGAAGGACCACCCTCTGATACCAATTGTTGGGAAAAATACTGAGAGGGGGGGGTGAATCAGTATTTACTGCATATTCAAAACTTTCACTTTTTCTTGCTTCTAAAACGCATACGCTACTTTCCTGAACCAGACTTGCGTATATACGCGGATACCCTTTACGAAACTCGCGTATACACAGATATCTATTTATGTCATTTATTCTTCACTTAAATCATTCCTTCATTTATTCATCAGATATTCAATAAGCATTAAACATGTGTAGTAAGAACAGAATAAATCATCACTCAAAGCATCACACATGAACACCATGATTTTTAGGTGGAAACCCAAGTCGGGAGAAAACCACCGCTGCAGTTGCTCAGCCTTCAATATTTTATTATAGAGAAAACATCTTACAACATATGTGCTGGCGCAGACTTGACCAGCACGCAGGCACCCACCCGCGCTCGTTTACCAGCCTCTCCTGGAAGGGAGCTCCAACCCCCTGACTCGTTTACCAGCCTCTCCTGGAAGGGAGCTACGACCCCCCGATCTCGCTTACCAGCCTCACCTGGAAGGGAGCTACAACCCCCTGACTGAAGGCTACAACCTTCAGCACCACCTTGGACCACGTTTCATCAATTTTCACACTGGATCCAACAACTTCAATAGAACACCACTTGCAGGCCACAATTCATCATATTTCCATACCGAACCCTTTCCATACTTTTAAGCTCAAACATACATCATCAACAGATACATATCAACACAGATCAGATAGCAGAAACACAGCAGAACAGATCAGATATTTTATACCCCTTGCTTCAGCAAACCCTAGTTTGCATACGCGCTTTTACTTCACTGATGTCGCGTATATACGCGCTTCCGTCCACACAAACCAGCGTATACCTCAGTGTATATTTTATTGCGCATACGCGCTTTCTCTTCACTGAAGCTGCGTATATACGTGCTTCCTCCGCGGCGAAGTAGCGTATAGAGCTTCAATCATTACAGAGCAGCATACTTCATCAGATCAGATATTCAGTTCAGATCTACCCTTTTGCTTCAGACAGATGTTCGCCTAGATGCTCGCCTCATCACAGATCTAAGCCTTCCATAATCAGATCTAGAAAATACAAGAGCAATTCAGATCTAGATCCCCTTCTTCATCATTGGTGCATCATACAATCAGATTTATCATTCAAGTGTAACCCTTTCCATTCAGATATACTTCAGAGAGAAGTATTCATTCAAGCTCAGACATCTTGCACCCACACATATGATTTGCACAATGAATTTCTTCTCCTTATATAGGATTATCCCTTTTCAAAACCATGAGCCCCTTTTTCAATACCATGGGCCAAAACAATACCATGAGCCCAAAACTACCTGGACGGGGTCAATTAGGCGGATCATTACCCAATACCATGGGTCAATACCATGGTGGTTACCCTTGGTTTTGCACTTTTTGAGCGCTTTAGCCCATACCCGACTTGGCACGTTATTTTCTGCGTGCATACGCGACTTCCCCTAGGAAAATCCGCGTATACAAAGAGACATACTCTTTTCATCATATTTTGAGCACATTCTGAATTCTTTTCTTCATTGCCTTCTGTACACACTGTAGAAACATCATATTTTCTTCATCAGGAACATATTCTCTCAAGTACAACTTCATCAAGTAAGTTGTCATCATCTCCATCAAGTGGGTTGCTTTTCAAGGACAACACTCAGCATCATATTGTCAACAAACATCAGATTTACATTATTTACCAAGTCCATCAAGTCAAGAATAACTTCATCAGGTGGTTTGCCATCAAGGACAACACATGTCAATAGTCGCATGTCTTCATCTTCATTTAGTGGGTTGCCATCAAGGACAACACTCTGCATCATATTTCCAACATCCTTCAGGTAAAACAACATTGTAGAATAAATGGGTTTACATGCTGAAGGAAGAATATGGAGGAAAACAAAGGTATAAATATATAGACTTTGGTTCAGGGGTTTTCATTGAAGAAAGGTATTGAATCTGATGAAAGATTTTCTCATGTTGTTCATATGACATTAATCAAAACTATTTTAAGTCTTGTAGCAGCGAAATATTTGCATCTTGAATAGGTAGATGTAAATACACCACTTCTCCATGAATATTTGGAGGAAGAGATATATATTCAGAAACAACAAATATATGAGGTCAAAGGGAAGAAAAAATTAGTGTGGAGGTTAAAGAAGAACTTGTATGGCTTAAAACAAAATCCAAGGCAGTGGTATCTAAAATTTAATAGGTTTATATCTGAATAAGGTTATACTAGATGTCACTATGATCGTTGTGTTTATTTGAAAAATCAAAATGATGGCATCTATATTAAATTGTTATTATATGTAGATGACATGCTTCTTGTAGGGTATAACATGCATGAAATCGATGTACTCAAAACAAAATTGGAAAATTCATTTTCAATGAAGGATTTGGAAGTTGCAAAACAAATCCTTGGTATGACAATAACTAGAGACAGGAAAAATTGCAAATTAACAATGTCTCAGAATGAGTATATACAAAAGGTGCTGGAAAGATTTAATATGTAGAATTCAAAACCCATTAGTACACTTTTGGCTAGCCATTTAAAACTTAGTAAGGAGACGTGCCCCAATACCCAAGAATAAATGGATTATATTTCTAAAGTTCCATATGCATCACTAGTTGGAAGCTTAATGTATGCAATGGTCTGCACAAGGCCTGATATTTCACATGTAGTGGGAGTTGTAAGCAGGTACATGAAAAATCCAGAAAAAGAACATTGGATGGCATTGAAATTCTCTTATATATTTTAGAGGTACCACAAATCAAGCATTATGCTTTATGGTGGTTCATACATTCCTCTACAGGGATATGTTGATGCAACTATGGAAGGTGATAGAGATAACATGAGCACTATAGGGTATGTATTTACTATATGAGGAAGAGTTGTAAATTGGGATTAAAAAATGCAGAGTGTTGTTTCACTTCCAACAACAGAGGCAGAGTATATTGCTGCTATTGAGGCTAGTAAATAACTAATTTGGCTACAAAGGTTTATGGATGAATTGGGTAAGAAGCAGGAGATGGGAAGTTTATACAATGATATCCAAAGTTCCATTCATCTTAAAAATAAATCAACATTTCATTTCAGTACTAAACACATACATCTCAAGTAACATCATTATTGGAAGATGGACAGTTGAACCTGGAAATGATACACACTAGTTAGAATCCTGGAGATGTGTTAACAAAATTTGTAACCAGGGAGAAACTGAGACTCCACTAAGTTTCAATTGGTATTCAATTATTATGATGAATATTACAAACAACCAGGTCCAAATTGGAGTCATTTTCCAGCAAATGAAGCAACGCTGGAGTTGCTACAATATATCTCCAAGTGGGAGATTGTTGGGTGTGGAGCCTAATTTTCATCCTGATTTAGAGGCCTTTGTTTTAGTTAGATGTATACTCCAAAAAAAAAATTACCCCCTCCACGTGAGGGATTGTTGAGGCACATCCCCCCCCGCGGGGGTCCGTGGGGGCCGACCCGCCTGACTGGGAAACTCAGGGGCAAGTAGTAACTCGTCAGGGGGTTTCAGGGGCAGTGCCCCCGAAGCTAAAAACAAATGTAAAATTTCCTTGTAAATTATTTTATTTTAATATTCAATCTGGGCCATTCATTAGGTGAATGATTTGATGATAGAAGTTATGTTTAATGTAGGATTTGTTTCCCTAGAAGGCAACCCCTTGTTTTGCATGAGGGTATTGTATTGCGACTGGGGATTGTATGTGTATTATGAGTGAAAAAATAGAAAGGGCGATTGATAGAGAGAGTATGGTATATTACAATGTATCTACTATAGGTTTTGTCTCTTCATATTGATGGATAATATTAAGGAAGGACTGGCTGTTCGGGGTGGATGTAGCCCAAATTGTGTGAAATATGTGTATCTGTGTCTCTCTTTTCTTATATGTTTTTTGTGTTTTTGTTTCCACATATTTCATGTGTTCCATTTATCTATCATATATAATTTTTATAACAAATGGTATCAGAGTTGAAGGTCTAATTGGTTGATAAAGTCACAGGAAAGAAGGGCTCCAGGTTCGACTGGGAACAATGGCGGAAGATGGTAGGTTTAGGGACGAGAGTTTTAACTGCCAAAACTACCCGTTATGGAAGGTAGAGATGTAATATTATCTATATCAAAAGTATTTGTACCTACCATTCAGCGGAAAAAAAAATAAGCCATCGAGTATGATAGATGCGGAATGGGAGATTATAATAGAAAGGAACTTGAAACAATATTGTTGTTCCTCGCGATGTTAGTAGCCTTCAATATTTCGAAGGAAACAACAACAAAGGGTTAAATTAAGGAATTGGTGAAACTATATGAAAACCCTCATCCTCAAATAAGGTATTTATTATGAAAATTTTATTTAATATGAAGATGTCGTATGGTGGATCTGTTGCAAACCATATAAATGAATTTAATATATCTACCGATCAGTTAAGTTCTGTAGGGGTAAATTTTGATGATGAAGTTAGGGGTCTGTTATTTCTATTCTCATTTCCAGAAAGTTGGAATGGTTTAGTTATGGCCATTAGTAACTTTGTCTCTTGATCTAGTACTCTAAAGTTTGATGATGTTTTCGGTGCTATCCTTAGTGAGGAAATGCGGAGAAGCTCCGGTGAGACATCGAGTAATGCTTTGAGAGCAAAGACTATGGGAAGAAAAATGGAAAGAGGAAAGAGCTTAGCATATGACAGTAAATCATGGAAAGGAAGATCCAAGTCCAGATCGAGATAGTGTGCTACAAATGCGAAAGAAAGGACACCTGATGAAAGACTATAAATGTCAAAATGGAAAGGAAGGAGATGCACAACAAGAACAAAATCATGAAGCAAATGTGACAGGTGATGTATTACAAGATGATTTGATTCTTTCTTCAGAAAATGTTACTGATTCCTGGGTGGAAGATTCAGGGGTGTCATTCCATGCCACACTTGATAGAAAGTATTTTCATGACTATGTTCAAGGAGATTTTGGTCAATTTCATTTGGCTGATGATAAGCCCTATAAAATCGTTGGAATGGGTAAAGTTCTTGTAAAATAGAAGAATTGAAACCAATGGCTATTAAAGGAGGTAAGGCATGTTTCAGGTCTAAATAAAAATCCGATTGCAAGAGGGTAGTTAGGGGGTGAAGGTTGTGTGACAACTCTCACAGACAAAACTTGGAAGGTCATTAAAGGAGCGTCGTTAATAGCAAAAGGAGAAAAGGTTAGTACATTGTATTTATGCAATGGTATTTCGAACTCTGTTAATTATTTAACTTCAAAAGGAGCAGATGCAACATTATGGAATCATCGGCTCAAACACATGAGTGAGAAGGGGATGAATATTCTTCACTCAAGAAATTTTATTGCCAAGTTTCAAGAATATTGATTTGGATTTATGTGAGAATTGTATTTATGAAAATAGAGAGAGTCAGATTTCTTAGAGTTGGGAAAGAATAGAAGAGAGAAAAATTATATTTCATGCATACAGATGTATGGGGACTTGCTCAAGTATAAAATCATAGTGGCTCTCATTATTATATTACTTTTACTGACGATGCAACTAGAAAAACTTGGATTTATTGTATTCAAAACAAATCTGATTTATTTGATACTTTCAAGAATTAGAAAGCTTTGGTTGACATTGAGACAGGAAAGAATTTGAAGTGTCTAACATCAGACAATGGAGGTGAATATTGTAGCAAATAGTCTGATAGGTACTCTTTAGAGCATGAAATTCATAGAGAGAAGACAGTTCCAAGAATGTCACAAGAAAATGGTGTTAGAAAGGATGAACAGAACAATCATGGAGCTTGCAAGGTGCATGATATTGCATGCAGGATTTCCTTTACAATTTTGGGTAGATGTTGTGCATATTGTTGTTTATCTAATAAAAAGAGGGTCTTCCAGTTCCTTGGATGGTGGTATTCTAGAGGAGGCATGGATAGGTGAAAAGGTAAAGTACTCCTTTTTAAATCATTTTGGTTGTGAGGCCTTTATCCATATTAATAAATAAAATAGAACAAATCTTGAGGAAAAGTCAAAGAAAATTACCTTTATTGGATATGGTGTTAATTATTTTGGTTACTTCTTATATGATTATGAAAATGACAAAATCATTAGAAGAAAAGATGTAGTATTCAATGAAAAGGTCTTGTATAAGAATTATTTTTAGGAAAAGAAATAGGAAAAAGAAAGCAAAGAATACACAGTTCTTGACGAGATCACAGAAAAATTAAAGGTTCTTGAAAATAATAATAATCAACAGCCACAACAGCAACAACCACTACAACAGGAACATACACATCAAACACCTGAAAGTGGTGTCAGAATATCTACCAAGATAAATAGACCCCCTGAACGATACTCTCCTTCATTATATTATTTATTGTTGATTGATTCTGGAGAACCCGAATATTATGAAGAAGCAATGCAGGTTGAAGCTAGGAAGAAGTGGGAGCTAGCCATGAAATAAGAGATGGCATCATTAATACATAACAAGACATGGGATTTAGTCAGGCTTCCTGCAAGTAAAAAAACATTGCAGAATAAATTGGTTTAAAAGATGAAGGAAGAACATGGATGAAACAAAGGTATAAAGCTAGACTTGTGGTGAAGTGGTTTGCACAGAAGAAAGGGATTGACACTGATGAAATATTTTCTCCTGTTGTTAATATGACTTCAATTAGAACTTTTTAAAGTCTTGTAGCAGCAAAATATTTTCATCTTGAACACTTAGATGTAAAGACAACATTTATCCCTGGAGATTTGGAGGAAGAGATAGATATGCAACAATCACAAAGATATGTGGTTAAACAAGAGCTTGTATGTCTTAAAACAGACTCTAAGGAAATGGTATATAAAATTTAATAGGTTTAGGTCTAAACAAGGTTATATGTGATGTCACTATTGTTAGTGTCTGTATTTTCATACTTACACCAGGGATAAAAACACATTTTTCATGTGCATCTTAGGTGTCCCACTCCAAATAATTTTAAATCATTCCATTAGGTCATAATATAAAATTGTTCCCATGGTGGTTGTCCTTGTAAAGTGTCCCATTTTCCTTCATAAGGATAGGCCTGTTGACCCTCTTCCATGTCTTCATCATGCTGAAAATAAGTTCTCTCTTATTTAATTTTTACTCAAAATCACTCATTGAGTCAGTATTCTTTCATTTCTCATTAGGTCACTAGGGTTTCATTAGGTCAAATCATTGCATTGTCTCATTTTCAATAAAGGGCAGCAGAAGGTGTGAAGGTGACCCAAAATAAACTCATGATTAGCTTTATTCAATTCAAATGTAATAATTATTCAGTCTCCCAAAGGCTTCCAATTCAAAAATCCACATTCCAACACATCAAATGTCAAAGGGAGTTGTCTTTTCCCAAGGGTGCCCAAGTCATCATTGTTCACAAGCACTAAACCTTAATTTCCTCTCCCACTAAGCTAGGGTTTGCTATGAAAAAGAGACATATGAGTAGAGGAGCCATAAGTTATATCATATCAATAAGTATGAGTCAATTTAAACTCACAAGATCGTGTCTCCATCACTTTTTAAGAAATCATTCCAAGAGTCAAGTCATTTGCTACTCATAGGGCTAGTTTTTCTTCAAAATATGTTTCTGACCAGAACACGATGAATTTGAAAAAAGTGAGAGAGTTTTTCATCCATAATATGTCAAGGAAGAAATACCTCCTTTATATTTTACACATGTATAATGGTTTTATAGAAATTTCAAAAATACAGGTCCCACAGGAGAGTTGTTGCACTTCTGAAGTGACCTTGGGAAAATCACATTTTCTCATAGCTATATTGTCCAAATGAATTTCTTGATGATTCAAATAAAAAATAGACAGAGAGATATTTACAATGGGCTATCATGAGCTCAATTGGGATTCAAGGAAGGCCTCCAAAACTTGCCTGCACCAAGGCTCTACATTTCTGCACCCTCATTCAACACTTTTTCACCAATCTTGGGAAAATCAACTTTTGATAAGGTAAATCAACTATAATAAGAAACATAAAGGTATATCTGGAAAGTAGACTTCACGAAATTTCCAAAAAGCTATCTTGGGCCCAATTTTGACACAGCGAAGGCCTCCAAATGTGGTCTTCAAAAAGGCGTTGTGTTTTTTGACCTTGGCGCTGCGCTTTTGTCTTGATGCTGCGATTTTTCCCAATTTGCTCTACAAGCTTCAAAACTTTGCCAAATTGCCTCAAATATTCATTAAATATTCTGAACACCTTTGAAAAGTAAGTAACATGTAAATTTTACCTCCTTGCAGTCTTCAAGAGAAATTTCATGGCGTTTTTGGTTTCTATGCAAATTTGGAAGTTGGTTTAGCTACAAACCCTAGATTCACTCTTTATTCCAAAATTAGCACCCATAAAACTCACATTATATTCCTACACCACTAAAAACCCTACTCTTTCCCTACAACACCATATCCCTTCCCTAAATCCCTTTTCCCCTAAACCTTAAGTCCTAGGCATCTCAATTTCCTAGGTAGCCCTTTCAACACTGTAATAAAAGTCTAATTCCATATCCCTTATATATTTTGATCCCATATGACCTCCCTAATATCAATAACCCATTCCCCCATCTCCCTAATTTTCCTATCCCCACTCCCTAGACCTATCCCCATTCCCATTTCCTCATCCCTAGGGTTTACACCATGGAAGAGGAAAGAGACACCCTGGAAGAGGAAAGAGACACTGTGGGGCAGGAAAGAGACATTATGGAGGAGGAGATAAACATAAAATAAGAGAGGAGAAGACACCAAAAAGGACCCAAACCACCAAGAAGAAACCAATAACAAGAGGTCTCAAGAAGGCATTGGAGAAGGAGAGGCTTGAGGTAGAAAACCTAATTTTTGAAGGACAAACTCAAGGAAACCCTAATTTGTCAAAGGGAGGAGGGTCAATTGGAACTACTTGTTGATATATCCATGATAGTATAACACACCTTATTTGGCATCTCTAGAGAAATTTTAAGGAAATTTGGAGAACATTTAAGAAATTTAAAAAAAATCTTTGGAGACACACTTTCCAGAAATGTCCTGTTTTAGACACCTTTTTGCAGAGAAGATTGTGGACATTAAGAGAAGAATTGTAGGAAACTGGAGGATTTTGGTGTTAAAAACATTCAAAAGAACAAAAAAGGCTCTCTATTTTTCAAAACACCTCATGGTTATAGATATATTGATCCATGTATGAGGCCTAGTTTTGCAGAAAACTCAGAAATTTTGGCACATGGAAAATCTGCCAAAACTACAGTGCCCTTGGCATTGTGCTTTTAATTGGAGCCTCCAATGGACAAATGGCCACCACCATCATGTTCCAAATGATGAATACACAAACCCCAACAAGTGTTAGAAAATTTGGAGGAGAATTGGTCCCTCAAAAGTGAAAAAAACCACCAAATTTTCATGTTTCTGCCACCTTTTTTACCTTGGCGCCATGCTTTTACTAGTCGTGGGAGAAGTGATTTTTGATAGGGCATATGGGTACAATTTTGGAAACTATAGGCATATTTCGGGACTATACTCCAAGATATTTCCAATGAGCTATCATGGAGTATATTTTCACACCGAGAAGGCCTCCAAACGTTGCTTCCAAAAGAGGCTATTTTTCATGTCATGGCGTTGCGCTTTTGCCAGGAAAATGCAACTTTCATCATCTTCAGCAAATTTTGAATTTTTGACTTTTTATGTTGAGAAATGATAAATTACTGATGTTAAAGTTCAAGATAAATGTAAATGTCATTTTTTTATTGATATATAGGGCAGATACATCAAATAAGTCTTCTAGATGTCAAATGAATCAGTTTCATCTCTTGTAGAGGCAAATTGTTGGGTCTTCCTAGTCTTCAGGTTCTTGTTTGAGAGTAGGTGAAAATGATCCCTATCTCATGGATTCGACTCCCTGAGGCTAGGAAGAGTGGTTTTGAGGTCTATATGATGTATTTCCTCAGTCATTTGGAGAGTTTGGACTCACTTGGAGCTTTGGCATCTCAAGGACACAATTTTGTATCAGTTTGGCCTGGACATTATTGATAATTTTGCAGAAATTTCTTTGGGATCCATGTGGTATGAATTTTTTGACATAGTTTTTACTTTTTTTCATTTTTATTAATGTATTTTAAACTCATAAACCATTTTCATTTCTATGATATTCTTAATTTCAAGTTGAAAGGCAGAATGCATGTTTTCATGCTCTGTTTTGGGGAATTTTTCATAATTTGTTTATTTTCTTCAGTCTAGGGAGAATTCATCTTGTATGCTCTTCCTAGCTTCTCACCAGTATCCTGATCTCACCATAATCATGCCTTAAATTTCAAAACCTTCTACCTACCTTTCCCCATAGAACACCTTGCAAATTTTGACCTAATTTCCTTGCATTAGCTGTTTGACTCCTCCTGATCCAGTAAAACCCTACACAAATCAAAAATAAAAACCCTTAGCTACGATACCTAGCCTAAAATATTCTTTCCTCAGTCGTTTTGAATATGTTCAATATCGAGAGAGCCCTCGAGAGCCCTCTCCTGTCATATTAGGGCTAGCTACTTGGCTAAGCATGGTTTGAGGTCACCTTGGAATTGCCTCTCTCAGCTCGAGGTTCAATCTGAGTGATAACAACTCTGATCGTTGTGCTTATCTGAAAAATGAAATTGATGGCACCTATATTATATTGTTATTCTATGTAGATGACATTCTTGTTGCAGGGTCTAACATGAAGGAAATAAATCTACTCAAAATAATATTGGCAAAGTCATTTGCGATGAAGGATTTGGGAGCTACAAAACAAATCCTTAGTATGAGAATAGCTAGGGACAAGAAAAATCGCAAATTAATATTTTCATAGAATGAGTACATACAAAAGGTGTTGGAAAGATTTAATATTCCGAATGCAAAACTAGTTTGTACACCTTTGGCTAACCATTTCAAACTTAGTAAGGAGATGTGCCCTAAGACCCAAGAAGAAATGGATTATATTTCTAAAGTTTCATATGCATCAACAGTTGGAAGCTTAATGTATGAAATGGCCTGCATAAGGTGCGATATTGCACATGCAGTGGGAGTTGCAATATGGTACATGAAAAATCCAAGAAAAGAACATTAGATGGAAGTGAAATGGATTCTCAGATATTTGAGACGTACCACAAATCAAGCATTATTATTTCGTGGTTCAAAAATTTCTCTACAATGATATGTTGATGCAGATATGGCAGGTGATAGAGATAGAAGGAGGAGAACTACAGCGTATGTATTTATTGTAGGTGGAACAATTTTTAGTCAGGTTCAAAAAATGCAAAGTGTTGTTTCACTTTCAACAACAAAAGTGAAGTATGTTGCTGCTACTAAGGCTAACAAAGAAATGATTTGGTTACAAAGGTTTATGGATGAATTAGGTAAGAAGAAGGATATGGGAAGGTTATACGATGACATCCAGAATTCCATTCATCTTGAAAATAACACAAAATTTCATTCCAGGACTAAATACACACAACTCAAGTACCATTTCATACGATCAGTGTTGGAAGATGGACAATTGAAGCTGGAAAAGATACACACAAGCTAGAATCCTGCAGATATGTTAACAAAATTTGTAAGATTTTGCTAAGTTTAAATTGGTATTCAATTATGATTATGAATATGAGAAACAACCAAGTCCAAAGTGGAGTCATTTTCTAGAAAATGAAGCAGCACTGGAGTTGCTATAATCAGTCTCCTAGTGGGAGATTGTTGGGTGTGGAACCTAATTTTCATCCTGATTCAAAAGTCATTGTTTCAAATGGATTTATACCCTAGGAAGAATGTACACCCCTCCATGCGAGGGGTAGGAGGGGGATTTTTCTCCCCCATGGGGGTCCGTGGGGGCCGATCCCCACCTCGACTAGGTGGCCGGGGCACTAGTGGTCCCCCAGCAAAGGGTTTCAGTGTCAACACCCTCAAAGGTAAAAATAGATGTAAAATTTCCTTTTAAAATATTGTAATTTTGTAGTCAATATGGGTCATTCATTACGCGAATGATTGGATGGTAGAATTTATGTTTAATGTAGGGTGTTTTTCCCTAGAAGGCAACCCCTTGTTTTGTATGACAATATTGTATTGTGGATGGGAATTGTATGTGTATTAGAGCAAAAAAAAAGAAATGGGGACTGTGAGAGAGAGTAGAGGATATTACAACAGATCTTTTGTAGGTTTTTTCTCTTCATCTTGATGGAAAATATAAAGGAAGGGTTAGCTTCTTGAGGTGGATGTAGCCCAAATTGTGTGAATCACATTATTTTGTGTCTCTCTTGTTTTATACATTTTTTGTGTTTTTGTTTCCAAATATTTTATGTGTCCCATTTCTCTATCATATATAATTTTTCTAACAACTGTATCAGAGCCAAAGGTGTATTTGGCTGATAAAATAGTAGGAAATAAGGGTTCCTTGTTCAAGTGGGAGCAATGGTAGAAGATGGTAGGTTTAGGGACGATAAATCTAATGGCAAAAATTACACGTTGTGGAAGGTGCAGATGGAACATTATCTATATCAGAAATTTATGTACCTACCATTGACTAGAAAAAAAAAGAAGTCGTCGAGTATGACATTTTTAGAATGGGAGATTCTCGATAGAAAGGCACTTGGAATGATATGGATATGCCTCACAACGTTGTCAGTGTTACACAGCATTTTGTCACTATCCTTGCAATCCCCATCCCGAACATTGGAGGCTTATCTCTGTGACCAAAACAAAGTTTCATGCCTTGCAAAGACCATCATTGCATCCCTTTCCATGAGCACAAAATTCCTTCTGTTGACAAATTCCTGAACAGACCATCATTGCATCTCTTTCCATGAGCACAAAATTCCTTCTGTTGACAAATTCTTGAATAGACCTTCAGAAACACCTATTTTTTCCTTGGCACTAGTAGACCGTTATGCCCTTGCTCTGATCGCGAAATTAACACTGGGCCCTACACCCATTGGAACTCTGTCCCAATTGGCTACCCATGGGAACCTATTTATGGAATGTTTTTTAAAAATAGAGGTGAAGTTTCCATCATAACAGACTTCGTGGGTGAGTCATCTGGAGTGGGTTGACTGAATAACCATGGCCTTCCTCCTTTGGCCTCTTGTTTCCACATTTTGGGGAAACCTCCCAAGGGATAAGGCCTCCCTTCCACTATTTTAGGGATCCCAACCTCCTCCTCTCCCTCTATAAATATAGCCATCTTCCATTGATGTGCTAGCTGAAGTGAACATATTATAGATTAAACGTTGAAGATATTTGTATACATTTTGTGAGAAAAGATAGAATGGAAGAGATCCTCATTGAGAGAACTTAGACTTGTGTCTTCATCTCATCCAAATTCCCTGACGATCCATCAAGACGTGCTTCGACTGAACCCCGTTGAAGGAGGTTGCGACGTCAAGGCTTGGTTGTAACTCTTTCTTCTATTAATACATATACATGACCATTTTCTGGTTCCCATCTTACATTATGTGTTTTATTTGATGGAATATTATTAACCCTCCTTGACTGGTTAGTTGATTATGAATGAGATCATTGTTTCATATGCTGCTCTTGTTTGTTGATCTTTGTACAGGTATTTGAATGTTGTAGCAGAAGGATTGTGACCCGTCGAAGAATAGATCAAGAGGCCATTACCACCACAGCCACGACAGCGTTGGAATCTAGGTAGGTCGATCTACCCTATCCTTTTCATTCATTAATTAAGGAACCTACATTTTAGCTTGTCCCTTTGTTACTAGACCCACTCTAGGGCTAGAGGGATTGTCTCTGTCTGCAGAGAGGATTTACCTGCATAAAAAATTGGTGACTCCACTGGGGATCAGTGTGAGATTGTATTTTTTCCCTTGTCAAGTCAACTTTGGTCGCTTCCTTTCTTTTCTATATTTTCTGACTTCCTTGATGTAATGTTCCCAAATTTTAGCCTCAAGCTAAAAGGAACATTATAGTTTTCATATTTTCATTTTGTTGAATAAAATGGGTAAGGAGACCCCTGAACCCCCTTATGTGAAAGGAGGGTGAATAAGTAGCTGAATTAAGCACCTAAGGGTGTGAATATGATCGAGATCACCTTGATTTAGTCATCTTTGACTAAGTCAATAGCGCTGTCTAAGAGGAGGAATCTCCATGAAAAGGAAGTGAAGTTTTAGAGGAGGCTCCACTTGCATGAGCTAGGTGGCAAGTGTGGATGGGAACCATGGTGAGAGGAGTTCATTTTATTTATAAGGAGGATATGGCAGCCCATTTTCATTATGCATTAGCTTATCATTTTCGTTGGGTCTGCTAAGACTTGCATACCCGAGCTGTTTAGCAGGGTTGTAGTGTTCTTGAGCATAAGGGTGTTCCTGGTCAGGAATCCCTACCTCGTCCTCAAGGAAGGAGAGTGTTTTAGCTCCATTTCCTCATTTTGGCATTTGGCCAAAGCTACCTCATTCAGTACAGCATTTTCCTGTTGGGCAAAAAACGTTGTGTTGTTGGGTGCAGCAATAGAGGAACTCATAGAGTCATTCTTTGGATTGTTCTTCAGTGGAGATTTTGTATATTCTTTGGAGGAGCAGCAGAGGAGACTCTCAGGCATCATTTAAAATATTTGGAAATAGTCCAACCATTCACCATCTCTCACAATGCAGTCTAGGGCTAGAACTGCATTATTTTATGCAGGCAGTTGCTGGGAGGGTCATTTGATCTCATCAAGAGGAGTGTTTTTGAGTAAAAGGGATCAGCCCTTTGCTTGAGGACATTATTAGAGGAGGGAATAATTATTTCAGATCTACTAAAACATCATTCTTATTTTGATTCAGTTGCAGTGACAAAGTTATTTGTCACATTGTACATTTTCTGGCATTTCTAGCAATCTCTCCTAGATTGGCTAGAAAGCTTGTATTGGAGCCCATCCTTCTATTCTTGGGCATTTCTTTGTATCCTTCAGCCTCATTATCATTTTTTATGTATTCAACAACTGCTACTCTCATAGAGACTGCGTAGTCACTGCTTTCTGGCATTTTTTGTAGTTGCAACAACTCATGTATTTCATAGTTTGATCATTGGAGATTGGTTCCAATAGCTTGAGTGGCTTGTCCCTCATGACTTTATTGTGTGTTATTGCTGATATAGTGATATGATGTTGGATTCATAACATTTCCATCTTATTATGTATTCATATTTGTAGAATTTCATGATTGTGTTCATATATTGTTGTAGGCTCTCTCTTTGAGCATTCTCTAAGGGACCTAGTTTGGGGAGATCTAAGTAACCCATCTAGAGTCATTTCTTTGGGCTCCACTTATGGAAGAGAAGTGTTTAATGATTTAACAAGGGGATACAAGCCCCCTTTCAAATTATTTTTGCATGAGCTTCCTTATACAGTGTCCTTGAGGACCATATTGCAGCAAATCTTGAAAAAGGGATATTACAGTGGTATCAGAGCATCAATATTGGCTCATCCTGTGCACAAGATTTAATGCCATTAGAAAGAGAAAATTCTCTCCAAGAAGAGAATATTTACAGAGGAAGCAAGAAAAGAGGAATGACGGAAGAGAATGTCTCCCTTCTTCTTTTCCAGACCATGGATGGTATCATTGAAGACCTTGAGGAAATAGAAAGGGAAAATTGGAGAGGTTTTCTGAGAGGGTTTGTGGATGAATCAAGCCCTAGTTGTGACCACGTTGGGTGTGAGCATTCATCCACACATGCAGATCCACAACACAACTCATTGCCCACTTGCATTGCAGGGAGAATGGAGGAAGAAGATGAGGCCATTGGAGGAGCAGCGCTGCAACTCAAAGGTATGGCTCATGGTTGGTGGTTTGAAAATTCTATTTCATGTTATCATGCAAATTTAGAATCATATGATTAACTCACTAAAGGTTTGGTGGGGAAAAATGATGAAAATCACTATGAAACTCTATGTATCAAAACATCAAACACTTTGCATGCATTGGAGGGAACCATGAAACAAACTCCATTCCATATTTCTGAAGTGGATGTAAACATGTATGATGGCTTGCTAAGGGCAAGATCCCCATTATTTGAAGGGCCCTCTTCCATTTTTGAAGTCATGGAGGTACTTCTTTCAAGAGATAACCAATATCTAGGGTCTCTCCTTGATGATGAGGTAATCTCAATTATTGATGGGGAGGATGAGCATAAGAGATCTAACAGAATTGTCCCATTGGGAGGAGATACATCACCACATGGAGATGAAAGGGGACCCATTTCTTCTATTAGAGGAGCCCTTGTATCTTTGCAAGGAGTTACAAATGTTTCAACATGTGGAAACCAAGGCACAATTCCGAAGCCATCTGTAATAGTTTTTGGGGATTGTGAGATGGAGGAGGAAGAGAAGGATCAGCATCAAGGGATGATACACCCTTATCTATTCCAGAAAGTTTTTGCACAAGAGAAGGAGACTGTACAACACAGTAAATAAGGGGACAAATCAATCCACTCATATATACAGTCCACTTCTGAACTATATGTCTCACTATATGGAGGCATTCCACCTAGGAGGCCACCAGATCTAGAGTTGATGAGGGGAATCTTGTCATCTGGTTCACCACAATTGGATTCTAGAGAGGTGAAAACATTGGATGAGTCTAACACAGCGAAAAGAGTTTGGGATAAACTCAAGGAGGAGGGAGACACTCTCTCATTTTTAGTATCACCCACTCTCATCAATTATACTGCGCTGGCAGAGTTTGTTGCAGGGATGGAGGATGGCATCTTCATGATGTAGGATAATTGCTCCAAAAATTTGGAGATGAAGAGGATACTTCCTTTGAGGGAGGACTCTTTCATACATAGGAGTGGATGTAGGCCACTCATGCTTACTTTGGCCCAGCTTGGGAGATTTCTTGTGGATGACAGCTTCTCATGGGAAGCCAACTTCCAAAGGACACCATCACTATTTGAGCATGGGGGATGTCAAAATAGTAGGAAGCAACGTGAGGGGAGATTCACATGATAGATCACCAACGTTGTCTATGAGGAGGATTGATTCGTATTAGAGATCTCAGCTTTTGGTAGAGTACTCCAAGGATCTTGGTGCATGCATGGTTCTTGATGACCCGAAAGGAGATGATAGATACATGGTGTATGTTATGGTCATCTATTTTTATGGCATAATCTTCTTGACTAGGGCATCTAGTCTCAAGGAGAAACTATTACATGTAGCACATGAGGACTTCCTATCTATGCACCTTGATGCATATCTTGTTTTGTTAGAGGAGTTCACTTGGGAGGGCATCTAGCAGGACATACATCAGCATATGGAGAGATGCATAGCTCGGATGGTGATAGAGAGGATGTCACAACCACCTTCCTACCCATTGGGAGTAAGGTATGCTCTTCAGTTGATCCATTTCAGCTTAAGGACCAAAGTACATAGTAAAGAAGGTATATGTTTTCATTTTGGTTTACCTTTCTTTACTTCATATGGGCAGCTTGATGAGCTAAGGGTGATCACATATCCTTATGCTCCTTATTATGATGTACTTGTGGCCCATTGCAGCCATGGGAGTGGCTATTTTCATGATGGTTTGTGGGGGAAGCCACATACTTCTTGGATGCACCATTGGCACCAATTTTTACTTTCATGTTTCCACCTTATGAGATGTTTGTGGTAGAAAACAAGTGGTTGGGAAAGCACTTGTTGTTTTTAGTTTTGATGAAGGAAGGAGGCTCATTGCGTTGGTCCCATGAGTGGAGCAGTGACCCACTCTCTAGTTGTCTTATGGCAGCTTGTTCTCATTACATGTTTCTTCCTTGTGTTGTTAATGGTTATACATTTATAGGGAGCACTACTTGGAGAGTGTTGGAGGTATTGGGATAGCCCATTGGGAGCATGATTCTTCCCATTGTACATGTTCTAAATTGCAGGAGACACCATGGGAAAACTATGATTGCCACATTGCTACTTTTTTCTACTTGTGGGAAAAACCACTTAGAGAATTTGAGGGGGCATCTCATGGCTTATTTTCTTGATGGGGAAGCTTGGGCCATTCTTGGAGGCCATACCATTTCAGCCCAAGGACAAAGGCAGCCCCATATGTACAAAAAATGGAGGGAGAAACATCTTGGGAATCAAAATCCCAACTCTCCATTCAGCCCCAACACATTGAATATACCAAGGGTTGAGATTTCTATTTGGATGATAGCATGGATGAGAGAATCATCATGTTGGGAAAAATACCGAGAGGGGGGGGGGTGAATCATTGTTTAGAGCTGACTAAAAACATTTTACTTTTATGCCTTTAATTCTTTACTTAGATCATTGCATCATTCATTCATCAGATATTTAATAAGCAGTAATCATGAGTAGTAACAACATAATCAACCATCACGCATAAGCAACACACATGAACACTAGTATTTAAGGTGGAAACCCAATTCGGGAGAAAACCACCGCTTCTATTGTCTCAGTCTTCAATATTTATTATAAAGAAAACTTCTTACAATTTTGTGCTGGCGCAGACTTATACCAGCACGCAGGCACCAACCTGCAGAAGGCTACAACCTTCTCTCGTTCTCCAGTTACTACTGGAAGGGAGCTCCAACCTCGTGATCTCGTTTACCAACCTTTCCTGGAAGGGAGCTTTGAACCCCTAATTTATCACCAGCTTCTACTGACAGAAAGTGTCCAATTTCATATTGAAGGCTTCATTCCTCAGATCCACCAACTTTCTTCAATTTCTTCATCAGATTTGCGTTGGGTCTTCATCATTTCTTTTGTAGCTCTTCCTGGAGACTCATCATTTATAGATCTAGAGATCTTGTACCTTCATCATATTCACCAGTGCATCATCGATTCAGATTTATCAGAGTTCAATCATATAGATATCTCTTAAAGAGATTTAATTATTAATAACCCCTCTGCTTGCACACCTTGTACTATAATCGTCTTCTCCTTATATAGTATTTTCCTTTATTAAAACCATGATTAGAAAACCACTCAACCGCTAATGGTATTCTTATTAAAGGTTGAACCAATCCAAATTGAAATCCAAATATTCGTTCTTCCATGCACAAATCGTCCCAGAGGTAATCTTTATCTCTGCCAAATAATACTATCGTGCCGCTGATGGTTTTATTTATTTTATTGGAATTTTATTTATCAAATTCGTGGAATTTGATAAATAAATATTATTCACAACCTTTGGCAATATATGATAGAACTTTATAAGTTGACTCCAGGTTTATTCGTTCCACCAACTTTGGAATAACATTCAAAAATGATGGTCCAATCACTTTTCGTCATAACAAACCTTGGTTAAACCTGCAAATGTTAATTTGAAAAGTCCCAATCAATATAATTTCAAAAACTGTGGCCCATCGCTAACGATCGTTTCCATCCGACGACGGAGAGCACATCGCTCGGCTTCAGATGATCTGACGGATATCGTTTGTTGATGATGCACGGATGATAACGCATGATAGCGTGCCGCACCTTGGATAACTTTCATGCATCTATAGAAAATGAACACCGTCCGATGACCCCTTCCCAGATCAATGACGTTCAATAATATCGCTCGAATTCTTTGGTCGAACGTTAATGTGTGATGGCGCGTTTTGATAGCGGTTTTCGTGGGTTCACCTTTGCTACGTGTCAACGTTTCTATGGAATCGCTCACCAACCAGGAAATACCACCTATCACCGAAAGGTGGTGCGATCAAACCCGGAAACTGCCTTCACTGTTCACTCGGTCACGGTTCTGCTCTTCCACGCAGGGTTCCACTCAGCTTCCGCTACACGGTTCTACCTATTCTATTGGAAGAGGTTCTCCTCTTCGCGTAGTCATGATGTTCCTTCATATTACAGCCTCATTCTTCAGCGTTCCTTTCATCCATCTACTCCGACGCATCGCTCGACCATACGTAACCCTTGCGTCTCTATTTTATAGTGCTCACAAGCATTGGATAATTAACCACAGATCCACAATAACTTCAATCGATCTAGACGGACATGATCAATCACGGATTCTTATTTTTTATAGAATTCGATACTCTCATCAAGAACATACAGGATTATTTACACCGATAAACCAACAATCCTCCATACAGATTTGAACAAAAAATGCACAATGATACTGAGACAATTGCTCAGTCACACACAAGATTTACACGGGATTTATAAACAATTCTCTGCCAATTCCTTCGCCATCAATGACAACATTCCCAACAATCTCCCCCTTTGGCATTGATGGAAATACACTTCCCCCGTTTGTCTTATAGAAGCCCCTTTATTTGCTTTTCCTCCCCCTTTGACATCAATGGCAAAGGGTTGATCAGATCTAATCAGAGTTCATGTTAAAAGCTGTGTGGTTAACGTTGATCTGGGATCAATGGTACCGAGGAGTTCCTTCGTGGTACCTTGAATCTAATTTAATAAATCAAGTTCCTTTTGAGGTCCGGTGCCATACATATTGTGGGGCCAATAATACCAAGATCCTATGTACCGATAATACCATGCTCCCCTTGAGATCATGCTGCATATTCTAACATAATTAGAATGCGAACAATGCTTTCTTTCCATAAGACCAATGCTCCCCCTTAACCTGTGCATCCAGAGATACCCAACAGCACTGTAGCTGTGTTGAAGAATGCTGACCCAGAAAAAATTTATCAGCAACTACCCATACGCGGTTTTTTGTTTGCGTATCCAATTAATCTCCTGTATTTAAGTAGTTCTGATCTTCTGCATGGCAGAGACTACTTCCAGCTTCTATCTGAGATATTTGAATGCTTCCCTGGGTAAAGTTTTGGTAAATATATCAGCAACTTGTTCTTTGGAGGGCACATATTCCATCTTCACCTTTTGTTCAAGCACTTGTTCACGTAAGAAGTGATACTTGATGGGAATGTGCTTGGTCTTGGAATGCATAACATGATTGTTTGAGATACTGATGGCACTTGTGTTATCACACATAATGGATATAGGAGGTGAACATTTGATTTGAAAGTCTTGTAAGGTTTGCATCATCTAGAGAATTTTAGTGCAACATGATGCAGAAGCCACATATTTTGCTTCTGCTGTAGATAAGGCAATAGAGCTTTGCTTCTTGCTGAACCAAGATACTAACCGAGGCCCCATATAGAATGCACCACCACTAGTGCTTTTCCGATCATCAACATTTCCAGCCCAATCTGCATCAGTGTATGCATGAAGAGTAAGATGAGCATTCTTTGGATACCATAGTCCAAAGTCTTGAGTTCCTTAAAGATATTTGAATATTCTTTTCACAGCCTGAAGGTGAGACTCTTTTGGATTAGCTTGGAATCATCCAACAATCCCAACTGCATGCATAATGTCTGGTATTGTCCCAGTGAGATAAAGTAGACTTCCTATCATATATCTGTATTCTAGTTGATTCACCGTGGGAGAATCATCATTATAATTGAGATTACATCTGGTTATCATTGGTGTACTTACAAGTTTTCAATCTTCCATGCCATACTTCTTCAATATTTGCTTAAGATATTTTTCTTGTGATAAGAATATGCCATCTGTTGCTTGTTGCACTTGCAAACCAAGAAAGAATGTTAGTTCCCAAAGTAAAGACATTTAAAATTCTTGCTTCATATCAGAAGCAAATTTCTGACTCATAGACTCTTCATTACGTCCAAAAATGATATCATCAACATATACAACCACAATCAATAGTTTGTCATTTTCAGTTTTTGTTTATAAGTTGCTATCAGCAGACCCCTTTGAAAATCCTTGTTAATGAAGATATTTGTCAAGACGATAGTACCATGCCCTTGGAGCTTGTTTGAGACCATATAGCGCCTTTTTAAGTCTACAAACAAGTTTTTCATCATTTCCAAAAATGAATCCTTCTGGTTGTTCTATATAAACTTCTTCTTCTAGATCACCATTGAGAAAAGAAAATTTAACATCCATTTGATAAACTTTGATTTGTTGGAAGCTTGAGAAAGCAAGAAAAATTTTTATGGCTTCAAGTCTGGCTACAAGAGCAAAAGTTTCTTCAAAGTCTATACCTTCTTGTTGAGCATACCCCTTGAAAACAAGTTTAGCTTTATTTCTTATAACATCTCCATTCTCATTTAACTTGTTCTTGAACACCCATTTAGTTCCTATGACATTTTTGTCATGAGGTCTTGGTACTAATTCCCAAGTGTGATTTTTTTCAATTTGATCAAGCTCTTCATTCATGGCTTGAATCCAGCATTCATCTTTTCTAGCTTGACTGACATTGTGTCGTTCAATAGTGGACAGAAATGCCAGATTGCTAGAAGATCCCACAAGAATCCTTCTTATTTGTACACCTGATCCCTTTTCTCCCAAAATTTGAGATTCTGGATGATTCTTTTGAACATATCTGGATGGAGCTTTTTCAGATAAATCATCTTCTAGTTATTCATTGGGTTCACTGTCTATATCATTCCTATTTTATGTAGAAGGATATATGTCATCATCATCTTAATCTGTTGTTTGTTTTTCTTCTTTTGGAGCTGTAGGAGACTCATCAATAACAACATCAATACATTCAACAATCTTCCGAAGTCTTTTATTGTAACATTTATATGCTATACTCCTAGAGGAGTAACCAAGAAGTATTCCTTCATCTGCTCTGGGTTCAAAATTGCCAAGTTTTTCATCATTATTTTTTATAGAGCATTTGCTTCCAAAAATTCTAAAATGCTTTACAGTGGGAGGATTACCATACTGGAGTTCATATGGAGTTTTATCACTATTTACACGAACATGTGCCTTGTTGAGAATGTTTACTGCTGTATGTGCTGCTTCTCCCCAAAATGTGTCAGGTGTTTCGAAATCATCAAGCATAGCTCTAGCCATTTGTTGAATTGTTCTATTCATTTTTTCTACAACACCATTTTGTTGTGGAGTGCCAGCTACAGAAAACTGTATTTTTATGCCATGTTGTTCACAAAATTCAAGGAATTCATCTGATGTATATTCTCCTCCTTGATCATATCTGAGACACTTGATTTTTAGATCTAATTCATTCTCAACTAGAGCTTTTAAGATCTGAAATTTCTTAAATGCTTCATCTTTGTGTTTAAGCAGCCCAATCCAACACATCTAGAGAAATCATCAATAAATAAGATATAGTATTGTTCACCACGTGGTGAATTTTTCCTCACAGGTCCAAATATGTCAGTATGAATGAGTTCAAGAGGCTTTCTTGATGATCCTTCCTTGGCATTAAATTGTACCCTGGTTTGCTTACCGAATTGGTAAGATTTGCATATGATATTTTCAGGTAGAGTAATATTGGGAAGATCACGAACAACTTTAAGTTTGCTTGATTTGTTGATTTGAGAGAAGCTCAGATGCCCCAACCTTCTATGCCATAGCCAGTTTTCTGAAGATTTACTCAAGTAACATTGTTCTTTGCAGTTCTTCAATACATACAGGTTGCTTGGAGTTCTTTTTCCTTTTATAATTGTTTTACCTGTATCGAGATCACGTACCACACATTCTTTTGAACTAAAGACAACTTCAGTTCCTTGATCACACATTTGACTTACACTTAACAGGTTATGCTTTAATCCATCCACATACATGACATTATTAGCTTTCACCTTTTCTTTTAGAAAAATAGACCCTTTTCCCTTAATAACAGCAGGAGTGTCATTTCCAAATGTAACATTCTTCTATTTTTCTAGAGCACTATATGCAAGAAGTTTGTTTTTGTCACCTGTCATGTGTTTAGAGCATCCACTATCAATGTACCATTGATTTTCTTCACCTTTTACAAATAAGGCTATGCCAAAATTTTCAACCTGTAATTCCTTATTTTTCCACACTTTGGAGCTTGAAGGACATTGCTCTTTTGGCTAGATTTTGCTTCTGCATTCAGATTCTTTATGGCCAAAGTTATTGCAATACGCACATTCAAATTCATTTTGAAGAGAAGGAAAGTTGTTATATGTATTCTTCTTTGTTCCAATATCAATCCTTTTCTTTCTTGCTTCTCTTGTCATGATGGTTTTATATGCAACACATTGAGCAGCTTTATGACCAAAATTGTGACATGAGAAACATTGTCCATTGAAGAAGAAATTTTTGCGATCATGAAATCTTCTACTCGAATTTACCTGTTGATCAGAGTTTCTTTGAAATGAATTCCTATTAGTGTTTGAATTGAAATGGTCATGATTTACCTATAAATATTCTTTATCCCCTTGCTGAGCGACAGAATGTTGTATGCTGGCTGTAGCTGCTTTTAGATAATTTGCTGCTGAAGCCTGAGAAGATTCTCTGATATATCCAAGACCTGTCTTTATAAGAAGATAACGTTGTACCTTGATAATCTCATCTAAGGTTTCAGATCCTTTAGCAAATCTGAGATTCAAAATATTCATTTTCTCAATTTCTTTTCTTAGACTTACTATTTCACATTCTAATTTCTCATTGTGTTTCTCCTTTCCTTCAAGCTGATTTTTCAGAGTTTCTATGGATATTTTACTTTCTTCTAAGCATATTTTAGTTTCTTCTAAGAATATCTTGAGTTGATTGAATTCATCAAGAAAATGATTATCCTCCAAAGCATCCATAAAGGTATCCTTTTCTTCTTTAGATTCTTTTTCAAATGCCATGAGAAGTCTAAGATCTTGTTCACATTCTTCCTCACTATCAGATAACCCACCACTGTCTTCATGAGTATAGTAACTTTTTCTAGTGCTAAACCGACTCTTATTCCTTCTTGGTACTTCTTTTCCTTTTTCATGTGTTTCTTTGTGAGGACACTTAGCAACATAATGACCCACTCTTCCACAAGCAAGACATTTGAAAGGAAGCTTACCTTTGAACTGTCCTGTACCAAGTTGGAGTTTCTTTACAAAATTTACCTCATCTTCTTCTGAGATATACCATGATCCTTCTGTCTCTTGTACTTCTTTCCGTTTTGTAGAAGCTCTAAAGATGGCATCTTTGACTTCAGATGGTCCTCCTCTTCTCATTTCATATGCAATTAGTATGCCTGAAGTTGTACCATGGTAAGATTTTAAAGATCTTGTTTTTCTTCAAGAGCAAAAACTTTTGACTCAAATTTTGTCGTTAGTGATCTTAGAACTTTCTCAACCAAAGTAGATTCGGTTATTGTTTCTCCCAAATTTCTCATACGATTTACAATATCATCAAGACGTAAAAAGAAATTAGCAATTCTTTCCTCATTATGCATTTTTAGATTCTCATATTGAATTCTGAGCGTTTGGAGTTTAGCACTTTTTACCTTTGCATCACCTTCATAACTTAGAATGATTTTGTCCGATATTTCCTTTGTTGTATTCAGCTGCATAACTTTGACAAATTATGATTCATTTAGAATTCCCAATAGAGCATTGACCTCTTTTGCATTCGTTTCGTAATTATTTCTTTTTGTTGGATCTGTTGGTACTACAACTGGATATTGATATCCTCCTTCAACTATAGCCCATAAATCTTCTCCCAGAGACTGAAGATAGGATCTCATCCTTGTTTTCTAGAAGATTAAGTTATTTTCGTTGAAGAGCGGAGGCCTGATAGATGTTGTTCCTTCTTGATTTTTCATCTTGACTGATCTTCCTTCTAGTGGCTAAGCTTTTTCAAAAGGACCTTTTCTGATACCAATTGTTGGGAAAAATACTGAGAGGGGGGGGGGGGTGAATTAGCGTTTAGAGCTGACTAAATTTTTTTTTCTTTTATGCCTTTAATTCTTTACTTAGATCATTGCATCATTCATTCATCAAATATTTAATAAGCAGTAATCATGAGTAGTAACAATAGAATCAACCATCACACATAAGCAACACACATGAACACCAGTATTTAAGGTGGAAACCCAATTCGGGAGAAAACCACCGTTGTTGTTGTCTCAGTCTTCAATATTTATTATAAAGAAAACTTCTTACAATTTTGTGCTAGCGCAGACTTAAACCAGCACGCAGGCACCAACCTGCTGAAGGCTACAACCTTCTCTCGTTCTCCAGTTACTACTGGAAGGGAGCTCCAACCCCCTGATCTCGTTTACCAGCCTTTCTTGGAAGGGAGCTTTGACCCCCTGATTTATCACCAGATTCTACTAACAGAAAGTGTCCAATTTCATACTGAAGGCTTCATTCCTCAGATCCACCAACTTTCTTTAATTTCTTCATCAGACTTGCGTCAGGTCTTCATCATTTCTTTTGCAGGTCTTCCTGGAGATTCATCATTTCTAGATCTAGAGATCTTGTACCTTCATCATATTCACCAGTGCATCATCGATTCAGATTTATCAGAGTTCAATCAAACAGATATTTCTTAAAGATATTTATTTATTAATAACCCCTCTACTTGCACACCTTGTACTGTAATCATCTTCTCCTTATATAGTATTTACCTTTATTAAAACCATGAGTAGAAAACCACTCAACCGCTAATGGTATTCTTATTAAAGGTCGAACCAATCCAAATTGAAATCCCAATCTTCGTTCTTCCATGCACGAATCATCCCAAAGGTAATCTTTATCTTTGCCAAATAATACTATCGTGCCGCTGATGGTTTTCTTTCTTTTATTGGAATTTTATTTATCAAATTCGTGGAATTTGATAAATAAATATTATTCAGAACCTTTGGAAATATATGATAGAACTTTATAAGTTGACTCCAGGTTTATTCGTTCCACCAACTTTGGAATAACATTAAAAAATGATGGTCCAATCACTTTTCGTCATAACAAACCTTGGTTAAACCTGCAAATGTTAATTTGAAAAGTCCCAATCAATATAATTTTAAAAATTGGGGCCCGTCGCTAATGATCGTTTCCATCCGACGGCGGAGAGCACATCGCTCACTTCAGATGATCCGACGGATATCGTTTTTTGATGATGCACGGATGATAGCGCGCGATAGTGCGCCGTACCTTGGATAAATGTCGTGCATCTATAGCAAATGAACACCGTCCAATGACCCCTTCCCAGATCAATGGCGTTAAATAATATCATTCGGCTTCTTTGGTCGAATGTTAACGTGCAATGGCGCATTTTGATAGCGGTTTTCGTGGGTCCACCTTTGCTACGTGTCAACATTTCTATGGAATCGCTCCCCAACCAGGAAATATTTCCTATCACCAAAAGGTGGTGCGATGAAACCCGGACACTGCCTCCACTGTTCACTCGGTCACGGTTCTGCTCTTCCACGCAGGGTTTCACTCAGCTTCCGCTACACAGTTTTGCCTGTTCTATTGGAAGAGGTTCTGCTCTTCACGCAGTCACGGTGTTCCTTCATATTACATCCTCGTTATTCGGCATTCCTTTCATCCATCTACTCCGACGCATCGCTCCGCCATACATAGCCTGTTGAGTCCCGAATTTGCCTCTTTTCCATACACTTTTCCATATCTTTTTCACTCACCTAAACCTCCAAAATTGTCAATATCATGTGCAAAAGGGTATCTAACATGGTTTTTAATTATGTTTTTGTGTTTTCTATTTGATTTAGATTTTGTTCATACAGCTGCGGAAACTTGCCACTTTCCGCAGCTGCTGCAACTTTCCGTAGCTATTTTGTGGATATCTATGCTACAGGTGTCTACGAAGGAAACGAGCCACATGGGCAGGCTAGGAATGACGAGGACATGGTTCGTGTCCTATTGGTTCAAGTAAATTCGTCAAAGAAAGCCGCGGTCAAAGCCATCCACGTGGAAGTCAACTATGGAGTTATATGTCGGCTGGACTCTGTTTCGTGGCATATAAACATCCATACGGCCGTTTCTAAGCTTGCGGAGGTTAATTGACATCTGTACAAAGTTCTGGAGTTGAATTCAAGCACCCACCTTCCATAGATCCTTTTTCCAACATGGCCATACTCCTATATCCGTGGCCTTAGTGGTCTACGTGCTGGCTGCTATCATAAACTTCAGGAGACAGTTACAGTTTATTGCTTTATATAGAGTGTTTGCATACGCACGTAGAGTTAGTTGTTGAGTTGTTAGTTGATAGTTGATGTGCGTACTCTGTTATGTTAGCTTTGTAGTGATTACGCTGCCTTGAGCCGTAATACTACCAGTCTGTAATGAACTGCTTTTTAATGTGAAAAGACTCTGTTTTCAACTTAATTCGTGTTTGAGGATCGTACCAAAGCTGTGTAGAGGGCCCCTGCTCAGCCGAGGTTCTGTGTATTAATTTATATATATTTCATTTCATTTCTTTAAAAAGTCATTGTATCATAATCCATTACATGTTCATATTTCATAGTTGTTTCATTTCTGTTCATACATTTCTATAATTTCCATTGCATTCTTGTCTTTCATGTTTTTATGATTGTTAAATCACTGATCAGTTTTCTTGTGCAGGTTTTAGGTAGACAGCCCGGGCATTTTCACAGTATTTTGGCTAATGATATGAGACTAACATTATTATGCTGCTAGTTTCCTTTTCATAGCATTTGTTTAACTTCAGTATTTCTTTGTACATTTCAGTTTTGTTTATCTGATTCAGTAGTTAAATTTATTAAGCTGCTCATAGTGTCTTCAGTTACCTCCGAAAGCCACAGCTGGACTGATGGTGAGGGACTGCATGATGAAATGTGTAGTTTAGTATTAGTTTTTTTTCTGCAAAATTAGATATATTAAGCTGCTCATAGCGTCTTCAGTTACCTCCGAAAGCCATAGCTGGACTGATGGTGAGGGGCTGCATTATGAAATGTGTAGTTTAGTATTAGTTTCTTTTCTGCAAACTTAGATATATTAAATCATGTATGACATCTTCAGTTTCCTCCGAAAGCCACAGCTGGACTGATGGCGAGGGATTGAATCATGTGTGTATGGTTTAGTATTAGTTTACTTTCTGCAAATTAAATAATCAGTTACACAAGTTGTTTATGATTACTTCCGCAAGTCATAGCTGGTCTAATGATGAAGGGTCGGAAAATGAATTGATGTAATCTGATTTAGATTTATTTCATTGCAATTTTGAATTTCCATAAGCGTAGTTTCTTTTGTGTTCAGTTGGCAGCAAGAATAGTTTAGTTTTCATGTTCACTAGTTTTCTGTTTTGATTCATTAGATTAGCAGCACCTTTTCATTTCAGCAGTACACTTTTACTTTCTTTTAAGTTTTGTCATTGTAATTTCAATTTGCTTTTAAAGTTTCAATATTGGTAAATCATTATAGGGGATATCACTTCCTTGAACAAATATAACCAAGCTTGTTTTTCACTTTAGAATTTCCATTTCACCTTAGAAAGACCATAAACGACAAAAAGTTAAGAAAGAGGTTATCTTGCACATATAGTGCGCCGCACTTCATCAGCTTACGATTCCCGGATTGACAATTAAATGCAGCAATTTAGGACATACTAAATTGACCAAACATTTTGGCGCCGTTGCCGGGGAAGTGTAACTAGGTAGCCAATTTCTTAAAAAAAAAAAAAACATAAAATCATAAAAGAAGGGAAAACTTGATAACTTCTTGAAGTATGCTCTCCTCTTGCACCTAGTGTGATCTGGAGGATCAGAAAAGAGAGTTATTGGTTTAAGTAATTTCTTAAGTATACTCTCTTCTTGCACCTAGTGTGACCTGGAAGATCAGAAAGAGAATTATTAGCCCAACTTTTTAAAAAATAAAAAAATGACATGCATAGAGCAAGAGATTCTAGGGGAAGGTTTATAGCTAAAGCCAAGAGTTCGATTTTCACAACTCCATCTTCTTCAAGGCATAGACCCGATTCACCACCATCTACCCCTAGCCTTAAGATTTTTGGAAGTCAAGGACCAGCTGAATTAGAGGATTCTCCTATACCACCTACTAAAACCCATTTAGAAAACAAAGAGACTTTCTCTCATCCTTCCTTGGTAGAAGAAATAGAGGACTATAAGGACTCTAAAGAAACTATCATGGCAGAGGAAGTAATAAATAGAGGTGGAGGTAGAGGAGGAGGAGATAATGAAGATAACAATGGTGAAGGAAATAACGGTAGAAATAAGGACAATTTTCTTGGATTCCCTATAGTTGATGAGGAAACTCATGCAACAATGAAAAATATTTCACCATCTGTTCTCCCTAACTTTTATGGATTACGAAGTGAGGATCCTGAAACATTTCTATTTGAGTTTGAAGTAGTGTGCCGAACTTATGACTATATGGAAGATTCTCAAAAACTCAAACTATTTCCTTCAACTTTGAAGGGATCTGCTTTGAAATGGTTCATGGGATTAGCCACTCAATCTATTAGGACTTGGAATGATATGAAACAAAATTTTTTGGATAGATACTTGGACTATTGTATGCCCACCAATCACAAGGATGAGGTATTCAAAATGATGCAAAAAGAAGATGAAAATTTGGAAGACTTAATTGAAAAATTTCAATACAACTTGAAAAGAGCAAAGATGAGCAACTTAGATAACGAAACCTTGAAAGCCCTCCTATTAAAAGCCATTAGAGATGAATGGATAGAAATTTTAAACATGATGGGGAAAGGAGACATCTCTCAACTTCCATTTCATGATATAACAGAACTATGTATCCATCTCTCAAGGGGAAAATCAAAAACTGGAAAAGGGCCTAGGGATTCTTCTCTTATTAGGGCTAACAAATCTGCAACTGGATCAGTAAGTAAGGCAGAGATTGGTAATATGCTTGATGAGTTTAAAACTGATATCTTAGGGAGTCTTAGTGAACAACTAGACACCCTTAAAATCCAAAACAAGCAGAAAGCAGAAACAGGTGCTTTAGCCATCTTTTGTCCGAAATGTAGAAAGAAACATGCTTTAAGGGAATGTCCCTTGGATGCAAAAGTTGTAGAAACATGTATGATTTGCTCAGAAAATCATGAGATTAAGGATTGTCCTTCAATCCCTGGACTCAAAGCTGTTTTTCAAGAAGATCCAAATTCAGTAGAATCTCTCTGTTTTGTCGCAAGGAGACCTTGGCAGGGACAACAATCTCAAGGGTTTAATAACCCTATGAATCTTCAAACCCCACCAAATTGGAATCCTTGGCAACAACCTTGGCCCCGACATCAAAATTCATATCAGCCATGGGTACAAGGGATGCAAAATCCTTATGGGAGATTTGCTCAATTTTATCAATATCCTCCATCTTTTCAAAATCAACAAGCTCCACAATTTCCAAGCCAAAATCCACAACAACTTTCATTTCCATTTCCACAACAAAAACCTTCTCAACAAAATACAAATCCTCAACTCATGCTCCCATACCAACAGAAGAAAAATCAACTTCCAGCTCAGCCATTGCCAAATCCTAACAATAAGAATCCTCAAACTACTTATATGGTAGAAGGACAACAATTTCCTACCTATATGATTGTTCCTCTCAACGATGTACAACTCAGATCTGGTAGAGTTTTAGAAAAACCTTCTATAGATATTCAAGAGCAAGATACCTCTGAGGAGGACTCTCTTCAAGTCAATAAGGGTTCTGAGGAAGAATCTCTTCAAAATTCAAAAATTCAAAAAGAAAAAGAAAAGCTAACATCCACAACTCCTATAGTTGAGCAACCTGTATCTTCATCTACACCTCCTTTTCCGGAAAGGCTACAAATTGATAAGGGGGTGGAAAAACAAATCTTGTTGCCTAACTATGACTTTCTAGATGAATTGAAGAATGTTTGTATCAAGATTCCATTGCTACAAGCCATTCGAGAAATTCCTATTCTAGCAAAAACCATAAAGGAGTTGAGTTTCAAAAGACCAGAAAGGAAGCTAAAGGACACAAGAAGAATCCACCTGGTAGGAAAGATTGCAGACATTATGATGGGAAAAATTACCATGCAGAAGTATGTAGATCCGGGAAGTCCAATTGTCAAGACACATATAAATGGGATAGAAATTCCAAACACATTGATTGACTTAGGGGCTGCTATCAACATTATGAGTAGACAGACTATGGAACAGTTAAAACTTCCTAACCTTCTTTTTACACCTACTTTATTGCAACTTGCAGATCGATCGGTTATTAAACCGGATGGTGTATTAGAAGATATTTCAGTCTCCTTAGATTCTTGGGAATATCCAGTAGACTTTATGATTTTGACTCCCAAAAGCAATCTAGGAGGACATCCAATTATCTTAGGAAGACCTTGGCTGGCCACAGCTGATGCTTTTATTAGTTGTAGATCTGGAGACATGTACATTTCTAATGGTAATTCGAAAAAGAAATTCAATTTGTATCCTCCTGCAAGAGCAATTACAGAAATAGGAGACAATGAATGGGTCGATGATGAGAACACTATACAACCTGTCTTTACCATTTCTGAAATTAGTGAGGATAGTCAAATTCTGAACGCATTAGAAAATTTTGAGATAACTTCAGAATATGACCCCACACAATTTCAGTTGGAATCTGACATAGAATACTTATCATCAAGACAAATGTCTCTCTACTCTATGGAAGAGTTTGGTAATTCTGCTTTTGAGATTTTTCCAGAAAAGACATTGAATATCAACAAACATCTGGAGAAGTCACAACAAGAAGAACTAACCAGAATCTTGCAAAAACATTCTATTGCATTTGCATGGGAGTATACTGACATGAAGGGTATTGATCCTAAGACTTGCATCCATCATATCTATATTGAGGAAAACAGTAGACCAATCGGACAACCTCAAAGAAGGATGAATCCAAATCTTAGGGAGATAGTGAAAGAAGAGCTCCAAAAACTTCTCAATGTAAACTTCATTTATCCAATTTCGGATAGCCGATGGGTTTCTCCTTTGGTTATAGTACCTAAAAAGAATGGTAAATGGAGGGTATGCATTGATTACAGGGAATTGAACAAAGCAACTTTGAAGGATCACTTTCCTTTGCCTTTTATCGATCAGGTATTAGATACATTAGCAGGTAAAAAGTAATTTTCATTTTTGGATGGTTTTAGTGGCTATAATCAAATTCAGGTAGCACTTGAAGATCAAGATAAGACCACATTTACTTGTCCATGGGGAAATTTTTCCTACCGAGTGCTTCCTTTTGGGTTATGTAATGCACCAGCAACATTCCAAAGAGCAGTACTAGGAATTTTTCTGATCTAATCCATGATTGTGTAGAGGTTTATATGGATGATTTTACAGTTTATGGTAATTCATTTGAAGAGGCACTAGAAAATTTGGAAAAAGTTCTCATAAGATGTAAAGAAACAAACCTTTCATTAAGCCATGAAAAATGCTTTATGATGTTTACTGAAGGGATTGTTTTAGGACATCATATTTCAGGAGATGGAATTAAGGTTGATAGATCAAAATTTGAAGTCATCTCCAAGTTGCCTATTCAAAATTGTCAAAGAGATGTTAGAAGTTTTCTAGGATTTACTGGTTACTATAGAAGATTTATAGAAAACTTCACTAAAATAGCATCTCCACTCTTCAAATTGCTTACAAAAGACTCTGAATTTAAATGGGATCCTGATTGTCAATCAGCTTTTGAAACTTTGAAAACAAGAATATCTGAAGCACCTATCTTGAGAGGACCAAATTGGAAACTTCCTTTCCATATTTCTACAGATGCTTCAGATACAGCTCTTGGAGCTGTGTTGGGTCAAAAGATTTAATTCCTTATGCCATTTATTACACCAGTAAAAATTTGACTCCCACAGAGTTGAATTATACTGTGACTGAAAAAGAGTTCTTAGCTGTTGTTCATGCAATTAATAAGTTTAGACATTACATAACGGGCTATGAAACTTTTATTCATACTGACCATTCTGCAATTAGATATTTAATGAACAAACCTGTTACTAATGGCAGAGTGACAAGATGGCTTTTACTTTTGCAAGAATTCAATATTACTGTGTTGGATAGACCAGGAAAACAGAATACAATAGATGATTTCTTGTTTAGGATTCAGAATACTAAAGAAGATTCTCCTGTAGAAGATAAGTTTCCTGATGAATATTTGTTTGCAGTAACTATTAAGACCCCTTGGTATGCAGATATTGCTAACTATTTGGTTACAGGGAAACTACCTTCACATTTATTTCCAAGAGAAAAAACGAAAAATTATTCAGGAGAGTTCAAAATATTCATGGATTTCTAACAAATTGTTTAAAACAGGGCCAGATCTTGTGATCAGAAGATGTGTCAGGGAAGATGAAATGCCTGATATTCTTAAGGCATGTCATGATGAACCATGCGGCGGACACTTTGCGGACAAAAGAACGGCCTATAAAATCCTTTCCTTGGAATATTATTGGCCTTCTCTCTTCAAAGATGCAAAACAATATGTCAAAAGGTGTGATAGCTGCCAAAGAGTAGGGAAACCTACCCTTTCAAATGAAATGCCACTGCAAACACAAGTACTCATTGAACCCTTTGAAAAATGGGCATTAGATTTCATTGGACCAATTAATCCACCATCGAAGCAAAAGAAGTATATATTGGTTTGCACTGATTATGTTACTAAATGGGTAGAAGCTAAAGCATTAGTATCTGCTACTGAAAATTCAGTTTTTCATTTTCTTTATGAGGATATTTTTACTCGCTTTGGTGTTCCAAGAGAAATTGTAACAGATCAGGGGAGCCAATTCACATCAAATTTGGTGGAGAAGTTGATGGGAGAATACAAAATCAAGCACAGAAAATCTACTCCTTACCATCCACAAGCAAATGGTCAAGTGGAGTCCACAAACAAAGTTCTTGAAAGTATCATCACCAAAACTGTTCATCTACATAGAAGAGATTGGGCAGAAAGGCTTCCAAAAGCCTTGTGGGCCTACAGAACTACATGGAGGAATACAACAGGACATTCTCCCTATGAACTTGTTTATGGGAAAGAAGTCTTGTTCCCCATTGAGTTCCAAGTCAAGACCTTCAAGATAGCAGTTCAATTGGGAATGGACTTATCGGAAGCCCAAAATCATAGAATGGAGCAGTTGAATGAGCTAGATGAGATCAGACAAGAAGCAATTCTAAGAACTGATCTAGTTCAATATCAAAGAACTAAATGGCATGACAAATATATCAAAGAGAAGAAGTTTCAAGAAGGATATTGGGCATTGTTATTTGACTCCAAGTTTAAAGATTTTCAAGGGAAATTTCAGACTCATTGGCTTGGGCCATATGAGATTGACAAGATCTTTAACAATGGAGCTATAAGAATCAAGACCATTGATGAGTTTCAAACTCCTCTTATAGTGAATGGCCATAGATTGAAATTTTATCATAAGCCACTCTCTAAAGAGGATTTTGTCAAGTTGTTTCAAGAAAGTTCTGCAATCAGGCTGGTACAGAAGAATTCTTCTTCTCCACCAGGCTAGCTTTTGTTTTTCAAGTTAAAAAAAAAAAAGAAAAAAGAAAAGAAAAAAGAAAAAAGAAAAAAATGGTATAAGCCTGAAAACCAATCATTGATTGGCAGTCTTATACAGAAAATATGGGGTGAAAATCAGGGACACCTGACACTCTATATTTTCCAATTTTTTTTTTTTTTGTCTTTCATTTCATTTCATCTCACCACCCACTCCATTTCATTCCACTTCATTTCATTTCATTTCATTTCATTTCATTTCATTTCATTTCACTTCATTCCACTTCATTTCATCCATTCCATCAATAAAAATATTTTTATGACCATTTCCACCTGGTCATTTGTCACTTGTTCATTTCTATTTCAGCCAAGTAATAGCTATGTCAGTTTCCGCAGCTGACTCCAGTTTCCGCAGCCAGGAGCAGATTCCGCAGCTACTACTACTCTGTTTTAAAAAAGAATGCACAGTTAGTTGTTATTTTCATAAATTATGAAATAAAATGCAGGAGAGGATCAATGGGACGTTCAAGACACTAATGAAGATCAATCAGTTGAAGACCAAGGGAAAAAGCAAGGATTCCAAAGGTATGAATAAAGTTTATTTCAAATAGTATCGAAAAACACATTTTTATGTAATTTTAAACTATGAGCTCTACCCATAACGCGCAATGATTATATTGACAGTCCCGTAACCTTCCACGATCTATATGTTATCCTCTTGCATTTATTCACAAACGGTTTCATCATTGAAATTCCGACTCTCACTCATGTTCAAATATCCCACCGTAGATAATGATACGTATTTGAGTTGACAAAGGACTCTTACAAACCGCATAACTTCATAATCATTGATTGAAACGTGTTTATATTTATTACACAGCCACCAAAATTCAAAACGCGGCCGAATGCATTATACTTTGTTAACCTCTTTGTCGTGTCTCTGTCGTGTTTACAAAACCCCACTCTACTCATTCTCACTCCCTGTTTCACTCCAGTCCGTTCCTTTTGCTCACTCTCACTCCCGTATATCTACCCACAGTCTTACTCCATTCTGTTTATGGTACTCATTTCCATTTTATGATAACATCCCCACGGTATTGTGCTCAATCCTGTGTATTCCATCGTTCCATTTCCACTTAAACCCTCACAGAGGCAAGCCTGTGAAGCACAGAGAAGTAAAATGGGAAAATTATTAAGGGCAGAGCCGGAAGGACCGAAATTTATAGAGGGATTTCCACAAGAAAAAGAGATGTTGAGGAAAGCTAAATGGCTGCGTTTTATTCAGAAATTCAGGGGTTACCACAGAGAAGTTACCAAAGCGTTTGCAAGATCATTTGATGGCTTGGAAGCAGAAGTGGGAGACCTCAAGTTTTTAGTCAATGAAGCATCAATAGCAGCAGCCACAGAGCTTCTTCAGGAAGGAGAACGTTGGTTCAAAAATAAAAGTATCAGTGATGAGGCATGGAGAACAATCCTCCGAAATCAAGGTATGGATATCACTGTTTTCAAAAGAGGAATCCCTATGCATGCAATAAAAGATGAATGGGCCACTTTACTACACATTGTTCAGAAATTTATTACATGTGAAGGCCGTTTTGGCTCTATGTACATGTATCATACTAGGCTATTGATGAATTTTCTTGAAAACCAAACTCTCAATCTTCCTTATTTCCTATTCAATAGCTTGAAGAAAATGGCTGTGATTGTGCAAAAACACCTAGGAGATGTAGAGCCTCATTTATATCACCATGGGCTTATAAAAATTCTGATTGAAAAGGAGCTAAAAGAAAGAAAAGATACATAGGAACAATTCCTAGTTAGAAACTTCTTTGAAGAACCTCAGGAAATTCCTGAAGGTAATCCAATTAGAAGGAGTAGAAGAAAGAAAATAAATGTTGAAACCCAAGTTGCTCCTACACAGGAAATTCCCGCAGCTAGCACAGCAAAAAGAAGTAGAAGGAAAAGAACAGTAGATGAAATCCAAGATACTTCTACTACTACTATGAAGAAAAATGATAGGGAAGAGAGATTGGTAAAAAGGAAGAAGAAGGAAATTAAAGCTAAGAAGCCAACAATACCAAAAGAAAAAGAAATTATTGAGGCTGTCCATAAAACTTCTTCTTCTGAAGAAGAAGATCACCAAATTCTATCTGAAAGATTAATTTTTCTTCAAAAACAGTCATCTCTATCCAAGAAGGCAAAAACAGGAAAACAAGAACAAAAGGGTAGTGTACCACAACATGTGAGGAGAAGCAGCAGGATTAAGGGAAAACTGAGAAAAACACAAATTAAAGGTCCTCATTTCATTGATTTGGGTGAGGAGACATCTGAACAGTCTCCAACTGACCATAGTCCATTTCAGTCAGTTAGTGAACCTGACTCCTTTCACTCCCAATCAGACAATGAGCATACTCCATCTTATTCTCGGCAAAATATTGATGTAAGTTCTCCTCGGCCAGATTTTGAACACAATTCTCCCTTGCAGCACTTTGGGGACAACCCAATGAAAAAGACACCGGAAGTAGACCCCAAACAGCAGGAGGTATATGAATACATAGAATCCTTGGAGAAGGCAGCCACAGGCCCAAGTACCTCTTCTATTCAGCCTCATACATTGCAGGATGATTTAGTTCAGTCATTAAAACAGGAAATTTTTGAGCTGGAGCTTTTGAATCGGCATATCAAAAATGAAAATGAAACACTCAAAGAGCAAGGCAAACTGGACAAGATCATCCGTGACAATACTATGTTACATTTGGGTATTTGGCAAAAGAAGAATAAGAAGTTAAAAAGGAAATGCCAAAAATTGAGCAGAGCACTTGTGAATATAAAATTCAGGTGCTTAATGAAGAAACCCAGAATGATGGCAGTACCAAGAAGAAGAGAAGGGGGTTAGATGTGCTGGCTGAAGTATCAAGGCACATGAATTGAACAAAGAGTATCAAAATTTTGGTTGCATGAGGACATGCAACACCTTCACAGTGGGGGTATGTTGAGTCCCGAATTTGCCTCTTTTCCATACACTTTTCCATATATTTTTCACTCACCTAAACCTCCAAAATTGTCAATATCATGTGCAAAAGGGTATCTAACATGGTTTTTAATTATGTTTTTGTGTTTTCTATTTGATTTAGATTTTGTTCATACAGCTGCGGAAACTTGCCACTTTCCGCAACTGCTGCAACTTTCCGCAGCTATTTTGTGGAACTATATGCTACAGGTGTCTACAAAGGAAACGAGCCACATGGGCAGGCTAGGAATGACGAGGACATGGTTCGTGTCCTATTGGTTCAAGTAAATTCGTCAAAGAAAGCCGCGGTCAAAGCCATCCACTTGGAAGTCAACTATGGAGTTCTATGTCGGCTGGACTCTGTTTCGTGGCATATAAACATCCATACGGCCGTTTCTAAGCTTGCGGAGGTTAATTGACATCTGTGCAAAGTTCTGGAGTTGAATTCAAGCACCCACCTTCCATAGATCCGTTTTCCAACATGGCCATACTCCTATATCCATGGCCTTAGTGGTCTACGTGCTGGCTGCTATCATAAACTTCAGGAGACAGTTACAGTTTACTGCTTTATATAGAGTGTTTGCATACGCACGTAGAGTTAGTTGTTGAGTTGTTAGTTGATAGTTGATGTGTGTACTCTGTTATGTTAGCTTTGTAGTGATTACGCTGCCTTGAGCCGTAATACTACCAGTCTGTAATGAACTTCTTTTTAATGTGAAAAGACTCTGTTTTCAACTTAATTCGTGTTTGAGGATCGTACCAAAGCTGTGTAGAGGGCCCCTGCTCAGCCGAGGTTCTGTGTATTAATGTATATATATTTCATTTCATTTCTTTAAAAAGTCATTGTATCATAATCCATTACATGTTCATATTTCATATTTGTTTCATTTCTGTTCATACATTTCTATAATTTCCATTGCATTCTTGTCTTTCATGTTTTTATGATTGTTAAATCACTGATCAGTTTTCTTGTGCAGGTTTTAGGTAGACAGCCCGGGCATTTTCACAGTATTTTAGCTAATGATATGAGACTAACATTACTCTGCTGCTAGTTTCCTTTTCATAGCATTTGTTTAACTTCAGTCTTGCTTTGTACATTTCAGTTTTGTTTATCTGATTCAGTAGTTAAATTTATTAAGCTGCTCATAGTGTCTTCAGTTACCTCTGAAAGCCACAGCTGGACTGATGGTGAGGGACTGCATGATGAAATGTGTAGTTTAGTATTAGTTTCTTTTCTGCAAAATTAGATATATTAAGCTGCTCATAGCGTCTTCAGTTACCTCCGAAAGCCACAGCTGGACTGATGGTGAGGGGCTGCATTATGAAAGGTGTAGTTTAGTATTAGTTTCTTTTCTGCAAACTTAGATATATTAAATCATGTATGACATCTTCAGTTGCCTCCGAAAGCCACAGCTGGACTGATGGCGAGGGATTGAATAATGTGTGTATGGTTTAGTATTAGTTTACTTTCTGCGAATTAAATATCAATTACACAAGTTGTTTATGATTACTTCCGCAAGTCATAGCTGGTCTAATGATGAAGGGTCAGAAAATGAATTGATGTAATCTGATTTAGATTTATTTCATTGCAATTTTGAATTTCCATAAGCGTAGTTTCTTTTGTGTTCAGTTGGCGGCAAGAATAGTTTAGTTTTCATGTTCACTAGTTTCCTGTTTTGATTCATTAGATTAGCAGCACCTTTTCATTTCAGCAGTACACTTTTACTTTCTTTTAATTTTTGTCATTGTAATTTCATTTGCTTTTAAAGTTTCAAGATTGGTAAATCATTATAGGGGATATCACTTCCTTGAACAAATATAACCAAGCTTGTTTTTCACTTTAGAATTTCCATTGCACCTTAGAAAGACCAAAAACGACAAAAAGTAAAGAAAGAGGTTATCTTGCACATATGGTGCGCCGCACTTCATCAGCTTACGATTCCCGGATTGACAATTAAATGAAGCAATTTAGGACACACTAAATTGACCAAACATAGCCCTTGCGACTGTGTTTTACAGTGCTCACAAGCATTGGATAATTAACCATAGATCCACAATAACTTCAATCGATCCAGGCGGACATGATCAATCACGGATTCTTAATTGCTATAAAATTCGATACTCTCATCAAGAACATACAGGATTATTTACACCGATAACCCAACAATCCTCCATACATATTTGAACAACAAATGCACAATGATACTGAGACAATTCCTCAGTCACACATGGGATTTACATGGGATTTATAAACAATTCTTTGCCAATTCCTTTGCCATCAATGAAAACATTTCCAACACATCAATGGGGAAAAAATCTTCCCATGCATCTCATCACTCCTACCTTGAGGATGCCATAGCACAACAAGAAGTTTTCCACCTACACTTTCTATCTTTCCATCATGTGCACCATTCCAGTTTGCATACTTGGGAGGGGGCATTGGAGGACAGATTTGTTGCAGGATATCTTGAGTAGTGGTGGATATTGTTGATGAGGAGGCCACAGAAGAAAAGGGGGAGACATTTTTTTCTCTCTATGCAGTTGCTTGAGGACAAGCAACATGTGGGAGGGGAGGACTGTAATGTTCCCAAATTTTAGCCTCAAGCTAAAAGGAACATTATAGTTTGCATATTTTCATTTTGTTGAATAAAATGGGTAAGGAGACCCCTTAACCTCCTTAGATGGATAAATAACACTCCTTATGTGAAAGGAGGTTGAATAAGAAGCTGAATTAAGCACCTAAGGGTCTGAATATGATCAATATTTCCTTGATTTAGTCATCTTTGACTAAGTCAATGGCACTGTCCAAGAGGAGGAATCTCCATGACAAGGCAACAAAGTTTTAGAGGAGGCTCCACTTGCATGAGCTAGGTGGCAAGTGTGGATGGGACCCATGGTGAGAGGAGTTAATTTTCTTTATAAGGAGGAGATAGCAACCCATTTTAATTATGAATTAGCTTATCATTTTTGTTGGGTCTACTAAGACTTGCATACCCAGGCTTTTTATCAGGGTTGTAGTGTTCTTGAGCACAAGGGTGTTCCCAGTCGGGAATCCCTACCTCATCCTCAAGGAGGGAGAGGGTTTGAGCTCCATTTCCTCATTCCGACATTTGGCCAAAGCTACCTCCTTCAGTACAGTGTTTTCCTGTTGGGCAGAAAACGTTGTGTTGTTGGGTATAGCAATAGAGGAACTCATAGAGTCATTCTTTGGCTTGTTCTTCAGTGGAGATTTTGTATATTCTTTGGAGGAGCAGTAGAGGAGACTCCCAGGCATCATTTTAGATCTTTGACACCAGGCCAACTATTCACCATCTCTCATAGCACAGTCTAGGTCTAGAATTGTGTTATTTTATGCAGGCATTTGCTGGGAGGGTCATTTGATCTCATCAGGAGGAGTGTTTTTGAGTAAAAGGGATAAGCCCTTTGCTTGAGGACATTATCAGAGGAGGGAATAATTATTTCAGATCTGCTACAGCCTCATTCTTATTTTTATTCAGTTTTAGTGACAAGTTATTTGTCACATTGTACATTTTCCCGCATTTCTAGCAATCTCTCTTAGATTGGCTAGAAATATTGTAATGGTGCCCATTCTTCTATTCTTGGGAATTTATTTGTATCCTTCAGCCTCATTATCATTTTGTATGTATTCAATAGCTGCTACTTTCATAGAGACTGCACATTCACTGCTTTCTGACATTTTGTTCAGTTGCAGCAACTCATGTATTTCATAGTTTGACCATTGGAGATTGGTTCCAATAGCTTGAGTGGCTTGTCCCTCATGACTTTATTGTGTATTATTGCTGATATAATGATATAATGTTGGTTGCATAATATCTCCCTCTTATGATGTATTCAAATTTGCAGAGTTTCATGATTGTGTTCATATATTGTTGTAGGCTCTCTCTTTGAGCATTTTCTAAGGGACCTAGTTTGGGGAGACCTGGATAACCTATCTAGAGTCATTTCTTTGGGCTCCACTTCTGGAAGAGAAGTGTTTAATGAGTTAACAAGGGGATCCAAGCCCCATTTAAACTTATTTTTTCATGAGCTTCCTTATATAGCGTCCTTGAGGACCATATTGTAGCAAATCCTGAAAAGGGGATATTACACATGAGTGTCCAGAAACCTCCTCTTCAGCTCCAAAGTGTCAAGATTGACCTATGCTCATTGGTTTTCCCATTCTCCCATAGATATTCAGCTTGTCGCACTTTTTGTTTGAACAGTCGTGCTAATTTGTGCTTGTTACTTTTGTTGCAGTAGATCCAACCCGTGTTTGGCACAAATTACCACCTTACAGTCGCGCCGAACCTTGTAGGGTTTGGTTTGACCTGCCTGTTGAGTTTTGCTCAGTTGTGCTTGGCTCTAGTTTGTTTTTGGTTAAAAATTGGTCTTTTTTTAGTTTTTTTTATTGTTTTAGGCTTGCTCTTCTCAGTCGTTTGTCTATTTTCCTATCAGTGCATTTCGTAGCCCTAGGGTTCTAGGTCTCTTTCGCTCATTGAACCTTTTGGTTGAAGGTCAAGTATTTTGGTTTTTTTCAATTCAATTCCTTGATCAGTTGCCTAAGTCTTTCTTGATCCTTTGATTTTTTGGTTTGTTTAACGATTACATTTGTGTTTGTTTGACTCTCCATCTCTTCATTCGATCATAGATTACATTTCTCATTTTGGGTCATTTAGAAGGCTTTCTCTTTGCTTTGAAGAGTGCATCATTGGTCTGAGTGCTTTTTGTGTTTGTACTTCTTTGATTGAATCATTTAGTTAGCTCTATACATTCACAATACTTAGAAATAGTGTTTTCTTTGTTTTTTAATGTAATTAGTGCATTGTGTGCTTCATCTCATTGAAAAATAAAAAAATTGCATTCTTTCGTTTGCATCAGAAATGAAAAATTCTTTCGCATAACTATAGCTTGCATCAAGGAAAGAGATTTTGTTTCTATTTTTTATTCTATTAGATGAATTAGGAGACTTCTTCTTATTTTTTCTATGTTTTCTGCTTTCTAAAAGATTTCTATCCTTTTTGTAGTTAGCATTCATCGAATGGAAAATTTTGTTCTAATGCATATAGCTTGCACTTAGGAAATTTGAGATCATAATTCGGTAGGGCCTTGAAAATGAAACACTAATTCAAGATAAACTTTGAAACCAATTGAATAAAACTAAGGAAACATTGGAACCTAACGCAAACATTTTTAGAGGTCTAGGTTAGTGACATGTTTCGATGTCGTTAAACCTAGTAGATGTTGTTCGCCATCTCGCTTTAGATAGCGCTAGTATGGACTTCTTCTCCCCGTACCATCGAGTATATAAAGGGATACCCTCATAGGTTGCAATATTTTATCCATAGGAAGTTGATTCTGCCCCCTGTAACCATGATACATTGAACACAACATTCGGGGAGACTACCTGCACGTACGTCAAGTCCTTGGTCATTTATCTTTCATTTGATCACCAAGGTGTATATGGACATTCACAGAAACTTGGTACACCCTCTTGCTTAGATTACCTGAGTAGTCATTTTGGTCTTTTTGTGACTCTCTAAAAGTGAAAAGATCATCGAGCGCTTGTCCTTTCACACTCGTTTCAACTTGAAAGTGATAGAGTCACCTTTTTCCTGTTTCTCGACTCTTGAAATATGAAATGACAAAGTTTTCTTTCAATGTCTTAAAATGTTACTTGCCCAAAAAATATTCCAGGTTAAATTTAGATTCCTTAGTATTTTTTTTTATGGTTGTTTCCAATGGCAAAGTTTCCAGAGTTCACCAACCAAAGAATCCCCTCCAAAGGGAATCCTGGTCCTTTCCGTACTTTTGGGAATGTTGGTGCTCCTTATATGGCAACATTATTCCTGCAAGGGTTAACTGTTGGGTTCCATGTTTGGCTGTTCTCAACCTCTGTGGTCTTGAATGTTCCACCAACAGTACAACCGCCCCCTCCACCTGGACAACATCATGTTGATTCTAAGGTGGACCTCTCCCCTTAATTTCCCATTTGTTCGTCCTCCTCTTCTACTTCGCCTAGTGAAAGTCTGGATTCTAGTAACTAGGTGGCTAAGAAGAAGAATAAGAAGAAGAAAAAGAAGAAGTCAAATAAAAGAGAGGATAACTCTACAACTATTGCACCTCAGAAACCTTCACTTGATAAACCATCCAACCTTCCATGGAAATTCAAATTCCCTTTCATGTTGTGCAAAGGTGACTATCTTCTTCGAGACTACCTTGGTATTCCCAAGGTACTCAAAGCATGGTCTGACGACCGTCTGCCATTTCCTTTGGCTTCTAGAATTCATATTGGAGGCAAATCTTCAACTATTAATGATAAGACTCATAAGAAACAAGGTAATATTACCAATCCCTATAAGTTGTGTGAAGGTAATAATCCCATTCACCTTTGTATGTACATGGATGAAGCCATGAAAGTGTTGGAAAACCCTACTGTTTCTTCACCCTACCTTTTGGTTGGTTACCAAAAAATTTCTTTGAGTCCTCTGCTGGTTGATTCCATGATCGTTCAAGAGCCATCCTTGGTCGATCCTACTCCCTTGAAAATTCAAATTCAAGAATCTGTTCCCAACCAACCATTGGTCATGGAATCAGTTGATCTAATCCTGCCTATGGTTCATCAGGTCTTTTCCATCAAGAGTGGATCTCATCCCCCTCATGTTCTTCTTGTTTCTTCAGATTCCTTGGACTTGGAGAGAGATTCTCCCATCCCTGTGAATCAATAATTTGCACTTCCCTCTCCCATGTCCATGGTCCAAGAGGATGATTTTCTTTCTCTGGTAACACCAGGGGATGACCGTCTCATTTCTATGGTACCCCTCCAAGTGGTTTGGTCGCTTCCTTCGATTGGAGTCGATTCGTAGGATACCACCTTCCTTCTCATGTGCCTTTTGAGATCACAGTATAGGTCTTCGATGTAGTCGTACCTAGCACAACTATAGATGAAGGTGTGTCTTTCAGTATTCTGTCTTAAACTACTTGGTAAGCTTTTGGTTCTCCACCGCTTGTGCTTGTTACTTAGAATCTGTTGGCATTTAACAGAGGAACCAGTCAACCATTAGGGATCCTTTTGAAGTTTCCTATTACTTTGCGAGGGAAAACTGTCTATATAGACATGATGGTGGTCCAAGGTCCCTTGGATTTTAGTTTACTTTTTAGGCGTGACTATGCTTATGCCATGGGTGCACTCGTCTCTTCCCTCTTTTGTGTGATCTGTTTTCCACATAAAGGTTGAATCGTGACCATTTATCAGCTTTCATTCTTTGGTCCTAACACGACATCTGGTCCACCATCGTCCCTTTTGGGTCTTTATCTGCCAGTTGTATCTTCCTCGACATAGGTTAACTATGTGGCTACCTATCCCATGCTCGCATTCAGTGATAGTGTTATTGTGCATCGTGTGTTGCGGGAATTGGGTCCTGACTTCCAAGATTTTTTCCTTCCATCAGATGAGAACCTCTTGGAAGCTATGAATTCTTATTCGAAATGATGAGTTTTCTTCAGAGAAGAGTTCGTTTTCTTCTATCAAGCTCCTTAAAAAATGAGACAAGGTCATCGGCGTAGTGTTCATTTTCTTGTGTCAAGATCCTTAAAAAATGAAACAAGGTCATCGGATCAGAGTTATTTTTATTGTGCCAAGCTCCTTACAAAATGAAAAAAGGTCATCAGAGCAGAGTTCATTTTCTTCTGTCAAGCTCCTTAAAAAATGAAACAAGGTCACCAGAGCATAGTTTATTTTCTTGTCTCAAGCTCCTTAAAAATGAAACAAGCTCTCCGGAGCATAGTTCCTTTCCTTGTGTCAACCTCCCTAAAAAATGAAACAAGTTGGTCATGAGGATAGTTCTTTTACTATGTCAACCTCATTAAAAAATGAATTAGATCATGAGGATAGTTATTTTAATGTGTCAACCTCGTTAAAACAATGAAACATGTTCCTGTTCAATTTGAGTCTTTGATTAGATCTCGTAAAATCCCAGTTGAGTCTTTCTCTTGATCTCGTAATTGATCCTTCATTCCATCCACCTATCAGTAACTAGCAGTCCCCTCTGATGAATACACTGAAGCTTGGGGGGTATGTACCTCGAATTGAGTCACCATGCTAGGGGCATGCCCACCTTTTCAAGCATATTTTGTTTCTATTTCAAGCTTGTGTAAAAATGAAACTGGTTTCAAGCATAGTTTTCTACAAAGTTGCAAGCTTGTGTAAAAATGAAAACAACCTCAAGCAAAGTTTCCTGATCCAAAGCTTGTGTAAAAATGAAACCATTCTCATTTTACCTCTTGCGATTTCCATTTTATCAGCCTGTTTTTCCAGATGAACCTTGGTTGTCCCATTCCATCGTCACCATCTTCTTGGCCGATCATATGCCTTCACTTGATTGATTTACCCATTCCCGAGGAACCGCCGCAATGAGTGGCCTTATTAGCCAACCTCTTGACCTTTACTTGTTCTGAGTATTTCCACCATTGTCAGAACCAGTTGCTACCGTTAATACCACTCATTCCTCTAGGAGGAGTCAACTTTTAGCTCTTTTCTGACTCTCTAAAACTGAAAATATTGTCGAGAGTCTTGTCATTTTCAACTCGTTAAATGGCTATGAAACGATATATACCCAATATACATTTACCCCTTTTTCAGGGTAGGATAGATTATTTACAAAAAAGGAATACCTTAGCCTATCACGACTAAGAGGTTCTTTCAGATATTTTTTTATACCTTTTCGGATCTGAGGGAATATTTACGAAAAGGGACATGCTGGAGTTTTCTTTTCTGTTTCTTTTAAAACTATCTAAACATGAAAAGATGTAGAGATATTCCTTTGTCATACTCGTTAAACTCTAATGACATCGGACATCATCGCCATGATGTTCCTTGAGTTCCTCCTTCCTAGGGCTCGTAAAATGTACTAGGATGGATTTGTCCGAAGGAAAAAATTACAACGCAAGCATATGCTATCCCCTTTAAGCTTGTTTTCAAAAATAATTGGGGTACTCACCAGAAATAATGGGGGGAAATGGAATCCGTCTTTAATTGTGTTGGTAGTATGTCTCTCTTGAACATGACACTCATCTGCTTTCGTGTCGGGTTGGGGACATCTCATTTTGTCATTTTTTGCCCCCATGGGTTTGGGTAATCTGTTTTGACCTCTCATTTTCTCTTTTCCTAGTCATCATGACCTCAGATCGCTTTGATGTCAAATACTACCAAATCCAGAGTCGTGTCGCTAATATGTTCAAGAGAAGTTTTTCCTTTGTATTTTTCAACCTCCCTCTGATTCTCTGTTGGTCCTGATTCATTATCATTATGTTCCTCTATCTCGTGTCAATGATGTGGGAAACATTATGGCCCTCCTTCGACTGGGTCACTTCCTATCGACTTCAGCTCATTATCCAGGAAGCTGATCTAGAGACTCCCTATCGGTACCTTGGAGCTTGCATGCCTCAATGGAAATTTCTTCACATTCGATGACAGGTCCACATGATTTTCCTTTGATCGAGTGATTCTGTAGGTGTTCAATGCCAACTCACTGTTCACATTCTGTAGATTGTACCTGTTTTACCTTGAGAGCCATTGTAGTTATTGGTGGTTTCTCTCATACCTGTTATCAACTTCCATCATTGGCTAGAAATCAGATGATTTTCTTGCATGTTCGACTTCAGCTCACATATTTTCATGCTTGAATTTGTACTTTTTCAGGTTGATATGGAGTGCAAGAACCTGGGTTTTGTCTAATAAGGTCCAGGCTACTGGATATTGTACTTTATCATGGATTATTTCCTGAATATTTTGATTGGATGGCTGCGACCATACCTGAGTCTATTTGTTGATCCTTAATACTGGATGGTTGTGTCCATACGTCGAATCTCAGTTTATATATACTCTATTATGGATGGTTGTGCCCATGCCACGTGTTCATGTATCAGAGGTATTAGTTGTATTTGTAATTGCAGGTCTTCTGACAGTAGTGTTTGGTTCAAACGTGTTCTCGTCAATCATTTCACCCCTTCCTCTCTCTCATACCTCATGCTTTAGGGGGCATCTGTTACACAACATTTTTTCACTATCCCTGAAATTCCCATCCCGAACATTGGAGGCTTATTTCTATGACCAAAATAAAGTGTCATGCCTTGAAAATACCGTCAGTGCATCCCTTGCCATGAGAAAAACATTCTTTCTGCTGACAAATTCCTGAACAGGCCATTAGAAACACATGTTTTTGCCCTAGAGCTAGTAGACCATTATGCCATCATGTGGATTGGGAAATTAACACTGGGCCCCGTGCCCATTAGTGCTCTGTCCCAGTTAGTTATCTACGCCAGCCTGTTTATATAATGTTTTTTAAAAATAGAGGAGAAGTTTCAATCATAAAAGACTTTTTGGGTGAGTCATCTGGAGTGGTTTGACTGAATAACCATGGCCTTCCTCCTCTGGCCTCTTGTTTCCACCTTTTGGGGAAACCTCCCAAGGGATAAGGCCTCCCTTCCACTATTGTAGGGATCCCAACCTCCTCGTCTCCCTCTATAAATATAGCCATCTTCCATAGATGTGCTAGTTGAAGTGAACATATTATAGCTGAAACGCTGAAGAGATTTCTGTACATTTTGTGAGAAAATATAAAAAAAAAGAGATCCTCATTGAGAGAGCTTAGACTTGTGTCTTCATCCCGTCTGAATTCCCTAACAATCCATTGAGATGCACTTCGAATAAACCTCATTGAAGGAGGTTGCAACGTCAATGCTCGGTTTTAACTCTTTCTTCTATTAATACATATACATGACTATTTTCTGGTTCCCATCTTGCGTTATGTGTTTTATTTGATGAAATATGCTTAACCCTCCTTGACTGGTTATTTTATTATGAATGAGATCGTTATTTTGTATGCTGCTATTATTTATTGATCTTCGTACAGGTGTCCGAACGTTGTGGCAAAAGGATGGTGACCCGTCAAAGCAGAGATCAAGAGGCCATCACCACCACAGCCATGACAGCATTGGACTCCAGGTAGGTCGATCTACCCTGTCCTTTTCATTAATTAATTAAGGAGCCTACTCTTTAGCTTCTCCCTTTATTACTAGAACCACTCTAGGGCTAGAGGGATCATATCTGTCTGCAGAGAAGATTTACCTACATAACAGGTAGCCTTCAATATTTTGAAGGAAACAACAACAGAGGGTTTAATTAAGGCAGTGGTGAAACTATATGAAAAACCCTCGTCTTCAAGAAGAGTTTTTCGTATGAGATTTTTATTTAATATGAAGATTTCGAATGGTGGATCTGTAGCTGACCATTTAAATAAATTTAATACGGTTACCAGTCAGTTAAATTCTGTAGGGGTAAATTTTGATGATGAAGTTAGGGCTCTATTATTTATGTGCTCATTGCCAAAAAGTTAGAATGGTTTATTTATGGCCATTAATAACTCTGTCTCGGGATCTAGTACTCTAAAGTTTGATGATGTTGTCTGTGCTATCCTTAGTGAGGAAATTCAATGGAAAAACTTCGGTGAGACATCAAGTAATGCATTGAGTGCAGAGAGTAGGGGAAGAAAAATGGAAAGAGTAAAGAGCTCAACATATCGCAATAAATAAAGGAAAGGCGGATCCAATTCTAGATTTTTGATAGTGTGATGGAAATTTAGAAATAAAGGACACCTAAATAAAGACTCTAAATCTCAGAAAGGAAAATAAGGAGACACACAACAAGAAAAAAATCATGAAGCAAATGTGAGAGGTGATTTATTACAACATGTTTTGATTATTTCTTTAGAAAAAGTTACTGATTCCTGGGTGGTAGATTTAGGGGCTTCATTCCATGCCACACATGATAAGAAATATTTTCATGACTATGTTCATGGATATTTTGGATAGGTTTGTCTGGGTGATGATAAACCCTGTAAAATCATTGGAATGGGTAAAGTTCTTGTAAAAATGCAGAATTGAAACCAATGGTTATTAAAGGAGGTAAGGCATGTTCCATATATGAAGAAAAATATTATTTCAATAGGGTAGTTAGGTGGTGAAGGTTGTATGAAAGCTTTAACATATATAACCTGGAAGGTCACTAAAGGAGCCCTGGTAATAGAAAAAGGAGAAAAGTTTGGTACATTGTATTTATTAAATGGTATTTCTAACTTTGTTAATGCCTTAACTTCCAAAGGAGAAGATGAAACATTATCGAATCATAGGCTCAGATACATGAGTGAGAAGGGGATGAATATTATTCACTGAAGAAATTTTGTTTCCAGGTCTCAAAAATATTGATTTGGATTTCTGTGAGAATTTTATTTATGGGAAACATAAGAGAGGTATATTTATTAGAGTTGGGAAAGAAAATAAGAGTGAAAAATTAGAGTGTGCATGCAAATGTATGGGGACCTGCTCAAGTATCATCTCTCAGTGGCCCTCGTTATTATTTTACTTTTATTGATGATACAACTAGGAAAAATTTGATTTATTGTATTCAAAATAAATCTAATGTATTTGATACTTTTAAGAAATGGAAAGCCTTGGCTAAGAATGAGACATGAAAGAATTTGAAGTGTCTGACATTAGAAAATTGAGGTGAATATTGCAGTAAATAGTTTGATAGGTACTGTTTAGAGCATGAAATTCATAGAGAGAAGAAAGTTCCAAGAACACCACAAGAAAATGGTGTGTCAAAAATGATGAAGAGAACAATCATAGTGTGTGCAAGGTGCATGAGATTGCATATAGAATTGCTTTTACAATTTTGGGCAGATGTTGTAGATACTATTGTTTATCTAATAAACAGAGGGCCTTCAAGTTCCTTAGGTGGTGGTATTCCAGAGGAGGCATGGGCAAGTAAAAAGGTAAACTACTTATTTTTAAAGCCTTTTGGTTATGAGGCCTTTGTCCATATTAATAAAGAAAATATAACAAAGATTGAAGAAATATCAAAGAAATGTACCTTTATTGGATATGGTGTTAATGATATTTGTTATCGCTTATATGATTATGAAAATCACAAAATCATTAGTAGCAGAGATGTAATATTCAATGAAAATATCTTGTATAAGAATCAGTTGTAGGAAAAGAAATAGGAAAAGAAAATAAAGAGTACATAGTTCTTGATGAGATCAAAAAAAAGGTAAAGGTGCCTGAAAATAATAATAATCAACAACCACAACAGAAGAACCACCACAACATCAAAAGGCACCTCAAACACCTGAAATTGTTGTCAGAAGATCTACTAGGATAAGTAAACCCCCTGAATGATACTCTCATTCATTATATTATTTATTGTCGACTGATTCTGGAGAACCCAAATGTTATGAATAAAAAATTCAAGTTGAAACCAAGAATAATTGGGAGCTAGCCATGAAAGAAGAGATCGATTCATTAATACATAAGCAAACATGGGATTTAGTCAAGTTTCCTGCAGGTAAAAAAACATTGTACAATAAATGGGTTTACAAGCTGAAGGAAGAGGATGAAGGAAAACAAAGGTACAAAGTTAGACTTGTGGTGAAGGGGTTTGCACAGAAGAAAGGTATTTACTATGATGAAATATTTTCTTATGCTGTAAATATGACTTCAATCAGAACTAGTTTAAGTCTTGTAGCAATGGAATATTTCCATCTTGAACAGTTATATGTAAAGACAACATTTCTCCATGGATATTTGGAGGAAGAGATATATATGCAACAACCACAAAAATATTAGGTCAAAGGGAAGTAAAAATTAGTGTGTAGGTTAAAGAAGAGATTGTATGGCTTAAAAAAGGATCCAAGGCACTGGTATCTAAAATTTAACAGGTTTATGTCTAAACAAGGTCATACTAGATGTCACTCTGATGGTTGCGTTTATATGAAAAATCAAAATGATGGCATATATATTATATTGTTATTATATGTAGATGACATTATTGTTGCAGGGTCTAACATGCAGGAAATAAATGTACTCAAAATTATATTGGAAAATTCATTTGCAATGAAGGATATGGGAGTTGCAAAAAAAATACTTGGTGTGAGAATAACTAGAGACAGGAAAATTTGCAAATTAACATTGTCTCAGAATGAGTGCATACAAAATTCTCTGGAAATATTTAATATGCAGAATGAAAAACCAGTTAGTTCACCTTTGGCTAGCCATTTCAAACTTAGTAAGGAGATGTGCCCAAGGACCCAAGAAGAAATTGATATATTTCTAAAGTTCCATATGCATCAACTTTTGGAAGCTTAATGTATGCAATGGTATGCACAATGCCTGATATTGCACATGCCATGGGAGTTGTAAGTAGGTACATGAAAAATCCAGGAAAATAACATTGGATGGTAGTGAAATGGATTCTCAGATATTTGAGAGGTACCCCAAACCAAACATTATTCTCTGGTGGTTCAAAAATTTCTTTGCAAGGATATGTTGATGCAGATATGGAATGTGATAGAGATAACACGTGGAGCAGTAAAAGGTATGTATTTAGTATAGGTGGAACAATTTTTAGTTGGATTTCAAAAATGCAAAGTATTTTTTCACTTTCAGCAACAGAAGCAGAGGATGTTGTTGCTACTAAGGCTAGTAAAGAAATGATTTGGTTACAAAGGTTTATGGGTAAATTGGATAAGAAGAAGGAGATGGGAAGGTTATACAGTGACATCCAAAGTGCCATTAATATTGAAAATAACTCAACATTTCATTCCAAGAGTAAAGACATACAGCTCAAGTACCATTTCACATGATCAGTGTTGGAAGATCGACAGTTGAAGCTGGAAAAGATACACACTAGCCAAAATCCTGTAGATATGTTAGAAAAAGTTGTAAGAAGGGCTAAAATTATATTATTCTCCGTTTCAATTTGTTTTCAAGTATGATGATGAATATAAGAAGCAACTAGGTCCAAAGTGGAGTCATTGTCCAGCAAATGAAGGAGTGTTGGAGTTGCTACAATTAGTCTCCAAGTGGGTGATTGTCAGGTGTGGAGCCTGATTTTCATCCTGATTCAGAGGTCCTTGCCTCAGTTGGATGTATACCCCAAGAAGAAGGTACAGGAGGTCCGTGGGGGTCGATCCCCCCTGGCTGGGGGCCCCAGGGGCCAGCTGTCCCCTGGAGGGGGGTTTCGGGGGCAACGCCCCTGAAGCTAAAAATAGTTGTATAATTGCCTTGTAAAATATTGTAATTTAGTAGTCAATCTCAGATATTCATTAGGAGAATGATCTGATGGTAGAGGTTATGTTTAATGTATGGTTTTTTTCCGTAGAAGGCAACCCCTTGTTTTGTATGAGAGTATTGTATTACGACTGGGGATTGTATGTGTATTAAGATCGAAAAAACAAAAAGGGGGAGTGTGAGAGAGAGTAGAGGATATTACAATGGATCTGTTTTAGGTTGTGTCTCTTCATCTTGCTTGATAATATCAAGGAAGGGTTGGCTACTTGGGGTGGATGTAGCACAAATTGGGTGAACCACGTATATCTGTGTCTCTCTTGTTTTATATTTTTTCTATTTTTTTGTTTCCGCATATTTTATGTGTTCCATTGTTCTATCATATATATTTTTTCTAAAAACTGATATAAAAGCTGAAGGTCTATTTGGTTGATAATCTCATAGGTAAGAAGGGTTCCTGGTTCGAGTGCTAGCAATGGTAGAAGATGGTAGGTTTAGGGATGAGAAATTTAATGGCAAAAAATACCTGATGTGGAAGGTGCAGATGGAATATTATCTATATCAGAAAGATATGTACCTACAATTGAGTGGAAAAGCAAAGAAGCCATTGAGTATGACAGATGCATAATATGAGATTCTTAATACAAAGGTACTTGGAACAATACGACTGTGCCTCGCATCATCAGTAGCCTTCAATATTTCGAAGGAAACAACAACATAGGTTTTAATTAAGGCATTGGTGAAACTATATGAAAAACCATCAGCCAAAAATAAGGTATTTCTTATGAAATTTTTGTTTAATATGAAGATGTCAGATGGTGGATCTGTTGGTGACCATTTAAATGAATTTAATACAATTTCCAGTCAGTTAATTTTTGTAGGGGTAAATTTTGATGATGAAGTTAGGGATCTGTTATTTCTATGTTCATTGCTAGAAATTTGGGATGGTTTATTTATGGCAATTAGTAACTCAGCCTCTAGATCTAGTACTCTAAATTTTGATGATGTTGTCAGTGTTATCCTTACTGAGGAAATGTGATGGGAAAGGTCGAGTGATACATCAGGTAATTATTTGAGTGTAGAGAATAGTGGAAGAAAAATGGAAAGAGGAAAGATCTCAACATATCGTAGTAAATAAAGGAAAGGAAAATCTAAGTCTAGAGCGGGGATAGTGTGTTGGAAATGCCGAAAGAAGGGACACTTGAAGAAAGACTCTAAATCTTAGAAGGGAAAAGAATGAGACGCACAAAAAGAAAAAAAACACGAAGAAAATGTGACAGGTGATGTATTACAAGATTCTTTGGTTCTTTCTTTAGAAAATTTTACTAATTCCTGGGTGGTAGATTCAGGGGCCTCATTCCATGCCACACCCAATAAGAAATATTTTCATGACTATGTTCAAGGAGATTTTGGATAGGTTCATCTGGGTCATGATAAACCCTTTAAAATGATTGGAATGGTTAAAGTTATTGTAAAACAATATAATTGAAACCAATGGATATTAAAGGAGGCAAGGCATGTTCCAGATTTGAAGAAAATTCTGATTTCAATAGGGTAGTTAGGCTGTGAAATTTTTGTGACTATTTTCATAGATAAAACTTGAAAGGTCACTAAAGAAGCACTGGTAATAACAAAAGGAGAAAAGGTTGGTACATTGTATTTATGAAATGGTATTTCTAACTCTGTCAATGATTTAATTTCCAAAGGAGTAGGTGCAACATTATGGCATCATAGGCTTAGACACGAGTGAGAAGGGGATAAATATTCTTCACTCAAGAAATTTTGTTGCCGAGTTTCAAGAATATTGATCTGGAATTTTGTGAGAATTGTATTTATGAAAAACAAAAGAGATTCATATTTCCTAGATTTGGGAAAGAAAATAAGAGCGAAAAATTAGATTTTTTGCATACAAATATATGGGGACCTTCTTAGGTATCATCTCTCAGTGGCTCTCGTTATTATGTTAATTTTATTAATGATGCAACTAGAACAACTTGGATTTATTGTATTTAGAATAAATCTAATGTATTTGATGCTTTCAATAAATGGAAAGCTTTGGTTGAGATTGAGGCATGAAAGAAGTTGAAGTGTCTGACATCAAAAAATGGAGGTGAATATTGCAACAAAGAGTTTGAGAGGTATTGTTCAATGCATGGAATTCATAGAGAGAAGATAGTTCCAAGAACACCGCAATAAAATGGTGTGTCAGAAAAGATGAAAAAAACAATCATGGAGCATGAAAGGTGCATGATATTGCATGCAAGAATGCCTTTAAAATTTTGGGAAGATGTTGTAGATACTTTTGTTTATATAATATATAATGGGCCTTCAAGTTCCTTGGATGGTGGAATTCTAGAGGAGGCATGGAAAGGTAAAAAGGTAAACTACTCCTTTTTAAAGCCTTTTGGTTGTAAGGTCTTTGTCCATATTAATAAAAAAAATAGAACAAAGCTTGAGGAAAAATAAAAGCAATGTACCATTATTGGATATGGTGTTAATGATTTTGGTTATTTCTTATATGATTATGAAATTCACAAAATTATTAGGAGAAAAAATGTAATATTCAATGAAAAGGTCTTGTATAAGAATCAGTTGCAGGAAAAGAAACAAGAAAAAGAAAACAAAGAATACATAGTCCTTCATGAGATCACAGAAAAAGTAAAGGTGCCTGAAAATAATAATAATCAACAGCCACAACAAAAAAAATGACCACAACAGAAAAATGCACCTAAAACACCTAAAAGTGGTGTCAAAAGATCTACTAGGATAAGCAGACTCATTGAACGATACTCCATTATATTATTTATTGTTGACTGATTCTAGAGAACCCAAATGTTATGAAGAAGCAATGAAGGTCGACACCAGGAATAATTGAGAGATAAACATGAAAGAAGAGATGGATTCATTAATAAATAACTATACATGGGATTGAGTCAGGTTTCTTGCAGGTAAAACAACATTGCAGAATAAATGGGTTTATAGGCTGAAAGAAGAAGATGGAGGAAAACAAAGGTACAAAGCTAGACTTGTGGTGAAGGGGTTTGCACAGAATAAAGATATTGACTCTGACGAAATATTTTCTGATGTTGTTAATATTACTTTAATCAAAACTATTTTAAGTCTTCTAGAAGTGAAATATTTGCATCTTCAACAATTAGATGTAAAGACAACATTTCTCGAATGACATTTGGAGGAAGAGATATATATGTAGAGACCACAAATATTTGAGGTCAAATGGAAGGAAAAGTAAGTGTGCAGGTTAAATAAGAGCCTTCATGGCTTAAAACAGGCTCCAAGGAAATGGTATCTAAAATTTAATAGGTTTATGTCCGAACAAGGTTATACTAGATGTCACTCTCATCGTTGTGTTTATATGAAAAATAAAAATGATGGAAACTATATTATATTGTTATTGTATGTAGATGACATGCTTATTTCATGGCCTAACATGCAAGAAATAAATGTACTCAAAATAAAATTGGCAAATTCATTTGCAATGAAGGATTTGGGAGCTACAAAATAAATCCTTGGTATGAGAATAACTAGAGACAGGAAAAATCACATATTAACATTGTCTCAGAATGAGTACATACAAAAGGTGCTGGAAAGATTCAATATGAAGAATGCAAAACCAGTTAGTACACCTTTGGCTAGCCATTTCAAACTTATTAAGGAGATGTGCCCCAAGACCTAAGAAGAAATGGATTATAATTCTAAAGTTCGATATGCATCAGTAGTTGGAAGCTTAATGGTCTGTACAAGGCTTGATATTGCAAATGAAGTGAGCGTTTTAACGAGGTACATGAGAAACCCATGAAAATAACATTATATGGCACTAAAATGGATTGTTAGATATTTGAGAGGTACCACAAATCAAGCATTATGCTTTGGTGGTTCAAACATTTCTCTACAGGGATATGTTGATGTAGTTATGGCAAGTGATAGAGATAACAGGAGGAGCGTGACAGGGTATGTATTTATTGTAGGTGGAACAATTGTTAGTTGGGTTTCAAAGATACAAAGTGTTATTGCACTTTCTACAATAGAAGCAAAGTATGTTGCTGCTATTGAGGCTAGTAAATAAATTATATGGTTACAAAAGTTTATGGATGAATTGGGTAAGAAGGAGGAGATGGGAAGGTTACAGAGTGACACCCATAGTTCTATTCATCTTGCAAAGAACTCAAAATTTCATTCTAGGACTAAAAACATATAGCGCAAGTAACATTTCATATGATAAGTGTTGGAAGGTGGACATTTGAAGCTAGAAAAGATACACACTAGCCAGAATCCTACAGACATGTTAATAAAAGTTGTAACCAGGGAGAAACTAAGATTTTGCTAAGTTTCAATTGGTCTTAAAGTATGATTATGAATATGAGAAACAACCAGGTCCAATTTGGAGTCATTTTCCAGCAAACCAAGAATCGCTGGAGTTGCTATAATTAGTCTCCAAGTGGGAGATTGTTGGGTATGGAGCCTGATTTTCATTCTGATTCAGAGGTATTTATTTCAGCCAGATGTATACCCAAGGAATAATGTACACCCCTCCACACGGGGGGGTGGGGGGGTGAGGGGCAGACTTGTCCCACCCGCAGGGGTCCGTGGCGGCCTATCCCCCCCAGCTAGGGGGTCTGGGGGTGAGCGGTCCCCTGACGGGGGGTTTCGGGGGCAACACCCCCAAAGCTAAAAACAGATGTAAAATTTCCTTGTAAAATATTATAATTTAGTATTTAATATGGGCGTTCATTAGGCGAATTATCTGATGGAGAATTTATGTTTAATGTAGCATTTTTTTCCCTAGAAGGAAACCCCTCATTTTGCATTAGAGTATTGTATTGCGGCAGGGGATTGTATTTGTATTATGAGCGAAAAAACAGAAAGGGGGACTGTGAGAGAGAGTAGAGGATATTACAAATGATATTCTGTAGGTCGCACCTCTTCATCTTGCTGGATAATATAAAGTAAGGATTGGTTGTTCGAGGTGGATGTAGCCCAAATTGGGTGAACCACACATATCTGTGTCTCTCTTGTTTTATATGTTTTCTGTGTTTTTTTCTCCGCATATTTTATGTGTTCCATTTCTCTATCATATATAATTTTTCTAACAAATAGTATTAGAGTCAAAGGTCTATTTGGCTGATAAAATCACAGGAAAGAAGGGTTCCTGGTTCGAGTGCAAGAAATGGCGAAAGATGGTAGGTTTAGGGATGAGAAATTTAATGGTCAAAAATATCCACTGTGGAAGGTGAAAATGGAATTATATATATATCAAAAGGACATGTACCTACCATTGAGTGAAAAAACAAAGAATCCATTGAGTATGATAGATGCAGAATGGGATATTATCGATAGAAAGCCACTTGGAAGAATAAGACTATGCCTCGCAACGTCGGTAGCCTTCAATATTTCGAAGGAAACAATAATAGAGGGTTTAATTAAGGTACTGGTGAAACTATATGAAAACCCTCGGCCTCAAATAATGTATTTCATATGAAAAATTTATTTAATATGATGATGTCATATGCTGGATCTGGTGCTCACCATTTAAATGAATTTAATAGAGTTACCACTCAGTTAAGTTCTGTAGGGGTAAATTTTGATGATGAATTTAGGGCTCTATTATTTCTGTGCTCATTGCCAAAATGTTGGAATGGTTTAGTTATGGCCATTAGTAACTCTGTCTCTGGATCTAGTACTCTAAATTTTGATGATGTTGTCGGTGCTATCCTTAGTGAGGAAATGCGATGAAAAAGCTCCATTGAGACATTGGGCAATGCTTTGAGTGCAAAGACTAGAAGAAGAAAAATGGAAAGAGGAAAGAGTTAAGCATATCGTAGTAAATGAAGGAAAGGGATATCAAATTCCAGATCGGGGATAGTGTGCTAGAAATGTGGAAAGAAAGGACACCTGAAGAAAGAATGTAAATCTCAGAAGGGAAAAGGAGACACACAATAAGAAAAAAAGGAAGAAAACGTGTTAGGTGGTGTATTACAATATTCTTTGATTATTTCTTTAGAAAATTTTACTGATTCCTATTTGGTAGATTCAAGGGCCTCATTCCACGCCACACCTAATAAGAAATATTTTCATGAATATGTTCAAGGATATTTTGGACACATTCATCTAGGTAATCATAAACCATGTAAAATATTAGAAAATTATATATTACAGAGCAATGAAACACATAAAATATGTGGAAACACAAACACAAAGAACATATAAAACTAGAGAGATGCATATTTATGTGGTTCACCCAATTTGGGATACGTCCACCCCGAACAGTGAGTCCTTCCTTTATATTATCCATCAAAATGAAGAGATACAACCTACAACAGATCTATTGTAATATCCTCAGTTATTTCTCACAGACTCCCTATCTATTTATCACTCTCAGAATACAAAAACAATACACAATCGTAATAAAATACCCTCATACAAAACAACGGTTTTCCTTCTAAGTAAAAAAACCATAAATTAAATGTAACTTCTACCATCATATCATCCACCTAATGAACGGCCCAGGTTGACTAGAAATTACAATACTTTTACAAGGAAAACCATGGATTCGTTGGACCCCCTAGGCAGCTGCCCCCCCCAATCCCTGGAACCCTCAGGTAGCATTCAATTATGGGCGTCATTTCCACCCCGTGAAGAATAGGCATCCATCACTATGATACAAAATATAGAAGATAATCAGGCTCCACACCCAACATAAAATTGTTGGAATGGATAACGTTCTTGTAAAACAACAGAATTGAAACCAGTGGTTATTAAAGGAGGTAAGGCGTGCTCCAGATCTAAATAAAAATCTGTTTTCAAGAGGGAAGTTAGGCGATGAAGGTTGAGTGACAACTTTCATAGATAAAACCTAGAAGGTCACTACAGGAGCCCTGGTAATAGAAAAAGGGGAAAAGGTTGGTACATTGTATTTATGTAATGATATTTATAATTCTCTTAATGCTTTAACTTCCAAAGGAGAAGATGCAACATTATGGCATCATAGGCTGGGACACATGAGTGAGAAGGGGATGAAGATTCTTCACTCAAGAAATTTTGTTTCTAGGTTTCAAGAATATTGATTTGGATTTCTGTGAGAATTTTATTTATGGAAAATAGAAGAGAGTCAGATTTCTTACAGTTGAGAAAGAAAAGAAGACCGAAAAAGTTTTTGCATACAAATGTATGGAGACCTTCTCAGGTATCATCTCTCGGTGGCTCTTATTATTATGTTACTTTTGTTGATTATGCAACTATACAAACTTGGATTTATTGTATTCAGAATAAATTTGATGTATTTTATTCTTTAAAGAAATGGAAAGATTTGGATGAGTTTGAGATAAGAAAGAATTTGAAGTGTCTGACATTAGACAATGGAGGTGAATATTGCAGCAAAGAGTTTGAGAGGTACTTTTCAGAGCATGGAATTCACAGAGAGAAGATAGTTCCAAGAATACCACAAGAAAATTGTGTGTTATAAAGGATGAATAGAACAATCATGGAGCGTGCAAGGTGCATGAGATTGCATACATGATTGCCTTTACAATTTTGGGTATATGTAGTAGATAATGTTGTTTATCTAATAAAAATAGGGCCCTCAAGTTCCTTGGATGGTGATATTCTAGAGGAGAAATGGACAGGTGAAAAGGTAAACTACTCCTTTTTAAATCCTTTTGGTTTTGAGGCTTTTTTCCATATTAATAAAGATAGTAGAACAAAGCTTGAGGCAAAATCAAAGAAGTGTACCTTTATTGGATATGGTGTTAATGATTTTGGTCATCACTTATATGATTATGAAAATGACAAAATCATTAGGATCAGATATGTAATATTCAATGAAAAGGTCTTGTATAAGAATCAGTTGTAGGAAAAGAAACATGAAAAATATAACAAATAATACACAGTTCTTGATGAGATCACAGAAAAAGTAAAGGTGCCTAAAAATAATAATAATCAACAGCCACAACAACAAAAACCACCACAATAGTAACAGACACCTTAATCACCTGAAGATGGTGTCAGAAGATCTACAAGGATAAGTAGACCCCATGAACGATACTCTCATTCATTATATTCTTTATTTTTTACTGATTCTAGAGAAACAAAACGTTATGAAGAAGAAACGAAGGTAAAAACCATAAAGAAGTGGGAGCTAGCCATGAAAGAAGATATGGACTCATTAATACATAACTAGACATGGGATTTAGTGAGGTTTCTTGTAGGTAAGATAACATTACAAAATAAATGGGTTTACAGGCTGAAGGAAGAAGATGGAGGAAAATAGAGGTACAAAGGTAGACTTGTGATGAAGGGTTTTTCACAGAAGAAAGGTATTGACTCTAATGAAATATTTTCTCTTGTTGTTAATATGACTTCAGTCAGAACTATTTTAAGTCTTGTAGCAGCAGAATATTTTCATCTTGAATAGTTAGATGTAAAGCCGACATTTCTCCATCGTGATTTGGAGGAAGAGATATATATGGATCAACCACAAATATATGTGGTCAAAGGGAAGGAAAAATTAGTGTGTAGGTTAAATAAGAGCATGTATGGCTTAAAACAGGCTCCAAGGCAGTGGTATCTAAAATTTAATTGGTTTATGTCTAAACACGGTTATACTAGATTTCACTCTGGTCATTGTGTTTATCTAAAAAAACAAAATGATGGGAACTATATTATATTTTTATTGTATATAGATGGCATGCTTATTACAGGGTCTAACATGAAGGAAATAATTGTACTCAAAATAAAATTGGCAAATTCATTTCCAATGAAGGATTTGGGAGCTACAAAACAAATCCTTGGTATGAGAATAACTAGAGACATGAAAAATCGCACATTAACATTGTCTCAGAATGAGTACATACAAAATGTATTGTAAAGATTTAATATGAAGAATGCAAAACCAGTTAGTACACCTTTTCCTAGCCATTTCAAACTTAGTAAGGAGATGTGCCCCAACACCTAAGAATAAATGGATTATATTTCTAAAGTTCCATATGCATCAACTATTGGAATATTAATATATGCAATGGTCTGCACAAGGCCTGATATTGCACATGCAGTGGGAGTTGTAAGCAGGTAGATAAACAATCCAGGAAAAGAGCATTGCATGGCAGTGAAATGGATTCTCAAATATTTGAGAGGTACCAAAAATAAATAATTATACTTTGGTGGTTCAAACATTTCTCTACAACAATATGTTGATGTAGATATGGTAGGTGATATAGATAACATGAGGAGAACTATAGGGTATGTATTTACTGTAGGTGGAACAATTGTCAGTTAGGCTTTAAAAATGCAAATTGTTGTTGCACTTTCAACAACAGAAGAAGAGTATGTTGTTGCTAGTGAGGCTATTAAAGAAATGATTTGGTTACAAAGGTTTATGGATGAATTGGGTATGAAGGAGGAGATGGGAAGGTTATACAGTGACATCCAGAGTGTCATTCATCTTTCAAAGAACTCAACATTTCATTAGAGGACTAAACAAATAAAACTCAAGTACCATTTCATACGATCAGTTAACAAAAGTTGTAACCAGGGAGAAACTCAAATTTTTCTTAGTTTCAATTGGTCTTCAAGTATGATGATGAATATGAGAAACATCTAGGTCTAAAGTTCAGTAATTTTCCAACAAATGAAGCGGCGCCGGAGTTGCTACAATCAGTATTCAAGTCTAATATTGTTGGGCGTGGAGTCTGTTGTGGCCCTATAATTTATAAGATTCAAAAGAATAAACGATAGAGGAAAACATCAAACCACTTTGGAATCTATGACCTAGCCTTCCTAGTCTCAGAGAGGGCTCTCTCTATTTATGATTTAGATTTATCTTTAATTTTGTGAATGTTGATATTAGGCTAGTTACAGTGATAGTGGTATTGGTTTTCTGATTGATTTTGTTGGTTGGATGAGAAAATCTATAGAATCTAATCCATTGGGATATGGAGTCAAACATGGGTTTGTTTTGTGGCATCAAAATCTCAAAATAATCACAGGGAAAGCTAACTGTGTGTGCTAGATCTTAAAGCAGCAGGAATTGTGAGGCAAAAGAAGAAGTGAATTTGTATTAGTGGTTAAAAATAAATTAAGAATTTCTTAACCATATTACATGAAGAAAACATTCATATTGTAATCACAGACAGAATTAAGGTGCTCCAATAACAAATCTTAATCTAAAATTTCTATTTTACAATAAGCTTAAAATGAAATGCAGTGAGGAAAAACAGTGGAAACGTTCAACATAGGGAAGAGAATAACATCACCAGACTAACACAACTCAAGTATCTTGCAAATGGTTTCTTACTATTGATGCTCCAGCTTCCAAAACTTACAACGCTCCAATGCAATAGCTCTTAAAATGTAGGTTTAAACATGATCCAATAATTCAACCCTTGATACAGACAATGTATGTAGTATTTAACTAACGACTACATCATTTTCCCTAATTTTCTTTGGAAACCTATATTAATTACATTTAAACTAAAAATAGACAAGTGTGGCCATCAAAGGCCCGAACAAAAAATATCTGACAAAACACTTCCTGTAGAATTAACTTAGGTAGCTTTTCATGAGTTCAAAAAAACTTTGGCAACTATTCATGAATCCAAAAAGTAGGCTTGACAGTGGTTGAGGTGGTCACAAAGAGGCAATGATGGGTGGCTCTGACATCTGGCTCTTCTTTTGGGCCGCCTCTATTGGATCATTAAAGATGATGCGATGCTAGCACTTCCAATCAATCGGTGGTTGTGCTGATGTGTCCACTGTGCCTTTTCAATCTTGGTAAATGCACAATTTTCCCCACTCCTTCTTGCCTAGAATTATCATACCTATGACTTGTCGGTACACTTCATCAACCTCTGTGTATTTGCTGAAAGTGGGCCTGGTGAGGAAAACATGCTTCAACTTATTTTGAATAAAGATATCATTGCTCAATAGATCCAAGACAACTTTCTCGGTAACGTTCCCTTTGATTTTGGAAAATCTGGTGGTTTTATTAGTTTTTTCTCTAAGCTTGGTCATATAATATCCCTTTTGGACCAGTTTTTTATTAATTAAATATAGTGAGGGCAACCCTTTTTCCCTCAGGGGCTCAATTTTGTTTAATAATATGTTGATGTCCATGTCCAATTCATGACATTTCTACTCTAGTTGCCTCACTAGATGCCTCTTACTGAGGACCCTTTTCACCTCTGATATGGTTGTTGTTTTGTCTTGTACATCCAACTCTTCAAGCTCATAAGTGGTTTTGGAGTTCAGGAATTTTATGATCTTGGGGGCTGTGATTGGCATATTTCCCAATTCATGATTTTCTTTCTCAATAGCCACTGTGCATTTCTCAATCAATTCTTTCTGTTCAAAAATAATGTGGATGGAATGCTAGATTTCATCCACTGAATCTAAGATACTACCCCAAATTATCAACTTCATTTGGCCCAAGATGCTGCTAGCTGAAAATTCCTTCTTTGCCTTCTCCAACCTCTGAATCTGTTTTTTGGATATCTAATGGGGAGTTTCAGATCTAGCCTTTTGATCCCTTAGGATGCTAATCTATGCCTCCAATTTCTTGATCTCTTGTGAATGTAGGGTCATACTTTCCATGGCCTTGCACAACTGATCTATCCCACTAGATGCTCCAACAGTTGCTGGAACAACTGATGAAATTGATGAATGGGGACAACTTCTAGTGGGATGAGTGCCACTCAAGATGCTTCTTCTTTTTCCTTCAGTAGCTTCTCCATCTCGGTCTCCATATGTTTAATTTGGGCAGATTGTTCCATGAATAGCTTCATTAACTCTTCCTTCTGTGACTCATCTTCCTCAATGCCTTTAGCCAAGGGGTATTTTGTTGCTAACATCTTGAGTTGTTTCCTGAGGGATATTATGTCAGCATTCTTTTTCTTCAATATCTCCTCCACAGCTTGAACATTGGTTGGGTCATACCCAAGATTAACTATTAAATATTCTAAGGACATGATCCTTGAGTCTTTAGCCATGGTATATATCTTCTCCATATTGAACTTTTATTGAGTATTGGATAAAGATACCTACATTTTTGACAAGCTCATAGTAGTACTTGTCAAGGTGGAGGCCACCATCTCTCCGGTCTACTTGTGTAATTCCATTTTGTCAATAGGATGTATGTCCTTGGTATTGAACTTGAATGATGCCTTCTTATAATCTACTGCTCCTTGAGGTTGTGGGGCCAAGTCTTCTAGAAATGACATCTACATCCTTCCTTTCTCAATGTCAAAGGCAGACAGTAGCCTACTTTGTGAACTTGAGGTTTGCTTCCAGAATTGATTATATGTGTTAGTACTCAACACCTCATTTCTAAGATTTATCTCCTTGAATGTGTCATAAACTGATTTTTCTTGGCTTCTATGGCTGGCCTGGAAGTAGATGTCTACAAACTATGTTGTTGGAGAGACATTGTGGGTGAAAATGTAGGGGAGGCCATTGTTTGAACACTCACTGGATATGACCTGGGGTGTCTATGATGTGAATCATTTTCTACTGCTCTGATTCACCTCCTTGATAAATATCCATGTAAATTCTGGCCCTCTTCCTATCTTTTAGTTTGAATCCTTTACTAGATGTATCAGTCATCAACGGTGACTGATCCTCTCTCGGCCTCTTGCTCCCTAGCTCTTTCTCTTTCTCTTTCCCCTTATCTTCTTTTCCTTTTGCACTCTTCCTTTCTTGCAGTGTTGGGGTCTGGATGTCTGAAGTGGAGATCACATGTTCTTCCTCTTCTTGGAGGGTGTTGGTCACCCATTCTGCTTGGTTTCCATACTACCCAATTGGAGGCCAGTGTGTGTGAACATAGGGTGTGGATCTATTTTCCACCCTTTTCTTGGAGATAATCCCTCCAGCGTCATAAGTACATGTGAAACTATGGCTGAAACCCATCCCCTTCAGTAACTTATCTACCTCTTCTCTTGTTTCTCTACTATTACAAATGAAAGGCCTAATTTGTGTCTTGATCTTGAACTGAGCCTTCTTCTTCGTAGAAACAAAGTGGAGCTCATATGCATGTATCATTTTCCTTCTGTACTCTAGTGCAAAGACCTTCATGGAGAGAAACTTTGGCAATTTTAAGGGGGCTAGATCACTGCCATAGACTCAAATCTATCTATAATTTTGGCACAAGTACCAATCTGTTGTACTTACTTGCTCTGTCAGCTGCATGGTATTTCTAATTTCTTCACTTATTCTTAGCTTTGCTACACTGTTGAGTGTGGTCATGGCAGGCTGCATAATAAAATCCATAAAATGTTTGTATGTATAGTTCTTCTAGTCCTTTAATAGCAGAGTGGTCTAGAAAATGACAGATTGAGGCTCAAAATATTCATTTTCCTTGGTCATCTGAAATTGAAACCTTTTGGATGGAAATAAACAAAAATATACACTAATACAAAGGTGTATTTGGAAACCTCCTATGCGTTAAACTTTAAAAAGTGTTCACGAATGGCATCTGCAAGAAATTTGGCATAGTTGAACATGACTGTAGGGTTGGCATTAGGGGAAAGAATAGATAGGAAACCAATCATGGCTTCATCCACCCACTGATCAATGTGATACCCTAATAGATAAGATAGAACAATAACAATGTGATGGGTCCTATGAGTGTAGGTTTTAACCCTAAACAGAAATTATCTACACACGAATCTTATAACAGAAAATAAACAATAGCGAGAGCATAAAACATAAAACAGATAAACACAGAGATTTTCCCCTGGATCCCAAATTGGGACGACCAACTTGATTTTTCATTATAATCCTTTTAGTGTTACAACACATATATATACATGCCGAAGCATACATAAACCCCAATCCATTAACCCTGGATTAGAACATAACCGTAGTTCCCTTGACCGGATCTACAAAATACCAGGGGCCGAAAACCATCGTAACCCAAAACCATGTGCAAACGCAATAAACATGGGTGGGTCCGCATATGAGTGGGACCGCATACTAAAAGAATATACGACTAGCGCGTGCTGGGCCGTGGAAAGAATATAACACATACCCAACATTCTCCCACTTGTTGTTTTTTCCACACTGGGCCACAGGAGAGCTTAGTCATTTGCCAATTCCTCAACACTCCATTGTTTCTCTACACCAAGAGTAATTTCCGAGTGCCTGCATTTCGTCAATGCATCTACAACATTCTTCAAAGTGTCCACCTTTACCAAGAATAATCTCTTTAGCCCTCAACCATATCTCTAACAAAGTGATATTGAACATCAATGTGCTTTGTCTTTGAATGATAAGCAGGGTTCTTAGCCAAGAATATTGCACTTTGGCTATCACAGTCTATCCTTATAGCTCGCTACACCAACCCCATAGTTGAACACAATCTCTGCAACCAACCTGCTTCCTTACTTGCATGAGTGGCTGCCATGTATTCTGCCTTTGTAGTTGAAAGAGCCACTACAGATTGTCTTTTACTCATCCAACTGAATGCACCTCCAAATAGGCTAACACATTCCCACTTGTAGATCTTCTTTCGTCCAGATCTTGAGCCTAGTCTACATCAACAAAACCATGAATTTCCAACACTCTTTGCAATCCTGGTCTTCCCTGGTAGCACAAGCCATAATCACTAGTGCCATGCAAATATCTGAAAACCCGCTTCACTGCTATCCAATGCTCCTTCCCTGGGTTTGACATAAACCTGCTCAATACTCCCACTGCATGTGCAATGTCTAGTCTAGTACAGACCATTGCATACATCAGGCTACCCACTGCACTTGCATATGGAACACAGGACATATCCTCCTCTTCTTCTTGTGTCTTGGGACACTGTTCAGTAGACAGCTTTGCACCTACAAGAATAGGAACACTCACCGGTTTACTATCTTGCATATTGAACCTCAGATAGCGTCCCGACATACTTCCTTTGGTTTAACCGCATCTTCCTCTTTGCCTGATCTCTCTTAATTTCATGCCCAAAATATAGTTTGCAGCACCAAGATCCTTCATGTCAAATTTGGAGAACGCTGTCTTCAAATATTGGATAATTTCTTTGTCATTTCCAATCAACAACATATCATCCACATGTTAATCAAATAAATAACACGGTCACCAATTAATTTAAAATAAACACAGTGATCCTCCTTGCTTCTAGTGAAGCCAAGTCCCAGTATATAGGTACCAAATTTCTGATACCACATCCTTGGTGACTTTTTTAACCCATACAGTGACTTCTTCAACCTACATACCAGGTCTTTCTTACCCTTCACCATAAAGCCTTCAGGTTGCTTCATGTAGATCTCCTCCTCTAGATCCCCATGAAGAAATGCTGTCTTCACATCCATCTGTTCTATCTTAAAATCAAATGCAACAACAACATATAAAAGTAATATAATAGAAGTAACTTTGGCAACAGGAGAGAAAATATCACCAAAATCAATTCCTGGCACTTGGGAATAAGCATTTTCTACCAACCGAGCTTTGTATTTCTCCACCTTGCCTTCTACATTCATCTTCTTCTTAAACACCCATTTTCTCCCAATGGGCTTCCTTCCAACCGGCAACTCCACTAGATCCCATGCATCATTTTTATGCAAGGATGCCATTTCATCAACCATGGCCTCCTTCCAAAGTTTTCCATCCTTTGAATCTACTTCCTCCCTGACAGTTCTAGGTTCATCATCAGTTATAGTTAAGGCAAAACCAGAACAGAAAGCAGATGGACTATACCTTTTTGGTTGCCTTCTTTCCCAAAATGATCTTCTCAAAGCTGAAGTTTGTGGCTCTTCATCTTCTGAGTCTTCTTCTGTTGTAGAGTCCGATTCATCCTCCTTTAGCTCAAAATCTATCTTCTCAGGTTCCTTTGGTAGGACTTCATGTTTAACAACATCTTTCACTTCTCTAAACACCACATCTTGGCTGTACACAACCTTCCTTTTTTCTGGGTTCCAAAGCTTGTAACCCTTTAAACCATCCTTATACCCAATAAAGATGCAACTTTCAGATTTATTATCCAACTTTGTCATTTTCTCCTTTGGAACATGGAAAAATGCATCACATCCAAATACCCTTAGATGTGAAAGAGAGGGTTTCTTACCAGTCCATACCTCATGTGGAGTCTTATCCTGCAACGTTGATGAAGGTGATCTATTAACTAAGTAACATGCAATCTCCACTGCCTCTGCCCAGAATTCTTGTCCTAACTCCTGGTGACTAATCGAGCATGCCTTTCCTTTTCCATCGTTGTTTTGTTCATTCTTTCGCAACTCCGTTTTGCTGAGGTGTGTATGGAGTAGTCTTCTTCCGTGCTATACCACACTTCTTATAGAACTCTTCAAATTCCTTCTTGCAGAACTCCCCACCATTATCTGTCCTCGGCGCCTTTATCTTCTTCTCTGTCTGGTTTTCCACCAGAGCCTTAAATTCTTTAAATTTGTCAAAGACTTCAGATTTCTTCCTCAAGAAATATATCCATGTATTCCTTGAGAAGTCATCTATGAATGAAACATAGTACACGGACTTTCCCAATGATGGAACTGACACAGGTCCAAACACATCACTGTGCACAAGTTCTAATATCTTGTTCACCCTCTTAGCACCAGAAGGAAAACTCACCCGATTCTGCTTCCCATATACACAATGTTCACAGAAATCGAAATCTAGAGAGAAATTAGACATACCTTATACCATACCATTTCTATGTAGTATCCGAAGGCCCTTCTCTCCAATATGTCCAAGCCTTTGATGCCATAGCATGGTCTTTTCTCCAGAGACAGCTAAGCTTTCCGCTCCATTTTTAGGAATCACATAAATGTTACACCCATCAATAACAGTGCTACCTTGTAGCTTGTACAGAGTTCCAGTCCGAACTCCTCACATTAATACCAGTGCTCCCCGAACCATCTTGTAGGCATCTTTCTCGAACACTGTTTTTACACCTGCATCATCCATCTTTCTTACAGAAATCAGATTTCTAGCCAATGTAGGTATATGCAGAACACCAGGAATTTTTCTAATCCTTCCACCTTGCAGCTTCATCTTGACTTTTCCACATCCGACGATTCTAGCCTTCCTATCATCCCCTAGGAAGACATCACCACCATAATATTTCTCATACTTGCAGAACCACTCCCTATGGGGAGTGAAGTGAAAGGATGCACCTGAGTCAATCAACCATGACTCATGATATACATGTGTATTTGAAGAAGAAGCCAAATACACATCTCCACCTTCATTCGAGGTGGTTTTTGCCTCTACAGAAGGAGCTTCATCAGATCCCTTTCCTTTCTCAGGAGCTTTAGATCTACATTCCTTTTGTAGTGTCCTTCATTTCCGCATTTCCAGCACACCTTTACAAACTTTCCAAGAGATTTATATCTCCCTCTAGATTTAGATCTCCCACTCAAAACCTTATTCTTGTTTCTGTTCTAGGACCTTCCTCGTACAGATAAGGCATCTCCATTCTGAATCTCCATATTTCTGTCTCATTTCCTCTAACAGCAAGGCTGAGACAATGTCAAAAGATGCACTTATATTCATCTGAGATTTTAATATCAACAGATGATATCTGACTTACCACAGTATTGAAGCCATTCAGATTCTCTGTCACCGAGTCTCCATCCTTCATCCTCAGGTTATACAGATTTTTCCGCAGGAACAACTTATTCACTAGAGACTTAGATTGGTACAAAGTCCCAAGTTTTTCCCACAAATTCTTTGTCGTAGCTTCCCCAGATACATTCAACAATACTGAATCTGATACACACAACCGTATTGTGCTTTTAGCCTTCCGATCCAGTTTCTTCCAGTCTTCATCTGACATTGTCGTTGGTTTAGTACCTAGATCTACCGCGATCCACTGATCTTTATCCACCAGCATATCCTCCATCTTGAGCTTCCACAACTCAAAACTCTGACCATTAAATTTCTCGATCTCTATCTTTCCGCTGCTCGCCATCTTATTTCACCGCAAGAATCGATCTCACAGATCTCCCACTGAACAGGGTCTACCTCAGGCCCGAAAAAAAAACCCTCAGTAGCAAAGGCATCCCCTTGAAGCCGAAATAGCTCTGATACCAAATGTAGGTTTTAACCCTGAACAGAAATTATCTACACACGAATCTTATAACAGAAAATAAACAATAGCGAGAGCATAAAACATAAAACAGATAAACACAGAGATTTTCCCCTGGATCCCAAATTGGGATGACCAACTTGATTTTTCATTATATTCCTTTTAGTGTTACAACACATATATATACATGCCGAAGCATACATAAACCCCAATCCATTAACCCTGGATTAGAACATAACCGTAGTTCCCTTGACCGGATCTACAAAATACCAGGGGTCGAAAACCATCGTACCCCAAAACCATGTGCAAACTCATGCACAAAACATGGGTGGGTCCGCATATGAGTGGGACCGCATACCAAAAAAAAATTTCGCCGGGGCGCTACCCCGGACCCCGACAGGGGGGGCTGCCGCCCCCCCTGTGACCCCCCTTCTGCGCCCGGTGCAACGTACAGCGTGTGGGGCTAGTCGTGTAAAGAATATAACACATACCCAACAATGAGAAAGATAGATGAAGGATAGGGTGGATTGTTGGTAGGAAATGGGACATCAGTGGCCATGAAAAGTTGCAAATTTTTGGCTCTACTGGAAAATCCAAGTTTCTGATAAAGTTCCCTAAGGGCTTCAAAAGAGAAAGGAACATTTTTCTCAGGAGGGGGGGCTTGCATCATTTGCTGGATGGATTGGGCATTGATGGTGAACATAATCTCTCTTGTTGGGTTGACTATGGTTCTCTCATTAATATCATAGTAGGATTGGCATTTTCAGGTGAAATCTGTGTAGCTATGGGTCTTGGGTAAGATGTAGTAAGGTAATTTAGTGTTCCATAGGCCAATTTCATCAGTTTCATCGAGAAATTTGTCCTTGAGCCAATAATAGAAATCGAATAAATGGAAATTTGACTTTTTCTCATTGATATTATAGTCTCTGTCCGCAAGAGCCAAGTGATCTAGGTCAACTTGTGGGTAGACCATAGGATTAAAATTCTGTTGATCTAGATTTAGAGGCATCCCTTTCTTATGTAGCTTGTTTCTCTCTATGTAGTGAAGAATGGGATGAAAGAATAAGAGAAAAGAGAGAGGGATTTGTTACAGATCAGTACTAGGGAGGGGATAGATTAAAAGGAATTGCGGGAAGAATTAAAATAAAACCTTGATTGCAACTTGTGGAGAATTGATGATTTATCCTTGATAAACGCAATCATTTCTTCAACTGTGATTCTCATTGATCTATCTATAAATTCAAAATGTTCAAAAATTTGACACTAATAAGTAGAGTAAACTCTGCCATAATGCTAAATTTTAGTTTAAAAAAATGATTTGGTGGCCATTGATGAGGTGCGGGCTCATTGGATAATGGAATTTCCAATAATGGTACAACGGCTTGTTGGTAAGAGGTGATGTGATTGGGTGAAGCGGGTAGGCGGGAGTGGACATGGTGTTGATGGTACAGACAATGGTAAAAAAGGTGCAGTGGTTTGATGGATAGCAAAAACAAATTTTTGAAGGGGGTTGACAACAGGTAGTGGTATCAGAAAGGGGGGGTGAAAATATTATGGCGGTGTCACGTAGCAGAGTCGGCGGTAATGGATACTGCCCATTTTGGACACTGCCCCCCCTCCCCCCATGGTTAAAGTTCGAAGGTTGAGAGGGGGCCTAAATACGTTGTAGATCATCTAATGTGGGAAGATATGCGGAGATGGGGGATAAAGTGACAAAATATTAATGCAGATGGGGCATTTGACACGTTGGTGGGGTTGAGGAATAAATAAGTATCGGGGGTAGTACAGGACTTAGGATAAATGAAAAATGCGAGTGTTTAGGGGGTGGGGTAAATGGAATAATGAAATTATAGGGACTTAGGATAAAATTAGACATCATTTATGCCTAAATAATTTTGAGATAATAATTCAGTCCCTAAAATTTAGAAAATAATTTTTTTTGCAAATTTTGAGTGTTTATGCATCCTCTATTTTGACTTTCTTCCATCACAGGAAACATGAGATTTTGATGTTGTACCTGGTGGAATAAATTCCACCTTTTCCCTTCATTCTTTCTCATCAACGTATCTACCTACCCAAACTAAAAATCTAACCTTTTTTCATTATTTTAGGGTGCATTTATACTTGGAGACCTTGAAACATTTCTCTTTTTAATGTTATAACCTACCACCTATCCCTTATTTATCCTATTGGTTCAGATTAATTTGTTGAACCAGTGCCATTTTCTACCTATCTACTGATAAGAAAAGATTAAACAATTTGGCAAATCTTCATTTTCTAACCTATCTTAAAAAATTCAAAATTGTATAATCATGCTTTAACTGTATGATTGAACAAAGTTTTCTAAATAGTAGTGGAATTTTGATTTGCAACACTTTAATTACTATTCATTTTTTTGGGGTTTTCTTTTACATTTTTTTACACCCTCTTTTTCTTTTTTCTTTTTTTCTTTATTTGATATTCTTTTGGAATTGCTTTGAATATTGATATGCATATAAAATATGAAAATATGCAAAGAAGAAATATTCAGTCACCTTGTGATACTATAAAGTATAAGACTCTAACAGTGGCTCCAGCTAGGGATGACACTTCTTCTCAGGGAAGTGTCAAGAACACCAATACCAGTATCCTTGTATACTCCTTCTGCAATGATTTCCAAGAATTTTCTCTTGTTGTTTTTATGAATCCATTTTTCTATTCTTCAACACAAAAGGTAGCCTTCAAAATAATCAAAGCCAAAAATTGTGGTATTACAATGGAGTGAGAATTTCTCTAAACTTAGGAGAAGTAATGCTTCAACATCCTGCCATTGACAGGACCTCCAGGAAGCTCTGCTCCATCCACATCTTTTAGAACAATGCATTGTTTCCCCTGAAATAATGAACATTATATGGGCCCTTCCATAGGTTGTCAAAATTTCCATGTTTGCCTTTTTCTTCTCTTCTGGAATCCCATTTCAGTACTTTATCTCCAATATTGAAATCATTTTCCACTGTTCTTTTGTCAAAGATCTTCTTTATATTTTCTTGCACAACCTGAGTTCTTTTGTAAACTTCTTCTGTAGACTGTTGTAGCTGAATGGTATGGTTAATTCTTCTTTGTATATCATTCTCTTCAGCCTATACCTATTGAATGATTTTCATGGTTGGCACTCATAATGATGTTGGGAAAACTACATTTATCCCATAGACCAACTGGTATGGTGACATGCAAATTGATTTCTTAGTTGTCATTCTATTAGCCCATAGTGCATGCACCAATCAATTATGCCAAGACTTCTTGTGGTCTTCTAGTAGCTTTTTGATTATATTAACCAAACTCTTGTTGGAGGATTCATCTAGTCCATTACCTTGAGGGTAATAATTTTTTGAATGCCCCAAATAAATGTGATAATTATGGAAAAAATCCACCATTTTCTTGGACTTAAAATTAGTAGCGTTATCTGTGATGATTTTTCTAGGACAACCAAATCTAGAAATGATAATGGCTTCAAGGAATTTCATAATCACTGAGTCAGTAGCATTTCTCGAAGGGATGGATTTTTTCCATTTGGTAAAGTATTCTGTGGAAATAAGGATCCATCTATGTTGGGCAGAGGATGAGGTGTGGATTTCTCCAATGAACTCTAAACCCCATTGTTGTAAATGAGCCTCAACAGATATTGGATGTAAGGGAAAAGGCAACAACTTTATTTTCCCTTAAAAAATTTGACATTTGTGACAGGTGGCTACCATCTTGTGGATATCTGGGAAAAGAGTGTGCCAATAGAAACCAGCTCTAAGGATCTTGTTAGGAGTGGTTTTCTAATAGAGATGGCCTCCAAAATCCCCTTCATGAAACTCTTGCATAACCCTATTTGCATCTTCCTTAAGAAAATATTTAAGAAATATGCCCCCAGAATATTTCCAGTACAAGACCTTTTTTAGGATGAAAATTTTTATAGCTTTCAATTTCAAGAATCTAGCTTTTGTTTTTGACAAACCGGAAGGAACATTTAAATGGAATAGAACATATAGTATATCTGTGTACCAGGGAGAATTCAAGAATGCTTCCTCAATAGGTGGAGTCGTCAGCTCCTTTTTTTCATCCAGTGAATGGATCATGTTGATATCTAATGCTTGAAAATTGGTTTCAGCCATCAATTTGGCTAACCCTTGTCCTTTGATCAGTTTGGTGGGTCTGATATCTAAATCATACTCCAGGATAACAACAATCCATTTGCCTCTTTTTCCATCATGATTCTGCATTAGGATTTCCTTGACAACTATGTTGGGCACAAAGGCAATGATGTGTGAATGTAGGATGTAAACTCTAAAATCATTCAGCGCTTTGACCAAAGAAAAGGTCTTCTTTTCCATGTATTGTAATTGAAAGGTGAATCTCTCAAAGCTTGGATGGAAAATGCAATGGGATGTTCTTGTCCTTCCTTATTTGTCTACAGCAATTAAAAAACAATGGTGTTTTTTGATGCGAAGGAAAAAATGATGAAATCTTTGGTAAAATCAGGGTTGATCAGAACTTGTGCTTTGGTGAGTGCCTACTTTACCAAGTCAAATAATTGCTTAGCCTCCATGCTCCATTTGACTCTTGGATCTCTTTTGAGCATGTTGGTGATGTTTCTCAGTAGTTCTACAAAGTTTGGTATAAACCTTCTCAAAAAATTTATCTTTCCAATGAAATATTGAAGCTCTTTGATGTTCCTGGGATGACTGATTTGAAGTATGCCCCAAATCCTACTGGGATCAATTTTAATTCCTTCCTCATATATAATATGGCCTAAAATATTCCCTTATTCAAGAACAAATAATGATTTCTTGGGATTCAGAGATATTCCAAACCTTTTGCACTTTTTAAAAACTCTTCTTAAATGGGCCAAGTGTTCTTCATCAGTTTTTGAATATACTGTAATATAATCAAGGTAGATCAAAATGAAAAGATCGATTTCCTCTAAAAAATAAATTTCCATTGCTCTTTGGAAAGTGGCACCAACATTAATTAATCCAAAAGGCATTTTCACATACATGAAGTTCCCCCAAGGAGTAGTAAAAATTGTTTTGTGTTGATCATCATGATGCACCAACACTTGATTATACCCTGAAAATCCATTGAGAAAAGAGATCCTTCTGCAACCCACTACCCTTTCCAATATGTGATCCATTTTTGGTAAAGGGTAGTTATCTTTAAGTGATACCTTGTTCAAATTTCTAAAGTCAATGCAAAGTATGATCTCACCTGTTTTCTTTCTTACAGGCACAATATTAGAAACCCATTTAGAGTATCTAACTGGGACTATTATTTTTGCATCATACATCTTATTGGTCTCCTTTTCAACCAAGGGCATTAGGATAGGATTTATCCTACGCAGTTTATATTTAAAAGGCTTCTGGTTATCCTAGACTAGAATCTTGTGCTATATAATATTAGTATCATAAAATTTCAGGTCCTCATAGCTCCAAGAAAACACATCAATAAACTCCTTAAACAAAGCAACGTATCTCTATTTTGTAGTCACTAGCAGTGCATTTGATAGCTTTATCATCTTGGGAGCTTTTTCACTACCCAAATTGTATTCCTCAATGTTTCCTTTTGTCGGTTCCATCTTTGGTTTTCTGGCTACATCATTGAAGTCAAATATTTTCTCTAAAGGGACAATCCCTATAGGCATGATGCTATCTTTGAATTGAAGTACTTCAATATCTTTTTTTCCTGGGTCTTTATGTATCTCTCTTCTATGTAAATATTCATTTGCTGAAATTTAATATCAGCTTTCTGAGGAGGTTCATCCCTCCACATTTGTTCATCAGTGGGACAATATTCTTCACAATCTAGGTCCAAGCTAGAATCTTGAAAATCACCTTTAGATTGCAGGATATTTTCAATCTATTTGTCATTTCCAAAGACTTTCCAGTATCTCATATTATCGGGGACTGTTGGGCGGTGATTAATCTGCACTATGTACTTCTTGCTGGGATGAGGCAATTGACAAGTGTTGGCTGAAAATGATAAAGCATTGGCAAGGATATTTTGACTTCTTGGAATTTCCACAAGATCATATTCTTAAAATGTTTTTAGAAGGTTAAGGGTAGCGTTTTTGTATGCTCTCAATCTAAAATGTTTGGCTGAATGTTCTCCCTTGATTTTTCTAATAACCAACTCAGAGTCCCCATGAACAGAAATTATTTTCGACTCTTAATATGTTCAACAGTTGTAAACTGAAAAGGAGTGCCTCATATTCTGCTATGTTATTGGTGCACTAAAAATTTAGTTTGTAAGAATGGCCCTCTGGGTAGTTATTTTCAGTATTGCAGACCCACGCCCCTACTCCCGAACCTGCTTTGCCACAAGAGCCATCAAAACTCATGTTCCACAAAGGTTTAGGTTTTGACTTGTATTGTACAATTTCCATTTTGTCGGCTTGTTCTCTATCCTATCCCTTTTCTTCTTTAGCCACTTGTGTGTCACTGTCTTCGTCATTGTAAAGAATGAACAAGTCAAGGTAAAAATGAACAGATTAAAGTGGGTAGTTATGTGGTTTCTCCTGATTTCTCACCATGTATTTCATTAAAGTTTCCCTATACAGTATTCTTTGTTGGCCAAAAAATGGTATGGTAGCATAAGTCATATCCATTTGGAGGGTCCCTTGTAGCTTGGCTCCCCATGAGTGTGCTAAAATAATTCCATACTTAGGAGGGATGTAGCCACTATTATATCCATCACTAGACTCTTGGTTGGTATCTAGGCTAAAGTAATACAAAGATCTTTGATGAGGCCTAGGAATTTGACCTTGATGGAGTCAAAAGAGTACAAATATTTGTAGGGTCTAGTTACCTCTAGGACAAGTTTCTCCATAACAGCCTTTGGCATGATATTGTGTGATGCTCCTTAATCTTACATGGAATTATGGAGGATTTTATCATGAATATTCAGACTGATATAAAATGGAGGAACACCTCCCTCCTGGGATTTAGCATCTACTTTCGACCCAAACAAAAGTCCAGGTTTATCATCATTCAGATTGACAACGTTAGTAATTTCTCCTATGTTCAATACCTTTAGGACCTAAGATCTGTATACATCCTTGTTTACCAATTCAGTGAGAGGAATTGGGATTTTTATTTTAGCAATTTCATTTTCAATGTTGAATGGTGTGTGTATTTTTAGCAGATTTGGACAATCAGTCTTCTCAAGCACTATTTTTGCAGAAATATCATCTTATTGACTTGTGGTAGGGGTATCAGCTGGAACAGCATTGACAGCGCTGATAGCTGGTTTACTAGTGCTGATTTCTATATCATTCTTTTCTGGGATATTAGTAGTTTTACTTGACCTTTCTGCTATTTCCTTGGGATAAGTTTCAGGGACCTTTTTAGAAAAATTTTCAAAGTTCTTTTTCTTAGAACTATTAGAGTTTTTCTTGCTTCTAAGATTATATTGTCTACGTACCTCCATGATGTCATTCTCAAACCCTTGTTTATAATCCTAGGACTCTTCAGATTCTACTTCAGTTTGAGTCAGAGAAAACAAACCCTGTTCTTCTTCAGTAAGGAAAACAAAATCTTCTTCATTAATTCCCATTATATTAATTGTGACTTTCTTCTAATTCTTCGACCACTCCCTCATCTTCATCAACATAGTTCTCTTATAATGGAGGCTTAATCTATTGGTCAGGGCCTCTTTTCTCTCCTTGCCTTATTTGAGGGGGAGTTTCTTCTAAAGTTTTGATTTTTGTTTTGAGGAGTTGGCTAATTTTCCTTAGGAATAGCTCTCTCATTCAGGCTAATTCTCTCAATCATTCTGTCCATATTTATAACCAGGTTATCAATATTAGCATCAGATGTTGAGGCTATAGGCTCTTCCCTTATAGTGACTCTCTTCTCATTTCTCATTCTAGCTCTCTTTGCAAGCAAGTTGGCTTCTACACTTACTGCACCCTTCTGTAAGCAAGTTAGCTTCTAAGTCGATAAGACATTTTTGGATCAAAACCATCTAGGAACTTAGCCAGGTCTAAGCCTTGTGGGTGTTTTATTTGGGTAGGGAGTGTGTTATAAACACTATTAAACCTATCGAAGTAGTCTTTGACACTCTCTCCAATATTTCTCTTGATGTTTTCATATTTTGACAAGATTTGAAGAGGGTTTTCCTCAACTTCTCTTCTACTTATTAATAGTTGGTGAAAGGCAGGGAGGTCATGGACACTATTAGGAGTGAATGACTTAAACCATTTTCCTACTTCTCCCCCCAAACATTTAGCAAACATCCTCAACTTGACACTTTCATCATCTATCTCTTGGAGGTCAAAATATTCATTCATTTTATCAACATGCTGTTGAGTATTTGCAGGACCAGTTCCATAAAATTGTGTGATTTTGGACTAATAATCCTGTGGCATAAGAACCATAGTTGGTGGCAACACCAATGGAGCATATTTGGCTGCCATGATTGGTGGTGGGGGAACCCAAGGGGGGTTGAAAAGATGAGGATTGACAAGGGAGGTGGAGGATTAAATGGAGGAAGGTAGACAGTGTGTGTATGAGTGGTGGTTTGGGAATTCTGATGGGAAATGTTCAAGGAAGTGGTAGGAGATACAGATACACCTAGATCGGTTGATTGAGGATGAGATGACTTGGAAATAACATAGGGAGATGTTGTAGTCAAATAATATAGTTCTATATATTTTTTAAGGTGAGCATCATCGAAAACTGAGGTGAGTTCTGCTACACGATCTTGAAGGGAATCAAAGTGTTAGAGAGGTTGAAGGTCAGCTTTGGTGGATGTGGAGGTTTCCCCAACTAGACTCTGTTGTAGGATATATGGATCAACAACTGTCTGGGTTGTCCAATTCTAAGATTTGGTATTGAATAAGCTTTGTTCAAAATGTAAATCAAACTGGATGTATTGCAAGGTTGCAAGGTTTCCAGAGAGGGAACTTGCTCTATGAAGGGATTTTCCACCAGTTTTACTCTCAGTTCTGGGTGTTTTTCTTAGGAATTTCTCTGGATTGTCAACTATTGTAGGAGGATTTGGGTCAGGATGTGATCTGGTAAATATTCTTCTGGGAGCCAAAATTTACACCCAAAGCATAGATAAGCTAAGTATTTGCAACACAACTGGAAAACCAATATTTGGAAAATACTTCAATCATACAATGTTTTGACTGGGGTTTTCTGCGTTCTGATGAAGTCTAAAGATTTTTCAATAACTCCCCAATATGGTCACTATTATGTTGTGGCCCTATAATTTATAAGATTAAAAAGAATAAACGATAAAGGACAACATCAAACTGCTTGGAATCTAGGACCTAGCCTTCCTAGACTTAGAGAGGGCTCTCTCTATTTCTAAATTAGATTTATCTTTAATGTTATGAATACTGGTGTTAGGCTAGTTACAGTGATGGTGGTATTGGTTTTTTTGATTGATTTTGTTGGTTGGATGAGAAGGTATGCAGAAGCTAATCCATTGGTCTATGGATTCAAACAAGGGCTGGTTTGGTGGCATAAAAAGTTCAAAAGAATCACAAGGAAATATAATTATGTGTGTTGGATCTTAAAGCACTTAGAGAATTGTGAGATGAAAGAAGCAGTGAATTTACAGTAGTGATTAAAAATAAATTAATAATTTATTAACCAGACTACATGAAGAAAGCATTCAGATTGTAATCATAGACATAATTAAGGTGCTCCGACAACAAATGTTAATCTAAAATTTCTGTTTTACAATCAATTTGAAATGATACATAGTGAGGAAAAAGAGTGGAAACATTAAACATAGATAAGAGAATCACATCACCAGATAGACACAACTCAAGTATCCTGCAAATGGTTTCTTACTATTCATTCTCCACCTTCCAAAAATTACAACACTCCAATGTAATATTTCTTACAATGCAGGTTTCAATAGGGTCTAATCAACCAACCCTTGATACTACCAATGTATGTAGTATTTAAATAATGACTACATATGTTGCCCTAATTTTCTTTGGAAACCTTTATTAATTACAATTAAAACTAAAACTAGACAAGTGTGGCCATGCTAGTCCCGAACAAAAAATCTTGGACAAAACACTTCCTGTAGAATTAACTTAGGAAACTTTTCTTGAGTTCAATAAAATTCGGTAGCTCTTCGTGAATCCAAAAAGTAAGCTTGAAGGTGGATGAGGTGGTCACAAAAATTCAATGATGGGTGGCTCTGAAATCTGGCTCTACTTTTGGTTCATCTCTGCTGGATCATTAAATATGATGTGATGTTGGCACTTCTAATCAATCAGTGGCTCTACTGATGTTTCCACTGTGTATTTTCAATCTCGGTACATGCATAATTTTCCCCACTCCTTCTTGGCTAGAATTCTCATACATATGACATGTTGGTACACTTCATCCACCTCTGTGTATTTGCTAAAAGTGGGCCTTGTGAGGAAAACATGCTACATCTCATGGTGAATAGAGATATCATTGCTTAGGATATCCAAGAAAACTTTCCCTGTCATGTTCCTTTTGACGTTGGAAAATTTGGTGGTATCCTTAACTATTTCCATAATCCTAGTTATATAATCTCCCTTTTGGACCAGCTTGTTATTAATTACATAAAGTGAGGGAAGCCCTTTTTCCCTCAAGGGCTCAATTTTGTTTAAGAATCTATTGATGGCCATGTCCAATTCATGACACTTATCCTCTATTTGCCTCACTAGATTCCTCTTAGTGAGGACCCTTTTCACCTCTAATATGGTTTTTGTTTTGTCTTGTACATCAAAATATTCAAGCTCATAACTGGTTTTGGAGTTCAATAATTTTATGATCTTGGGGGCTATGATTAGAAATTTCCCAGTTCCTGATTTTCTTTCTCAATAGCCACTGTGCATTTTCCAATCAATTCTTTCTATTCAAAAATAATGTGGATTGAATACCAGGTCTCATCCATTGATTCTATGATACTATCCCAAATTATCAGCTTCATTTGGCCTAGCATGCTGCTGGCCAAAAATTCCTTCTCTGCCTTCTCCAACCTCTCAATCTACTTCTTAGCTATCTAATAGCCAGTTTCAGATCTAACCTTTTGATCCCTCGGGATGCCAATCTGTGCCTCCAATTTCTTGATCTCTTGTGATAGCAGGGTCATACTTTCCATGGCCTTCGAAAACTGATCTGTCCCACTGGATGCACCAGAAGTTGCTAGAACATCTGATGGAATTGATGAAATGGGGACAAATTCTAGTGGGATGAGTGCCAATCAAGCTGCTTCTTATTTTTCCTTCAGTAGCTTCTCCATCTCGGTATGCATCTTCTTGATTTGGGTAGACTATTCCATGACTAGCTTCATTAACTCTTCCTTCTGTGACTCATATTCCTTAATGCCTTTAGCCAAGGGATCTTCTGTTGTTGACATCTTAAGTTGTTTCCTAAGGGATGCTATGTTAGCATTTTTTTTCTTCAATATCTCCTCCATAGCTTGAACATTGGTTAGATCATACCCAATATTCACTATTAAATATTCTAAAGACTTAATCCTTAAGTCTTTAGCCATGGAAAATATCTTCTCCATATTGAGTTGTGAATGAGTATTGGATAAATATACCTACATCTTTTGATAAGCTCATAGTAGTACTTCTCAAGGTGGAGGCCACCATCTCTCCAGTTTTCTTGTGTAATTCCATTTTTTCAATAGGATGGATGTCCTTGGTATTGAACTCAAATGATGCCTTCTTATAATCTCCTGCTCCTTGAGGTTGTGGGACCAAGGCTTCTAGAAATTCCATCTGCATCCTTCCTTTCTCAGTGTCAAAGGCAGACAATAGCTTGCTTTGTGAACTTGAGTTCTGCTTCCAAAAGTGATAGTATGTGTTAGTCTTCAACACCCCATTTATTAGCTATATCTCCTTGAATATGTCATAAACAAAAAAAATTTGGTCTTCTATGGACGGCTTAGAAGTAGATGTCTGCAAACCTTGTAGCTCTAGAGACATTGTGGCCGAAGATATAGCGGAGGCCATTTTTCAACTACCCATTGGAGATGATATGTGGGTGTCTAAAATGTGAATCATTGTGTGTTGCTCTGATTCAACTCCTTCATAAGTATCCATGTGAATTCTGGCCCTCTTCCTATATTTTAGTTTGAATTATTTACTATAGGTATCAGTCACTGAAGGTGACTGATCCTCTCTCGACCTCTTTCTCCCTATCTCTTTCACGTTATCTTTCCACTTGTCTTATTTTCCTTCTGCACTCTCCCTTTCTTGTGGTGTTGGGTTTTGGATTCCTAAAGTGGAGATCACCTGTCCTTCCTCTGCTTGGAGGGTGTTGGTCACACATTCTACTTGGTTAGCATACTACTCAAATGCAAGTATGTGTGTGTAAACATAGGGCATGGATCTATTTTCCACCCTTTTCTTGGAGATAATCCATACATGGTCATAAGACCATGTGAAACTATGGCTGAAACCCATATCCTTCAGTAACTTTTCTGCCTCTTCTCTCGCTGCTCTACTATTACAGATTAAAGGCCCAATTTGTGCCTTGATCTTGAAATGAACCTTCTTCTTTGTAGAAAGAGACTGGAGCTCATCTACATGTACCATTTTCCTTATGTAATCTAGTGCAAAGAACCTCTTGGAGAGGAAATTTGGAAATATGTAGGAGGTAGCTCACTCTCATAGACTCGAATCTTTGTGTAATTTTGGTACAAGTACCAATCTGTTGTCTTCACTTGATCTGTCAGCTCCATGGTCTTTCTGATTTATTCACTTATCCTTGGCTCTGCTGCACTACTAAGTGTGTTGATGGATCGATGCACAAACAAATTCACAAAATATTTGTATGTATAGTTCTTCTTGTACTGTAACAGCAGAGTGGTCTAGAAAATGACAGATTGAGGCTCAGAATCTTCATTCGCCTTGGTCATATGAAGTTGAAACCTGATGGACTGGAAATAAACAAACATATACACTAATACAAAGGTGTATTTGAAAACCTCCTTTGCATTAAAATTTAAAAATTGTTCATGAATGGCATATGCAAGAAACTAGGAATAGTTGAACATGACTATAATTTTGGCATCCAGGGAAAGAATAGATAGGAAACCAATCATGGCTTCATCCACTCACTAATCTGTGTGATACCCTAATAGATAAGATAGAAAAGTAATAATGTGATGGGTCTTATTGGGAAATATAGACGAAGGATAGGGTGGATTCTTAGTAGGAATTAGCGCATTAGTGGCCATGAAAAGCTGCAAAGTTTTGGCTTTGCTAGAAAATTCATGTTTCTGATAAAGTTCCCTAAGGGCTTCAAAAGAGAAATGAATTTTTTTCTCAAGATTGGGGGCTTGCATCATTTGTTGGATGGATTGGGAATTGATGGTGAACATAATCTCTCCTGTTGGGTTGACTATGGTTCTCTAATTAATATCATAGTAGGATTTCCATTTTTTGATGAACTCTAGTCAGCTATGAGTCTTGGGGAAGATTTAGTAGGGTAATTTAGTGTCCCATAGGTAAATTTCATCAGATTTATTGAGAAATTTGTCCTCGAGCCAACATTAGACATCGAATAAATCAAAGTATCACTTTGTCTCATGGATTTTATAGTCTCTGTCTGATAGAGCCAAGTGATAAAGGTGCACTTGTGGGTAGACCATAGGATCAAAAGAATGTTGATATAGCTTTGGAGACATCCCTGTCTTCTGTAGCTTGTTTCTCTCTGTGTAGTGAATAATGGGATGAAAGAATAAGGGAATAGAGATAGGGATTTGTTATAGATCAATACTGGTGAGGGGATAAATTAAAAGGAACAGTGGGAAGAGTTAAAATAAAACCTTGAATGCAACTTGTGGAGAACTGATGATTTCTCCTTGATAAACACATTCCTTTCTTCAACTGTGGTTCTATGTGATATATTTGTGAATTGAAAACCTTCAACAATTTGACACTAATAAGTAAACTCTGCCATAATGAAGAATTTGGTTTTAAAACAACGATTTGGTGGTCGTTGATAACACATGGGCTAGTTGGATAATGAACTAGCCATTAATGGTACAACATCTTGTTGGAAGGAGGTGATGTGATTGGGTGAAGTGGGTAGGAGGGAGCATACATGCATTTACGCTACAGAAAATGGTAAAAATGACATGGTGGTTTGGTGGGAAACAAAGACAACTTTTCAGAGGGGGGTGAGAATGGTGAGCGGTATCAAAAATGGTGGGTGTGAAATATTATGGGGGGACCACGTAGCAGAGTTGGTGGTAATGGATACCGCCCATTTCAAACCCCCCCCCCCCTGTGGTTAAAGTTCAGAGGTTGAGGAATGGGGGGGCGAAATGCGTTGTAGATCATTAGATGTGGGAATATATGCATAGGTGGGGGATAAAGTGACAAACAATTAACACAGATGGGAAATGTGACGTGACGGTGGGGTCTAGGAATAAATAAGTGTCAGGGGTAGTATAGGACTTTGGATAAATGAAAAATATGAGTGTTTATGGGGTGGGGTAAAGGGAATAATGAAATTATCGGGACTTAGGATAAAATTAGACATTAGGTATGCCTATATAATTTTGAGATAATAATTCAATCCCAAAAATTTAGAACATAATCCTTTTTCCAACTTTTGAGTGTTTATGCATCCTCTGTTTTGACTTTCTTCCATTAGAGGAAACATGATATTTTGATGTTGTACCCGGCGGAATAAATTTCACCTTTTCCCTTCATTCTTTCTCCTCAATGTATCTACCTAACTAAATTATAAATATAACATTTTTTATTCTTTTTAGGGTGAATTTATACTTGCAGACCCTGAAACCTCTCTCTTTTTAAAGTTCTAACCTACCACCTATCCCTTATTTATCCTATTGGTTCAGATTAAGTTGTTTAACCAATGTCTTTTTCTACCTATATACTGATAAGCCAAGATTAAACAATTTGGAAAATATTCATTTTCTAACCTATCAGAAAAAATTCAAAATTGTACAATAATGATTGAATTGTATGATTGAACAAAGTTTTATAAATAGTAGTGGAATTCTAATTTGCAACACTTTCAGAACTATTCATTTTTTGTGGTGTTTTCTTTTCCTTTTTTTACACCCTCTTTTCCTTTTTTATTTTTTGTTTCTTATTCTATTCATTTAGAACTTTTTTTAATATTGATATGTATATACAATATGAAAATTTGCAAGGAACAATATTCATTCACCTTGTGATACTATAAATTATAGGACTCTAACAGAGCCAGGTTTTCATCCTAATTCAGAGGTATTTGTTTCAGCCAGATGTATACCCTAGGCAGAATGTACACCCCTCCATGCAGGGGGGTGGGTGCAAGGGGGAATTTTCCCCTCTGTGGGGGTCTGTGGGGATTGATCCCACCCCGGCTAGGGGGCCTAGGGCTAGCGGTCCCCAGGCGGGGGGTTTCGGGGGCAACGCCCCCAAAGCTAAAAAAATATGTAAAATTTCCTTGGAAAATATTGTAATTTAGTAGTTAATCTGGGCCATTCATTAGGGGAACAATCTAATGGCAGAAGTTATGTTTAATCTATGTTTTTTTTCCCTAGAAGGCAACCAGTTGTTTTGTATGAGGGTATTGTATTGCGGCTAGGGATTAGATGTGTATTATGAGTGAAAACACAGAAATGGGGACTGTGAGAGAGAGTAACATTACAACGGATCTATTGTAGTTTGTGCCTCTTCATCTTGCTGGATAATGTAAAGTAAGGATTGGTTGTTCAGGGTGGATGTAGCCCAAATTGGGTGAACCATGTATATCTATGTCTCTCTTCTTTTATATGTTTTTTGTGTTTTTTTTTCCGCATATTTTATGTGTTCCACTGCTTTATCATATACAATTTTTCTAACAATTGGTATCAGAGCCAAAGGTCCATTTGGTTGATAAAATTGTAGGAAATAAGGGTTCCTAGTTTGAGTGGGAGCAATGGCAGAAGATGGTAGGTTTAGGGACGAGAAATTTAACGACCAAGGCTACCCACTGTGGAAGGTGCATATGGAATATTATGTATATCAGAAATATTTGTACCTATCATTGAGTGGAAAATTAAATAAATTTGTTGACTATGATGGATGTAGAATGGGATATTATCGATAGAAAGGCACTTGGTACAATACTATTGTGCCTCACGACATTGGTAGCCTTAAATATTTCGAAGGAAAAAAATACAGGGTTTAATTAAGGAAATTTGTGAAACTATATGACAAACCCTCGACTTTAAATAAGTTATTTCTTATGAAACACTTATTCAATATGAAGATGTCGGATGGTGGCTCTATTGCTGACCATTTAAATGAATTTAATATGGTTAACGATCAGTTAAGTTCTATTGGGGTAAATTTTGATGATGAAGTTAGGGTTCTGTTATTTCTATGATCATTGCTAGAAATATGGAATGGTTTAGTTATGGCCATTGTTAAATCTGTATCTGGATCTAGTACTCTAAATTTTGATGATGTTTCGGTGCTCTCCTTAGTGATAAAATGCAACAGAAAAGATCCAGTGAGCCATCAGGTAATTCTTTAAGTGCATAGACTAGGGGAAGAAAAATGGAAAGAGGAAAGATCTCAGCATACCATATTAAATTAAGGAAATTCAGATCCAAGTCCAGATCGTGGATAGTGTGCTAGAAATGCATAAATAAAGGACACCTAAAGAAAGGTTGTAAATATTGGAAGGGAAAAGAAGGAGGTGCACAACAAGAAAAAAATCATAAATAAAATGTGACAGGTGATGTATTAAAAGATGCTTTGATTATTTATTTAGAAAATGTTACTAATTCCTGGGTGGTAGATTCAGGGGAATCATTCCATGCCATACCTGATAAAAAATATTTTCATGACCATGTTCAAGGAGATTTTGGACAGGTTCATCTTGGTGATGATAAACCCTATAAAATCGTTAGAATGGATAAAGTTCTTTTAAAATAGCATAATTGAAACCAATGGTTATTAAAGGAGGTAAGGAATGTTCTATATCTAAAGAAAAATATGATTACATGAAGGCAGTTATGCAGTGATGGTTGTGTGAAAAATTTCATAGATAAAACTTGGAAGTTCACTAAAGGAGCCCTAGTAATAGCAAAAGGAGAAAATGTTGGTACATTGTATTTATGCAATGGTATTTCTAACTCTGTTAATGCTTTAAATTCCAAAGGAGAAGATGAAAAATTATGGCATCATAGGCTCAGACACATGAGTGAGAAGGGGATGAAGATTCTTCACTCAAGGAATTTTGTTGTCAAGTTTCAAGGATATTGATTTGGATTTCTGTGAGAATTGTATTTATGGAACAAAAAAGAGAGTCATATTTCTTAGAGCTGGGAAATAAAAGAGGAGATAAAAATTAGATTTTTTACATACATATGTATGTGGACCTGCTCAGGTATCATCCCTCGGTGGCTCTCGTTATCATGCTACTTTTGCTGATGATGCAACTAGAAAAACATGGATTTATTGTATTCAGAATAAATATGATATATTTGATACTTTCAAGAAATGGAAAGCTTTGGTTGAGATTGAGACAAGAAATAAGTTGAAGTTTCTGACATCAGAAAATGGACGTGAATAATGCAGCAAAGAGTTTGATAGGTATTGTTCAGATCATGGAATTCACAGAGAGATGATAGTTCCAAGAACACCACAAGAAAATGTTGAGCTAGAAAGGATGAACAGAACAATCATGGAGCCTGCAAGGTTCATGAGATTGCATGCAGGATTTCCTTTACAATTTTGGGCAGATGTTGTAGATATTGTTCTTTATCTAATAAAGAGGGCCTTCAGGCTCATTGGATGGTGGTATTCTAGAGGAGGCATGGACATGTAAAAAGGTAAACTACTCCTTTTTAAAGCCTTATGGTTGTGAGGCCTTTTTCCGTATTAATAAATTTTACGGGAAAATATACCCGAAGGTTTAGATTGAGGGACCTACTAGAACAGATGGTATATCATCATAAGAAGCACTCTAATTATAAATTTTATGCTTGGACTAGAAATTGAGGATAAACGACCTTACCCATTTGTCCTACGTTTGGGGCTGATCCTGTAGGGTGCAAACCCTCTAGTACTCATGCTTCAAAACCTACAAATCAATCAAGAAAAAGCACAGAAACTAGTTACACATTATAAATTTCCTAAATTTTTGCATGTTATCATATATAATCTCGTAAAAATAACATGAAATAAACCATTCAAGATCATTCAACATGTATAGGAGACATATAACACAAAGACATCAGGAATGGGAAAAAGCTTTTTTTATTGATAATATGTAAAGATAAAGTGGATAAATCACCTGGTATCTACATGGCTCCAAGAGAAACCATCCTCTGAATCCATCCAACCCTATCCTCACAAATCTTCTTCCATAAATGGTGCACAAAGGATGTCAAATAAAGTGGGGGTGAAAATCATAAGGAAATAAGGATTTCCTAAACCTGGGAAGTGCAGGAGGCACATGGAAGTATTAGAATTGATCAGGGCTATAAAATTATATAATATCAATAACATTCTCTCACTCCCCCATTAGGCCATTCCATTGAGGTGTATTTATACTTCCTCAAATTAGTTTTTTCAGTTGGGGAATAGTTAGGCCACAAGATAGGGTAGTTAAGTTAGAGGAAAAACATGTAAACCCTGCCTCATTAGTATGCAGTGTATATATTTTTTAATATTTTAAATAGAATACACAAGTCATTTATGGATGGACCCGCATCTGAATGCAGAAAAAACCAGGTAGAGTCGCGTATGAATTTTAAAATACTATTTCTTCAGAAGTGTGATCAAGTCTGAATGGAAGGGTTGACCAAGGCCAAAGAATAATTCATCAAGTATATAGAGGTGATCAATGATGATATAAAATATTCCCCCTAATATATGAGGTTAGAAGGGGTACATGGTGGCCAAAATATATTATGAGCATAAGAAAGAATCTTGAAAGGAATAGAGAGGACTTCACCATATTTCAGCTTGCCAAAAACTAGTGATAGAAATAACAAAGAAAACTCATGTTTGATATGGGCATACCCATGCTCAATGAAAAAAATCATGTTTGAATATCAACTATGGATTGGATACAATATTTATACAAGTATAGTTGAATTGTAAATTACATAGTGAATCATCTGATCACTACCCGGAAGTACAAGTCAAAATCATGTCTAAGTATCACATATAAAAGACTGATCAATGATGCAGCAAAGATATATGATCATTGAAGTCATAGCTAAATATCCAAGTACCAAATCATAATTGGTGTATCAAATATTACAACACGCAACTCAGGTGCCAACATATAAGATTTTGTTGTGATGAACTACAACATATAAGGGTGGATGGTGTCACTAGAAGAAAACTAAAAGAGCTGTGAAAGTGAACCAAAACATAATGATGAAAACCTAAGGCATTCATCGATCACCATGGCACATTTCTACACAATGGGAATAAATGAGCTGAGGTCAACCATATGAGAAATCCCTTGATTACCGGTCGTTGATGTATATCGTTAACAAATGCAAGACAACTCACCAATAATGATGATAAGTGTGAAGGTGCCCCAGAACAATCTAACAAGTGCGAATAAATGAGTTGAAGTCCAACACTTGAGAGAATATACCAATCAGGAGACATTGATGTATTCTCACAGTCGATAGCGAAGGAGTCTACCGCTGATGACTACAAACCCTAAGGTACTGAAAAAAGGACTCTATACCTGATTCCCATAGAAATTTGTTAGAGTTGATAGGAAAAGATCTACTGGAAGGAAGGCATTAAAGAATCCCACATCAGTTTAACATGAGTGTAACCCTCACACCAAAATTTGGAAGGAATCAAACAAAAAAAAGTGAAGTAACCAACCCGAAGTACATTTTTGATATGCACAAAATGTAGCTAGCGCATGACAGAAACCTTATGAACCAACCAATAATGAAAGCTAAAAATGAGGTAAGAAATCCACTGATAGGGTCAAATAGAAACCAAGGTACTCCACGAATCCTAGGTGTGATAATGTAAGCTGAAGTCGAACAAAATGGAAACCACTCAGTCAAAGACCCATTATGTTGATCAAATGTTGAGCACGAGGTCACCTATAAATGATGTAAATAGGGCCAAGGTGTGACTCTAGGTTTACTCTCAGAGCAATTTATCAAATTTGATAAGAGACAAACCCATCGGTAAGAAGTCAATGGAGACCTTCTCAAACCAACACGAGAAAAGGGACAAATAGCTGTTGTTATAGAACAAGACACAGATAGACCTGGATGGCCAACTGAAAAATGAGTCAAGAGACATCGTAGAAAGGTTGACTCAGGTTAACTTCCCTTGAACAAAAGAACTAGTCATGTTGACTATGGAAACAAATAATAACATTGCATAAGTTTTTCATGCAGGAGGCATAAACAAACCATCCATATGATTGGAAGAGATAACCAACTGGGGGAGTATTGACTCGATAAAAAGGTTATGACTTCTCCTAAGTCGAAACTAAACCCATCCAAATGGAGGAAATACTTAGATTTTTTGTGCTTTTTTCAAGGGTGACACAACTAACTCTTTAGCCACCATCAAATATGAAGTAATGTCCCATTACCACTCTTTTTCAAATATTTATTTTTTTGTATTTTTCATATTTCAAAGCATGAAAAAGAATAAAATAATGCCTATAGTACAATGGATAGAACGAGTGTCGGTATAATCAGATGCACTAGTTCCTGGCATAGTAACAATCCTATGCTCAATGCAAGGTGGAGAAAACTGGTATGTGACACTCAGAGGAATGTTACATCCATAGGTAAAGGTGTCAAGTTGTGAAGGCTAAGTGATTGAACGATTGACTTTGCAGAAAGACATGGTCAAAAGATGGCTTAAATATGAGTACAAATGAAGCCGGCTAAAGGCCAAGATAATAAAATGGTCAATATGCAATGTAGCAATAAAACTCAACAAAAAAATGGGAGCATCTAAGGTATATGACCAGAATAAAAATAGCGAAGAAGAATAAGAATGAAGATTCAACGCATAAGTCATGGTGGGACTAAAGAGGACTCGCGAGCCTACACAAATTGTAGCATCGAAGACAAATTATAGTGAGGAACTAACTAGGAAGCCCACGTAAGGGATGGCTCTACCATCATATTATGATTTAAAAATCGGTGAGTGAAATTGGTTAAATTTTCATAATTTGATGGGGTTGACCCTATGGAAAGATTTCAGAATGGATTCTGGTATGCATAAGTGCAACCTATATGCAATTTAAGAATCAAATGCCTTCCATGATAGGTCATCGGTCATGGATCTAAAGAAAAAATTGGAATCATCTCAAAATCACCAAAATGGACCTGAAAATAACTTATCCCAACACTGATAAGCCAAAAGATTAAACATTTGTGAAAAAATTCAAAAACTAAACACAAATGAAATTTGTGATTTTTTTTTGAATTATGGGCATAAATAGGGCATTTAGACTCACATTTGGTCATTTGTGCTATGAATAAATTCTGAAAGTGCTCTGAAGTGAAAAATCCCTTTCTTACAAACAGAGCAATCGTCCACCAAATTGATCCAAATGAGTCAGGTAAGCCTCACTTTCAGCTTCTTTATCAATTTCGTTACCATTTCAATCAAATTTTTGGGATTTTCACCATAGAAATATATGTTTTTTCTGAAACCCTATGCGTATATGGGGGTTTGTAATGAGGAACTCACGTATAGATGCGACTATGTTTGAATGAAGCCACATATGCGTAGAGTGAAATTTTAAAATTGATTTCTAAATGGTTAATGGATGAAATGATGCAGGATGATAATCAACTAGAGGGAAATATAGCATAGCACAATTGATAATGGGGTTCTGCAGGACCAGGTATCCCTGGATATTCTCTGAGGATGTGGATTATTAAAATTCTTCAAAATGTTGAATATGAAAACTAACACAATATTGCTCGAGATGTTAGTGAATTATTGCGATTCGGATGAAGATTTCTTCATAATAGATCAAATTCCACTAAGAATTGAAGTCGAAGACATTTATTTCATAACTAAACTCTCTCGGAGATGGGAGCCAATTAATTTGTAGGTCAAACCCACAGGAGGGCTAAATGTCGATGACTATATTCAGGTTTACTGTGTTGAGGGTACTAGGAAGCTGGGGAGAGAGATCCCAATTATAGATGTGAAAGATCTGCCTATGAAGATCCTTCTTTTCACCATTGTGAGGATAGCCGGTTAAACTTCCTTACACCAAGCTTCACGAGGAAGCATCAGTTTGGTGGTGGATTGCTTGACCACGCTATATGATTGGTGCACAACCTTATTGGAAAATTTGAAGAAACAATTGACTTCTATCTGACAGAGAAAAACAAAGCATTTTGGCTATGCTACCATTCTCTGCACATTATTCTTTGAGAGAGTTCCAGGTGTCGGGTGTGGAGCTTGATTTTTATCCTAATTCAGTGATCCTTGTTTTAGCCGGATGTATAACCCAGGAAAATTGTACACCCCTGCGGGGTGCAGCGGGGCTGACCCCTAGGCTGGGGGTTCCAGGGGCTAGCAGTCCCCCGGCAGGGGTTTTGGGGGCAACGACCCCGAAGCTAAAAAAATATGTAAAATTTCCTTGTAAAAGTATAGTAATTTCTAGTCAATCTAGGTTTTTCATTAGGTGGATGATATGCCGGTATAATTTATGTTTAGTTTAGGGTTTTTTTCCCTGAGGGGAACGCCTCACTTCTATGAGGGTATTGTATTGCGGCTGTGTATTGTATGTGTATTCTCATAGTGAGAAATAGATAAGGAGACTGAGAGAGAACATAGGATATTACAACAGATCTATTGTAGGTTGTGTCTCTTCATTTTGCTAGATAATATAAAGGAAGGACTAGTTGTTCAGGGTGGACGTAGCCCAAACTGGGTGAACCATGTATATTTGTGTCTCTCTAGTTTTATGTCTTTTGTGTGATTGTGTTTTCTGCATATTTTATGTGTTTCATTTCTTTGTAATTTATAATTTTCTAACAACTGGTATTAGAGCCGAAGGTCTATTTGGCTAATAAACTTGTAGGAAGAAGGGTTACTGGTTTGAGTGGGAGCAATGTCGGAATATGGTAAGTTTAGGGTCGAGAAATTTAACAGCCAAAACTTCGCACTGTGGAAGCTGTAGATGGAAGATTAGCTGTATTAGAAAGATCTGTACCTACCATTGAGCAGAAAAAGGAAGAATTTGATGGCTATGATATATGCAGAATGGGAGATTCTCGATAGAAAGGCACTCAGAACAGTACGGTTGTGCCTCCGACATCAATAGCCTTCAATATTTTGAAGGAAACAACAACAGAGGGTTTGATTAAGGCATTGGTGAAAATATATGAAAAACCCTCGACCTCAAACAAGGTATTTCTCATGAAACGTTTATTTAATATGAAGATGTCAGAAGGTGGATCTGTTACAGACCATTTAAATGATTTTAATATAGTTACCAGTCAGTTAAGTTCTGTAGGGGTAAACTTTGATGATGAAGTTAGGGCTCTTTTATTTCTGTGCTCATTGCCAAAAAGTTGGAACGGTTTAGTTATGGCCATTAGTTTCTCTGTCTCTGGATCTAGTACTTTAAATTTTGATGATGTTGTTGGTGCTATCCTTAGTGAGGAAATGTGACGGAAAATCTTCGGTGAGACATCAGGTAATGTTTTGAGTGCCGAGTCTAGGGGAAGAAGAATGGAAAGAGGAAAGAGTTTAGGTTATCGTAGTAAATCAAGGAAAGGCAGATCCAAGTCCAGATCATGGATAGTGTGCTATAAATGCGGAAAGAAAGGACACCTAAATAAATACTATAGATCTCGGAAGGGAAAAGAAGGAGACACAGAACAAGAAAAGAATCATGAAGAAAATGTGACAAGTGATGTGTTACAATATTCTCTGATTCTTTCTTTCGAAAATTTTATTGATTATTGGGTTGTGGATTCAGGGGCCTCATTCCATGCCACACCTGATAAGAAATATTTTCATGACTATGTTCAAGGGGATTTTGGACAAGTCTGTTTGGGTGATGATAAACCCTGTAAAATTGTTGGAATGGGTAAAGTTCTTGTAAAAAAAGGGAATGGAAACCAATGGCTATTAAAGGAGTGAGGCATGTTCCAGATCTGAAGAAAAATCTTATTTCAATAGGGCAGTTAGGCGGTGAAGGTTGTGTGACAACTTTCATATATAAAACTTGGAAGGTCAGCAAGGAGCCCTGGTAATAGAAAAAATGAAAAGCTTGGTACATTGTATTTATGCAATGGTATTTCTAACTTTGTTAATGGTTTAACTTCCAAAGAAGTAGATTCAACATTGTGGCATCATAGGCTCAGACACATGAGTGAGAAGGGGATGAATATTCTTCACTCGAGAAATTTGTTGCCGGGTTTTAAGAATGTTGATTTGGATATCTGTGAGAATTGCATTTATGGAAAACAGAAGAGAGTCAGATTTCTCAGAGTTGGGAAAGAAAATAAGAGCAAAAAATTAGATCTTGTGCATATAGATGTATGGGGACCTACTTAGGTATCATGTCTCGGTGGCTCTCATTATTATGTTACTTTTATTGATGATGCAACTAGAAAAACTTGGATTTATTGTATTCAGAATAAATCTGATGTATTTGATACTTTCAAGAAATGGAAAGCTTTGGTTGAGATTGAGACAGGAAATAAGTTGAAGTGTTTCATATCAGAAAATGGAGGTGAATATTTCATCAAAGTGTTTGATAGGTATTGTTCAGAGCATGGATTTCGTAGAGAGAATATAGTTCCAAGAACACCACAAGAAAATGGTGTATCAGAAAGGATGAACAGAACAATCATGGAGTGTGCAAGATGCATGAGATTGCTTGCAGGATTGCCTTTACAATTTTGGACAGATGCTATAGATACTATTGTTTATCTAATAAACAGAGGGCCTTCAAGTTTCTTGGATGGTGGTATTCCAAAGGAAGCATGGACAAGTGAAAAGGTAAACTACTCTTTTTTTAAAGCATTTTTGTTGTGAGGCCTTAGTCCATATTAATAAAGAAAATAGAACAAAGCTTGAGGCAAAATCAAAGAAATGTACCTTTATTAGATATGGTGTTAATGATTTTGGTTATCGCTTATATCATTAATAAAATCACAAAATCATTAGGAGCAGAGATGTAATATTCAATGAAATTTTTTTTTATAAGAATAAGTTGCAGGAAAAGAAACAGGAAAAGAAAAACAAAGAATACACAGTTCTTTATGAGATCACTAAAAAAGTAAAGGTGCCTAAAAATAATAATAATCAACAGCCACAACAACAACAACCACCACAACAACAACAGGCACCTCAAACACCTGAAAGTGGTGTTAGAAGATCTACCAGGATAAGTAGACCCCCTAAATGATACTCTCCTTCATTATATTGTTAACTGATTCTGGTGAACCTGAATGTTATGAAGAAGCAATGCAGGTTGAAAATAGGAAGAAGTGGGAGATATCCATGGAAGAAGAGATTGACTCCTTAATGCATAACCAGACTTGGGACTTAGTCAGGTTGCCTGCAGGCAAAACTACATTGAAAAATAAATGGGTTTACAGGCTAAAGGAAGAAGATGGAAGAAAACAAAGGTAGAAAGCTAGACTTGTGGTGAAGGGGTTTTCACAAAAGAAAGGTATTGATTTTGATGAAATATTTTCTCCTGTTGTTAAGATGACTTCAATCAGAACTATTTTAAGTCTTGTAGCAGCGGAAGATTTACATCTTGAACAGTTAGATGTAAAGACAACATTTCTCCATGGAGATTTGGAGGAAGATATCTATATCGATAAACGAGAAGGATATGAGATCAAAGGGAAAGAAAAATTAGTGTGTAGGTTAAAGAAGAGCATGTATGTCTTAAAACAGGCTCCAAGGAAGTTGTATATAAAATTTGATAGGTTTATGTCTAAACAAGGTTATACTAGATGTCACTCTAATAATTGTGTTTATTTTAAAAATAAAAATGATGGCAACTATATTATATTGTTATTGTATGTAGATGACATGCTTGTTGCAGGGTCTAACATGCAGGAAATACATGTGCTCAAAATAAAATTGGCAAATTCATTTGCAATGAAGGATTTGGGAGCTACAAAACAAATCCTTGGTATGAGAATAAGTAGAGACAGGAAAAATCACAAATTAACACTGCCTCAGAATGAGTACATACAAAAAATGTTGAAAATATTTAATATGCAGAATGAAAAACCAGTTAGTAAACCTTTTGCTAGCCATTTCAAACTTAGTAAGGAGATGTTCCCCAAGACCCAAAAAGAAATGGACTATATGTCTAAAGTTCCATATGCATCAGCAGTTGGAAGCTTAATGTATGCAATGGTATGCACAAGGCCTGATATTTCACATGCAGTGGGAGTTGTAAGAAGGTACATGAACAATCCAAGAAAATAACATTGGATGACAGTGAAATAGATTCTTAGATATTTGAGAGGTACCACAAATCAAGCATTATGCTTTGGTGGTTCAAACCTTGCTCTACAGGGATATGTTGATGCAGATATGGCAGGTGTTAGAGATAACAGGAGGAGCACTACAAGATATGTATTTACTATAGGTGGAACAACTATTAATTGGGTTTCAAAAATCCAAAGTGTTGTTGTACTTTTAACAACAGAAGCCGAGTATGTTGCTGCTATAGAGGCTAGTAAAGAACTGATTTGGTTACAAAGGTTTACGGATGAATTGGGTAAGAAACATGATATGGGCACATTATACAGTGATAGCCAAAGTTCCATTCATCTTGCAAAGAACTTAGTATTTCATTCCAGGACTAAACACATATAGCTCAAGTACCATTTCATAACGATCAGTATTGGAAGATGGACAATTGAAGCTGGAAAAGATACACACTAGCCAGAATCCTGCAGATATGCTAACAAAAGTTGTAACCAAAGAGAAATTTAGAATATGCTTAGTTTCAATTCGTCTTCAAGCATGATGATAAAGATCAGAAACAACCAGGTCCAAAGAGGAGTCATTGTCCAGCAAATGAAGCACCGGTGGAGTTGCTACAATCAGTCTCCAAGTGGGAGATTGTTGGGTGTGGAGCCTGATTTTCATCCCGATTCAAAGATCCTTGTTTTAGCCAGATGTATACCCCAGGAAAACTGTATACCCTTGCAGTAGGGGGTGGGGGGGCCAGGACCCAGCGGTCCCCTGGCAGGGATTTCAGGGGTAGTGCCCTTGAAGCTAAAAAAAGATGTAAAATTTCCTTGTAAAAGTATAATAATTTCAAGTCAATCTGATCCTTTCATTAAGCAGATGATTTGATGGTAGAAGTTATGTTTATTTTAGGGTTTTTTTCCCTAGAAGGCAACCCATCACTTATATGAGGGTATTGTATTTCGGCTGTGTATTGTATGTGTATTCTCAGAGCGAGAAATAGATATGGAGACTATGAGAGGGAACAAAGGATATTACAACAGATCTACTGTAGGTTGTGTCTCTTCATTTTTCTGGTTAATAGAAAGGAAGGACTGGCTATTCGGGGTGGACGTAGCCTAAAATGGGTGAACCACGTATATCTGTGTCTCTTTGGTTTTATGTGTTTTGTGTGATTGTGTTTTCCACATATTTTATGTGTTACATTTCTCTGTAATATATAATTTTCTAACACCAGGTCTTCTCCCCAAGATCATCTCTACCATCAGTAGCCCTCGTGATTCATGAATATCAAGGTGGAAAATTTTTATGAAAAGACTGGGGGGTAGCAAGGTCCCCCAGACTACTTGGGATGATGAGTTATCCCTTTGGTGGGGGGAAAATGCCATCTGAGTAGAGTTTTACAGGAAAAATGACCTCCTCATCAGCTTAGAGGAGAAGGTAATATGGAAGGAAGAAAATGACCTAGACAAGACCCATTTTTGCCAAGGTAATGCACCCTAGAAACAACTAGGTAGATTTATAACGCACCCTAGCCCTGCAAATGGAGCATTAATGCCTAGGGTAACACACTGTCTTGCCCAAGGGGCATCGTTATCCATGTCAGAATGTGAAAAGGGAAATATCTTGCGGAAAGCTAACTGGAATTTCTAGCTTTTTCTCAGAAAGAGTCAGTTCAAAATAGAAGCTAAATGGAAAAATCCTTTTTTTCAGACATTTTCAAACACAACTGAACTCCTATGGAAGGAAAAAGAAAAGAAAAATGAGGACACATCTAGACCCTTCCCAATTTGAACTGGTTGAAAGAGTTAGCAAGGTTTGTCTTCCCCATTTCCTATAAATTGGAAATGTGGGCTCTTGGTCTAAGGTCGAAGGTTTGATTATATGTGGAGCAGAATTTCATTGTTGTAGTGTAAGGCTTGAATATTGGTGAAGTTAATTGAGGACTTTCAGCCTTGAGCATCATCACACTCAGAGATAGAGAAACAAAGAGAGGAATTGGAAGGCTGAGGAGGGCTTGGTGCAACTGACGGTTGTAATCCTCCTTTTCATAAATCAATAGAAATGTATATGTTTTGTTCATTTGATGCATCAGTGTCACATTTGTTGTTCATTTGTCTATGTAGCATGATATGAATGGCTTAGATCTGAATTGTGTAAATGCTAGTTATGTGCTAGTTTAATTGTGATAAATCTATACACCTGTGAATATTACATGGGTGCTTTGAATGGTTGTAGGATCTGGATTTGGAGTAGGTGAGGAAGGACTTCTACCCTACCGCTTAGTGCTCTCCATAGGATCTATTTTCCATAAAGAGGTAATCATTCCAAATATTTCTTTGTCAATTATATATTAGTATGAACATGTATGTAGTACCTTTTTAGATTTACAACTAATCTTACAGTCTGCCTTGGGCACTAGAAAGCCCTAAGAGGGATACCCAATAACCACCACCCAAGCATATTACCCTATAGTAGAAATGATGACTCTGCTGGGGAGTAAACCACAAGTTTCTTGATTGTTCCTATCACTTTACCTCTTTTCCTCTATTCACATATCCTTCTGATCATTTTATGTGCCCAATAGTCATCTCAGTAGGTCATAGATTCCATAATAGACCCTACCTAGCCATTTGTGCAACCTTTCCCTAAGTAATGCTCACTCTGAGAGTTTTTAAGTGTGTTATAACGCTACTTATGCTCAGATACAATGCATTAGTCTCATTATTAATGATCTATAGACTTCTTGCCATCTTTACATAGCTAAAATATATTGTTTACACCCTTGTTGTGTTTCCCTTTGGCTGTAGAGTTATTGGCTACCATATTGGCTTCTTTCACTGGATCCCTATGCTTTATTACTAGTTAGCATTTTTTAGTTCTTGTTTAAAAAAGTTAATGTTAGTAGCATCTAATTTTTGAAGAAGATTTTTTTTTTTTTAGTTTTCTGGACTTAGATGAATTCATTCTAAAAATTTTGGTTAAAAATATGTTCAAGAAGATAGATAGATGTCTGAATATTTAAGTTTGAACTATGTTATTTGAATGTTTGGTGCACGAATGTTGAAAAAATATATCCCTGTAGAATAAACTCTTCATTGAATTGAATATTTAGAGCATGTTTCTACATGGTATTTGAGTCATATTCTCATCACATTTCATACGTCCACTCCCCCTATACAAGAATAATAATCAAATACACTAAGAATCAAGTGATAATAAAATTAATCATATAAATTTTTCTGAGCTCACACCAACAGTAATTCAGGCTAGGATCTTGGGGTAGGAGAAGTGAGAAAATCACCCAAGATCTCAAAACTTGAAACTAGAGTCATTAAAAAGTGAAATCCTACTGCACTCATATTGTCGGGACCAATCCACTACCACCAGAGTTAAGCGTGAGACAACACTAGGGTGTATAAAAGGTAGCCCACCTTCAAGTGCATTCAGTAGACATGCTATATATTGGGTTTCCCTTCAGGGATGTCAAAACAAGATCAGGGATCTAGGTGTTCTACCCATATAGCATGTTGTCTACGACCGTGACCCCCCTAACAATGTCTGTGATTTGAGGTATATTTAGTTTCCAAACTTTATAGGGACTTACACAAGGTGACTGGGGTGGGCCGCCCTAGTACCTAAAAAAAACGGACCTACTATGTCTTCAGTCTTTGGGAGGGTACTCGTCTTCACGAGAGTGCTTACACCTATTTTCTGAGGTTCGGGTGAAGCTCTAGAGTAACCGTAACGGTATTTTTGAAAAACCCTCTCTGTATGTTATTGTGATACTGGGTTTCATCTCCATAAAATGATAGTACTCAGAAAGGGCCACCCTATTTTGGCTACTTGTTGATTGATTTTAGAAGTCCTTCTTTCTTTTTTCATTTTTAGGTGTGTGGTTACTATCACTGAGAATTTATAATACGTCACAAATAATTTAAATTTGATAAAATTAAACAGGTCGCTGTGGCGTCCTTCGACCCTCGTCATTTGTATCGATGATAGCGAGGCCTCCTTCCATTGACACTAGATGAGGAATCAAGTCTCGGTGAGCTAGTGCCTTCTTTGAAAGAGAAATCTCCAGTGACAACCCTTGACTTTCACATAGCCTCGTATCATACATATTTTCCAGAGCATCCTTTTATGGAAGGAATCATACGTCCTTGTAATCCTCCTCTCACTGACCAATTGGGGCCGTTGTTATTTCAAGTTACACTAGGCCAAGATATGTCTTCGGCTGCACCAACATATGTTTCACAATCGACACCCATGGGGTCGATGCCATTGGTAACCAACTCTAGTCCACCACCATCTTCCTTACCAGTTGTTAGTTCTATGCCAGTTATTTGCAACTTGAGTAGCCAAGCTATACCCAGTCCCAGCAATCTGATCACCACAACTGTTAGCAGACCTCAAAACCCTTCGGGATATGCTCCTATTGTGATTGCAACAGGACCCATGGTTTCCACTCCTGTTAGTGGGGCTACTTCGGTTCCTTTTAGAAACCCTTTCCGTTGGAAGCCTTTACTTAGTTCAAACCCCTTGGAAATCATTCCAGGGGGTAGTGTCACCAATACATATATGCCAAGGAGCACTTAAGTACCCCCACAGTCATTAGGAGAAACATGATAGCCTATTGTTAACGCCATTCCTTTGAGTGGTAAAACTTTTGGAGTAGGGTCTATGCTGATGCTTAACTATGCAAATAAAAATATTCCTTTGGCTAACTCTAACGCACCCATATGGGCAAACCAACCCCAAAGTCAATTTGGGCAAGGGGGTAATTTTTACACTGGGGGAAACCAACAGTTCACCCCCCAGTACAAAATACACTATGGAAAATAACCATACACCCCTACACCCCCACCCACAGGGAACTTTTATCAACAAATTCCTACTTATCCCATTGGTAACACATTGATGGGTGAACCCTACAATCCAAACGGTTAGCCAATACTTCCTTGGCTAGATCCAGGGGCAAAGATGCAATTGCCATTCTTGGTAGCTCTAGACATCCCTGACCTCTACAAACTAGCCAATGATCCCATCAACCACAACCCACTCTGGCCTCTAGTATCGTATAATATTCTATCTGACATCCCTAAATTCGACGGGAAACAAGGAGACGATTTGACTACACACGTCACTACCTTTCATCTATGGTCCGTTTCTAACTCCATGGTGAATGATAGTATCTGAATTTGACATTTCCCCCCGCACTCTCACAAGAAATTCCACCAAATGGTACATTGAGTTACCACGTGGGGCCATCAAAATTTTTGGTGCCTTAGCTATGAAATTTCTTAAAAACTTCCAATTACCTATTAGATACGAAACTGCTGTGAAACTCTTAAACTTGCTATGCCAAGACACCGCCACCCACATCTCCGATCACATTCATGAATCGAGATGTAGGCGGAGGCTCATCAAAGCACCAATCCTAGATCATCTCTTGTCCAACTAGTTTTTTAATTAACTCTTACCACTCCTATTTAAGGATGTTTTCTTATCTGGTGTGCTCATGGAAGACCAATCCATCTATCATGCACAACATTTAGATTTGATCTATTCGCAATCTGGAACACTGTATGATTTACTCCCCCATTCACCTGGCAATCTAAATCCTCTTGCTACTCAATTACCTGGTGCACACACCAATGACATCGTTGGCGCAACCTCCAGCGTCACCATAAAACATCTTAGTGGGAAAACCTCTCAACCATCTTCGGCTACCATTGCCCTAACCAATAAATTACCCTTTCTACCACTGAGGTAAACTTTATGAAGTCTACACAAAAACCTAGCAAAAAGAACAAGAAGAAAAAGGAAAATACCTCTCCTTCTGAAGAGCAATCCGGTAATCATAATAATCCCAATTAGAAAAACAATGCTAATAATGACAAAGGAAAGGAGAAACCGATGAAGTTTCGCTTCAGAATCTGTGTGGAGGACCACTTGACATACAAATGTCCTTGGTTGCAGGAATGCACAAATTTTATCACAAACAAGGACTATGGGAGGACACCTACCATTCTTCATAATCCCTTCCCTAATCCATAGCAGCAACAACAACACATGGATGAAAACCCACCATAACCCCTTCAAAGGGGAAATGGTGGTACTCATCCTTCCAGTAAAGGATCATCTACCATTTACGACATAGAAAGTGTTGAACTCCAAACCCGAGCAAAACTCTATGGAAATCCTGTCATTGATGCTCAAGAACTTGATACAAGTTCAAATCCACCGCCGTCCAACAGTATGCATATTGAAAGGCCTTCTGTTGACCTCGTGATTCATCCCCCTAAAGGGACACTTCAATGCATGACTCATAACACCTTTGCACGTGCTGCTCAAAACTACAATATTGTAGAATATTTGGTGCAATTACCGTCAATGATGTCTACACTCAAAGTATTGCAAACCTGCTTAGTGCAAAGGAAAGCTATACTTTTGGCCATTGGTGGAATCGACCCCTAGGATTCTATGCTAGCCATATTTGACATGGAGAAATCTAAACCTTGCCTCTCACACCAACTTGCATTCCAGGTACAAGTCGTTTTGAAAGGGGGACCAATCCATCACACTATCATACATGAAGGTGCTTCGACCTGTGTTATGTCAACTGCGTTCTGGCTCACTTTGGGTTCTCCCACTTTGTGTCTGCCATCGAATTCCCTTAAATGTTTCGATGGCCACACATTCCTCCCAAAAGGATGCCTTGCTAGCTTTCCCATTTTTCTCAGTGGGAAAACGATAACAGTGGAAATAGAAGTCATAGATTGTCATCTTGATTATGATATGTTGTTGGGTCGCAGTTGGTCTTACGCAATGACTTTCATTGTCTCTTCGGTCTCCTGACTCATCCTATTTCCATTGGATGGGAAAATAGTCACAGTGCTAAGTGGATTAGTTACCTTTTTGCACCTGCAATTATTCCACATTACCAAGTAGCACTGTACCCCTACTAGGATGTATTCCTGACTCATACGTCAGTGTCAGTACTGGTCTTCTAAAGGCATATTCCCTAATGGGTTGTTTTCCTCTCCCACCACCTGAGGTTCCACACACGATTGAAATGATATCCAACATTTCGGATGGCTCTATCGATCCATATATCCTACTGGTGCCTTCAGACATTGATTCCTATAGAGATCAAATGTTGCTATCACCGGTAGAGTTTGCTTATCAAGCCATCCAAATATCATCCAAACCTTTGACTTCTTTGGTTTCGACTAATGGTACCACCCTCTCGCCCATCACAGTTCTTTCTAAAGATCTCCTAGATGAAGTCCTTCCTATAGATGAAGCTATTCAAGAGATCGTGTCTCTAGAAGAATGACCTTGGGGAGAGTTCCATCAACATGCTTCAATGTTCAATTTGGACGTGATCACTGCTCAAATCTCGTCTTTTGACCCACCCGAGATCATTCAATCCATTTACACAAATGTTAAAACTATCGACACGAAAGGGAACATGGGAAATCTTGCCAAGACTATGCTCATAGATATCTCATTAAAAACGAGTATTGTGGAAAACATTCATATTGGAGCCGATTGCAAACTAGCGGAAATTTCACTCTTCACATCCCTTTTTAAGGAATTACGCAATGTGTTTGCTTGGTCTTATGATGAAATTCCTGGCATAGATCCATCTATCTTTGAGCATGAAATCAAGATTTATGACAATGCCAAGCCTGTCCGGCAAAGACTCTGACCTATCCATCCTCACAAAGTAGCTCCCATTCAGAATGAAGTCGAAAAACTCTTACACGCTAGATTCATATATCACGTTCCTTTAATGGAATGGGTTTCCAATCTGGTTCCTGTAGATAAAAAACAAGACACCATTTGGGTATGTGTTGATTATCATGATCTAAACAACGCTTGTCCAAAAGAAAATTATCCTACACTGTATATAGATCAGATTCTCTACGATCGCGCCATATTTTAATCTTTCTCCTTCATGGATGGCTTCTCAGGCTATAACTAGATAATGATTAAAAAATATGACCAGCATAAAACTGCCTTCCTTTGTCCTTGGGGCACATTTGTGTATCATAAACTCCCATTCGGTATAAAGAATGATGGAGAAACGTTTTAAAGGGCTATGGACTATGCCTTTCATGATATTTGACACATTGTACAAAATTACTTGGATGAGCTTCCGACTCACTCCAAGAAGCAAACCCATCACCTTGCGCATCTTAAAAATTTTTTTGCTCGATGTAGGTTCTACAATATACGTCTGAATCCACATAAGTGCGTATTTTTTTTCGAGTCTAGATGCCTTCTTGGCTTTATTGTTTCCAAGCATGGGATTAGGTTTGATCCTGATAAGGTTAAGGAAATCATTGAATTACCTGCACCACAATCCATTCTGCAACTCCAACGTTTGCAAGGGAAGGAAAAATTCTTGCTTCATTTCATAGTAAACTATGCCGAGATGAAAAAAGGCTTTATGTGCTTATTGAAGAAAGAGATACCATATTTATGGGATGACTAGGCTTAACTATCGTTGGACGCCTTGAAATGAGCACTCGTTTCCACCCCATTACTTAGTGCCCCTAACTATTCACAAAACTTTCTCCTCTACATGGCAGCCTCACCATCCTCGTTAGGGATGGTTTTGGTTCAAGTTCACAATGATGATGGTGAGCATGTGATATATTATTTGTCAAAAGGTCTCATTGGACCCGAAATAAGATATTCACATGTGGAGAAACTATCTCTCGCGATGGTCTTCGTCGTCACCCACGTCCAACACAATATATTGTTGCGACAGACTACCATAATTGCTTAGGAAAATACCATGCAACACATCTTGTCTCGACAAATTATTGGAGGAAAATATTCCAAATGGATTGTAATCCTCCAAAAGTTCAATTTGGTTTTTACTACTGCCCAAGAAAAGAAATCTCTAGTCTTCACCGAATTACTGTCTAAACTTCCTAGAATCGACCCAGAAGATGTAGCTCATAATCCATTTCCTGATGAATCTATCTACCTAGTCGATTCTTCTAATCCTTGGTATGGAGACATTTTGGTCTACCTCCAAACTCAACGGTTCCACCCAACTCTCACGTCAGAAGATTGTTGTTGTATTCATCACCAAACAAAACACTACCTCATACTAAACGATACTCTATATCATCATGGTGTCTATACTATTATTTGGTGTTGTCTCACTCTTAAGGAGGCGGAACACGTCTTAAATGACTGTCACATGGGGGCATGCGGCGGTCATATTTCTTGCATAGTTACTACCCAGAAAAATTTGAGTGCATGATACTACTGGCCCACTTTGTTTAAAGAATGCATCTCATCAGTCTAGAAGTGCCATCCGTGTCAGATTTTCATAAAGAAAATGTGCGCCCATCCTGCCCCTCTTCATCTGGTTATCTCTGTTGGTCCTTGGCTAAATGGGGAATCGACTTCATTACATGCAATCCCACTTCTGTGGATGAACACAACTACATTGTAGTTGCAGTGGATTACTTCACAAAATGGGTAGAAGCCATTCCCACTTTTAAGGCCGATGGAGAAACGACCGCTCTGTTCCTATTCAATCGAGTCAGCTTCTGTTTCAGTGTACCCTCTTGATTGTCACAGATCATGGGCCACATTTTCAGAACCATATGATGACGAAATTGACTTCTATGCTAGGTTTTTGACAATATCAGTCTTCGTCCTACTATCTACAAGTGAATGGTCAATTTGAAGCCATAAATGGCGTCCTCAAAACCATGATTCGTCGGTTATTTGGCAACCATAAAAAAACATGGCATCGAAAATTATATTGTACATTATGGGCATACCAAACATCAGTTAAAACTGCTACAGGCTTCACGCCATTCCAACTAGCATTCGACCTCAAAGAAGTACTTCCAATAGAGTGTCATATTCCATCACTCAAGCTCGTTGTTGAACTCCTACATGGCACCATTTCCGAAGAAGAGTGATTTCTCTTGCTTGATCAATTGGATGAAAGTCATCGAGATGCCACCCTAACACTCAAAGCTCACAACCACTGAGTAAAGGCTCAATACGGAAAATCTGTCAAGCCTCGTTCTTCCCAAGAGGGTGATCTTGTTCTACTCTATGATCAAAGACATGACCTCTTAGGGGTAGGAATGATTCAAAAATTATGGCTTGGTCCTTATGTCATCACGAAAGTCCTTTCAAAAATATCTTATGAAATTTAGGACTGTAATGGAATTCCACTCGCGGAGCCCCACAATAGGCTTTATCTGAAGAAGTATTTTGCCCAGTGTTCCACTAGGCATATGCTTTGTAATTTTATGTATATTAGTTTTGTCTTTGCTTGGTGTGTCTGGATATTTTGGGTTTTTGAGCATTTTTCTCATAAATACTTTTTCTTTTACATAGATGCCTTCGTCATCCTTATCATACATTGGATACATGGATGGTGCCAGTCATCATACTTGGCACATTGCATCAGCTACTTTGGTCCTTTACACACCTAAGTTGGAGCTCCTTGGTTCCGAGGGAGTTTTCCTGGGCAATTCCACCAACAATATTGCTCAGTACATGTCAGTGATACAACTCCTCATGGAAGCTACATCTCGTGGCATCTCCAATTTGGTGCTCAGATTAGATTCCCAGCTCGTCATTATGCATTTAAACAATTTTTATCAAGTTCGTCATCCAGTCTTATTACATTATTATCTAAGGGTAAAACTTCTAGAACATCAATTTAAAAGCATTATGTTTGAGAATATTCCTATAGAATTTAATACATTAGCCGATTCATTGGAAAATTATGTGTTAGATTGGCATTTGTCGCATTTATTATAGAAAGAGTCATATATGGTTGTATATTTTTCACCATAAAAATACATAAAAATTAAAAAAACAAGAATCAAAATCTCCAAAATATGTATATGTATATATATATGTCATGTCCAGTCAAGATATATCAAAAAATTCCCAAAACTTGGGTGTTTTACAAAAAATTGGCTCTGCTAAGCCTCTCTCTGACATTTAAACATCTATCCACTATTCCTCTTGAGCCTGCTGCTCATGATAATAGATAAATGGTCTCAATAACATCCTAAGATGCACCAAAAACCTCTCTGGCACACCCACTGTGTGTCATTGTAGGTGAACCACGATCACCCTCATGGGAAGAGGCGGCATGCCCATGCTTAGACCCTCAAGTTTCCTAGCAAGCTCATGCAAACTACGTGCGCCATCACCCTCTTCGACAACTGTTGTAGTCTCTTCTACTACGCTAGCCCCAAGTAGCTGCATTCCTCGCCTTGCATAGTGAGGGGTTCCGACTGGACAGACAAGTGCCATATCTATGTCAAGCAATAAACTTCATGTCAAAATATTTTCACCTATTAAAAAAAAAAGTTTCATAAGCATTCAAAAGATAAAAAATACTTCAACATCGATCATGTTACTTCTTACCATCTGGACCCCACTGAGTGCCTAGTGGAAATATAAGCTCCAAATCTCGTGTGTATTTCATCCCCGCATAGGTATACTCTTCAATCATCAAGATCTGGTCCTCTAGCCACTCGAAGAATGCATCATCAAAACAGTGATGGATCGGACCCTCTTTAGTCTGTAGTATCAAAGCTTACCAATGAGCTTGTCTTAGCTCCCGTGGTCCCAATGCATCCGTCATCATCCTTGGTCTCATTGCGGGAACCCGCTCTAGTATGAAGGACACAATTAGTGTGCCATACCCAAACTGTCTTTGGGTCTGGGTCTCACATGCCATTAGTTGTTCTCGAACTCGGCAGATAATACCTTCACACCGGTCGAAAACCTGAGGATGCATGCAATCCAGCGCCAGCAATACCCGGGCCTTGGTGGCCATGTGCTAACTCTTGTCTCCTTCCAAGAAAACTATCATCCACAAGAGAGACCTCATCGATCTCGCAGCCACCCGTGCAATAGGCACTCGGTTACTTATTTCCGCAATATTTTTTATGCCGTTAGTTCAGATCAAATCTACAGTAGTGAGGGGATCAGCCCTGGACCCTGTCAGATTGGGTGTCGGTCCTCTGCATGATAGTCCAGTAAAGTAGTATATGTCATATTTCTCGATAGATTTTTTCATTACCCCCAATGTGAAAAACATGTTTTTGGTCATCCCACTGCTAGATGATCCATCTCAGAAGGTCTTTCTGCCCTCTCATCAGCTCTAAATGAGCATACTTCAGTAATCCGCATCTGCAGAGAACCATCAAAGTAGCAGAATGAGTAACCATTTCACATTCTTCCCATTAATTCTCTCTTTCGTGCCAAATAATCATGGTAAAATGCTTCACACTTGCACAAGAAGCATTTCCAATGGATTATTTTTAGGTTGAAACACTGTAATATCCCAAAATAGGGAAAATCTACAACAATGGGAATATCTTAAGATATTCCAAAATTGGAGATACAACAATACATGAACACAACATGGAATAATAGTGATACATTAACACATAGAATGCTAGAATATCTAAGTAGCCATCATGTTAAGATCATAGCAGCAAAATTTATACAAGATCTTGAGGAAAGAGTCACTTAAGATAGGCAAAATCAGCCTTAAGAAACATGTATATGAAACATAAGATCACTACTACACAGAAAAGTGCCCAAGGCTATGACAACGCAGTTTATTTAGAGATACTGCTACTGGGAAGTGTAAATACACAAATATGACAATATAAATCTCATACAATGTGGGGAGCAAAGATATAGACTCTTACTGCAGACCCTTACTGCAATTGCACACTGAAAATAACGCAGTCTAGGAAAGGGACTATGTTGTAGGAGAAATAAAATGTGTTGGCCAAGTGCCAAGATCTGAAATATGCTCCAGAATCTTCCTCACTAGTGTTCCAATGGAAATAAAGCTTTCTCCTTTGAAAAACAAGCCCCGAAAGTGGCGTTGTCAACCCTCCACTACAACACCCTGCAACAGAACCCAACTCTCAACAGAAACTACGTTGTAGCTGAAGGAGGTAGCTTGGTATCAAGCATGGATGTGGATAAATGAAGTGAAATCTCCTTCAAGAGGCCTCTCTTGAAAGGAGAAGGAACTCCTAAACAAGAAATCCTTGTGCTAAGCAGCACTGCAACTCTGCTAAACAACAAGAGAATGCCAAATAGTCTTCTAGACCATAAAATCAATAATACATAACATGAATAAAAATGGTTGCCTTGCCCTCCTTTTAAACAAGTGAAAGCCCTCTCACTATGGGTCCCACTCATTATGGTTTCCTTCACCAAAGAACCCTCCTCCCATTCATACTGCATTGTCTCTCAAAGTGTTCTCCACCTCCTATCCCATCATTGTTGACTTGGTCAAACTTGACCGTGTCTCCATGAAAATGTCCTCTTTCACACATAAGGGTGTGAAATATATCTCTTATGACTATCCCCTTTCAAATTATGAGGGATTTTATTCATGTTTTTAATATGCATGGGCCTCCTTACCAATTTATTTAGCTGCTAGGTGATAAAAAAAAATTCAATATTCCAATTAGCTGCATTCTAAATTTGGAATATTACAGTCCTCCCCTCCCAAATGTTGCTTGTCCTTAAGGAACTGTAAGGATAGAACTGAAGATCCTCCTCTTCTACCCCTGTAGAATCCTCATATGGTAAAATCCTCCAAGGATCAAGATGTTGTATCATCAATATGTCTCCAAGATGTCCCTCCCAAGTATGCAAGCTAGCTTTTGGTGTGCATCCCAAATAGCTATCATCATGTAAATCATCCATGGCGGAAAAAATGGGTTTTCTAAGGGTCTCTTTGAGTCATGGAATCCAAAAGCTATTGGGAACTAACATTCGCATGTGGATCTTCCATCCACAAGCTGTAAACCATACAAAATGAGTCACCCTCCAGAATGAGATCATGCAATGTGGGTGGGCTGAAAATATGATCATGGTAGACAAGATAGCCTACCCCATTTTTTCCTTCTCTCCACTTATGATAATTTTAGGGTGTTTTTTGATCCTGGGCTATAATAATGTTTCCCTTGAGAGGAAAGATGAAGACTATAGCTTCAAAGATCTCTCCTCCAACACTGTGAATCAAGATGGCCCAAATCATCTCATATATGATGAATAGGACATGATCATCATCTGACATCCAAATGAGAATATTATTGAAGGTTCCATATATTTCTAGAGGTTACCAACAGTCTCCCAAGTGGTTACAGCACAATATTTCTAACTTCTACTTTAGAAAATGACAAGGAAAGATGTTTCTTGAAAAATAGCTAGTTGTATATGTCAACACCTCTACTAGTGAATAGTAAATGGCTTGGTGAAACAATTGACTATACATAAGAATAATTAAAAATTTTCCCAAGGCTACATAAGATATGGATGTCTCCATCACAATATTTGGCCAAAAGATGACCATGGAGCCGAAAGAGAGGCTTTCTCTCTTGTGGACAAATGCACTAAATAGGAATGGTAAGAACATACAAATGTTGTGTTAGATAACCCATGTATGTAAGATTAAAATTCTTACCATTATGGGTCCATGAATAAGTTCTCCATAGTGGTAGGACATACTCCTATGAAGAGGAATTTACTATGTGTTGCATGAAGGTCCTCATTCTTATGCTTGGAAACCCAAGTTAAGAAGATCACACCTTGGTAACAGATGTCTCCATACACTACTCCATCACTCTCATCTCCTCCTTGTCCACCAAGTGCATCATATTTGAAGTGATCCTGGAAACACTCCATCAATAAATCCCAGCTCCAAGGTGACAGGGTTGTTGGCCTATGAACATAAGCTCTTGCCATCCCATAACTCCATTCTTTGACATGTCCATTGTCAAAGACATCTCCCACAATGCTGCCATATATAGGAAGCTCCTTCCAAGGTGGAAGCACCTCCTGATCATCTAAGGCTAAGGAGTAGCCCCCTTGCACCATGATAGTGCCATATCCTACTCCAGCAACATTATGCAAACTGTGAGAGAAAATCTGCCCTTGCTCTCCCAAAGTCCTCCAAAGAAACAAAATTTTTTGTTGCCTCCTCATACCCCCAACATACAAATCATGAGGTGAAGACATACTGATCATATCATCATAATGTATCCACACTCCTTGCTTCCCAATGATGCAAGTATCCTACCAAACTCCTTCCTCCCTCATACCCTTTGAAAGAGGATATGTCTCAAGATGTCCAAAATCTTTTAAGAGTAGCCAATGTAGCCATGCCTCTTGCTGCCTAGTGTCATAAATTTTTAAGTAGCTTACCAGCTTCTTGCTCTCCATCCATGCCCATTCATCCAAATGTGGGTGCCTCCCATCATGCTCAATCTTGGTACCCTTCCAATGAAGACTACCAGCCTCCCAAATCATATTTTTGTCTTTGCATTTCATGGGATATTGAAATGCAATATCCTCAATGACTAAGTTGATCCCATAAGGATCCAAATAGGTGGTAGGAAAAAACCTCCCATCATGATGTGTAGGGCTCAGCAAGAAGTATCCAACACAAAAATGAGAGATGTTATCCATCCTAATATGTCCTCCATCATCTATCTGTTCCCCTTTGGTTATGTATATGGGAAGGTCATTGGAATATTTCAACAATGGTTGGGTCCCCAACTCATCATTGCTGCTAAATGATAGTGTTGTTAATCTTTCCAATGATGTACTTGTTGTCTCATGGTCCAACTCAAGGATGAACATATGTTTTTGTGTAAGTTTGATCGGAACAATATTCATCCTCTCCTCCAAGTTTTCAAACCCCAACCTCAAGTGTGGTATACAACTCATCAATGGTATATGAGGATGATGGTTCCTCCGTTCCTTTAACAAGTCAAGGTGGCACAGCATAGTGAAATTCCTTTGCTCTAAATAAGCAACATGCAATGGTATACAACCCTCCATAGAATTTGCTGAAACAATCAGAGATAAAAACTTATCATATCTTGGTGAATTTTGGAAGAATCTTGTATGGCTGCAAGAGTTTCTTCCTCTAATGTGTTGGCCCCCTCAACGGCTGATGTGGAAGGATGCTCTCCCGAGGTTGTGACAACACTGGTACAAGTCTCCTCCAATTGTGGTGAGGGCTTCTCCTCCTCTGATTCCTCTTTGCAAACTTTCTATCAAAATTTGATTAAACTCAGCAAAAGTATGTACTCTTGCATGACCCAAATGGTTGAACCACCAAATATTGGCCTCACCCTGAAGGTGCAATGCTGCAATTTCTACAGCTTCTCTCTTTACCACTAGATTTATTAGGAAGAATGCCTCAAGTTTTCTTTCCCAATCCCTTGCTATAGATGACCCATCAAAGGTAGACAATAGAAACCTATTGCCCTTGATTCTTTTTGTGTTGCATGGTCTCTTCTCTTCCTCCAATTGAATGAGCTGAGGTAAAGCTAGAGTCTCCTTGAAGGCTCTAGGTTGAGATTTGTACTCAAGAAGGAATTCACTTAGGATCTTGTGATCCAAGTGCCCTTAATATTTTTTCAATTTGTCCTCTCTTTCAAAAGGAAAGGGCATAGTCCCACTGCTTCTTATTTGCTTGACCTCCTTGTTGAGGTCCTTCTTGCTTCTGAAAAGAGATGAGAGAAGGCTTATTCTCTCCAAAATTCTGATCTTATTCTTTTATTCAGATAGCATAATGGCTGAAACTCACATGATGAGCCAAGATTATGCTCCGATACCACTGTAATATCCCAAAATAGGAAAAATCTACAACAATGGGAATATCTTAAGATATTCCAAAATTGGAGAAACAACAATACATAAACACAACATGGAATAGCAGTGATACATTAACACATAGAATGCCAAAATATCCAAAGAGCCATCATATTAAGATCATAGTAGCAAAATATATACAAGATCTTGAGAAAAGAGTCACTCAAGATAGGCAAAATCAGCCTCAAGAAACATGTACATGAAACATAAGATCACTGCTACATAGAAACATGCCCAAGCCTATGAGAGCACATTTTACTTAGAGATACTGCTACTAGGAAGTGTAAATACACAAATATGACAATATATAGTTCACACAATGTGGGGAGCTAAGATATAGACTCCCAGAATCAATTTCAAGACAATCTTGGGGGGATTTCCTGAAATATGCAAAATGTACAAAATGTCAGAGTTGCAGGCCTAAGTAGCAGCTACAAATCAAGAAATGGATGGAGATGGTTGAATATGATGCATAATTTTAATGATTATACCTCATCCAATGGATATTCCAAGTGAAAGGTTGGTCCTATCACTGAATATATCACCCTCCAATAATCCTGCAAACCCTTACTGCAACTGCACACTGAAAATAATGCAGTCTAGGAAAGGGATTGCGCTATAGGAGAAAGGAAATGTGTTGGCCAAGTTCCAAGATCTGAAATATGCTCCAAAATCTTCCTCACTGGTGTTTCAAAGGAAATAAAGCTTTGTCCTTTGAAAAACAAGCCCTGGAAGTGGTGTTGTCAACCCTCCACTACAACACCCTGCAACACAACCCAGCTCTCAATAGAAACTGTGTTGTAGCTAAAGGAGGTAGCTTGGCCTCAAGCCTAGACGTGGAGAAATGAAGTTCAAGCTCCTTCAAGAGGCCTCTCTTGAAAGGATAAGGAATTCCTAAATAGGAAATCCTTGTGCTAAGCAGCACTGCAACTTTGCTAAACAACAACAGAATGTGAAATAGTCTTCCAAACCATAAAATCAATAATACATAACATGAATCAGAATGGCTGCCTTGCCTTCCTTTTAAATAAGTGAAATCCATCTCACCATGGGTCCCACTCATTAGGGTTTCCTTCAGCAAATAATCCTCCTCTCATTCATACTACGTTGTCTCTCAAAGTGTTCTCCAGCTCCTATCCCAGCACTGTTGACTTGGTCAAACTTGACCTTGTCTCCATGCAAATGTCCTCTTTCACACATAAGGGTGTGAAATCTAGCTCTTATGAATATCCCCTTTCACATTATGAGGGATTTTATTCAATTTTTTAATATGCATGGGCCTCCTTACCCATTTATTTAGCTGTTAGGTGATAAAAAAAAAAAAAATCAATATTCCAATTAGCTGCATGCTAAATTTGGAATATTACAAACACTTTGGGATTAAGTCAAACAAGTTTCAAAAACATTTCCGCCAGCTAATGCGGGCCCTAGTGCAAATCAGTTTTTTTTAACGCACTGTCTCTTAAAGGGCAATGCGTTTAATGCGACCCACACACTGAGCACCCGCGTTAGCCGCCCAAATTTTTAAGGGCCTACTAAAAATCACATTTTCAGCCAATTAAAACAACTAAAAGGACAACGGAAAGCTAGATGAAGGTTCAAGCTCTTACCTAGATCTTGTAGAATATAAAAGTATTGCCCAGTTCGTCCACAATCAGTTGCCGAAGTTTCACCTCTTTTTCCCTCCTCTATCACAACACTCAAAACAGTGAAAATGAAGGTATGTTGCCTTCTTATAGCCATTCTGGAGGTAAGACTCACTCAGATAGTTTATTAAAACTAGTAAACTCCTACTATATTTTGTTGCAACTATTGATTTTTAAAATGTTATTGATGCTCTGATGACTTGTTAGTGTTCATGTGCAGATTTGACCGTGTTCTACCCAGTTATGAGCTTTCTTTTTAGGGAATTTTTTTAGCTTGTAAAATTGAAAAAACCCTGATTTTCCTTCGTTGGGCTCGTTAAACTAATACGACAAAGAAATATGGGGCATTCTTTTCCATATTTTTCTAGCTAATTAAAAAACCAAAAAAGTAACCAAGTTTTTCTTCGTTGGACTCATTAAATATTCACAAAGAGCATCGAGTTTTTCTTCGCCAAACTCGTTAAAGTTTCACAAAGAAAAATGAGTTTACTCTGTCTCCTTATAATCATAAAAAAATGAGGTAGATGTCCATTGAACATAGATTTCTCACTTTATCCGGATTCAATGGACTAACTCACTGAAAATGAACTGTTTCGGGCTTACTATTCTCCCTTTGTCGTGCCCGGTTATCAAACATGACAGAGGTACCCCCCGCAGTTGTATTTTATGATTTTTTTTAGACTCTGTAAATATGAAAATATCACTAATTTTACCCCTTTAGACTCGTTAAGATTAACTATACGAGGAAAATTTTCAACAAAGTTGATACTTATTTTGTTATATTTTAAAGGTCAATTTTGCAACACAAAATATTGAACATGGCACTTCCCAGAAAAATCACTCGCATTTAGCCAAACCCTACCATATATGAGTTTAGCCTTTGTATGCCAATTTTCTTGCATTGGTTAATCCTAACAATCTTTGGTGTTCATTAAGCCTAAGCTACCTGGTACCCTATTACAGTGCATTCTATTGTTCAAGAGGATACCGCTATCTACTGATCCTTGTATCAACTAAGCCATCATATACCAGAAATTATTTGTTGTCAGTTATTCTCATTTTCTCTTGACTATTCCCCAAAAAAAAATCATTTTTTTTTTTTCGTTTTGTGTCGACTGATGTAGGACGCCTCAGTGCCTACCTTTCGACATATCTCTTCCTATCGACTTCATCATCTTATCTAGGAAGGCGATCAAGAAACACATCAGTACCCCGGTACTTGCAGACATCAGTGGTAGGTAACCTTGTGTTTGGTTGGGGGTTCTCATTATTAGCTCCAAATCAAATGATTCTACGAGTGTTCGACATCAAATCCTTTTATTCATACTTGCTAGATTGTACTGTGCATCTTGGGGACCATCATCCTTATTGGTGGACTCCCTCGGGTCTATTAACGATTTTTGTTATTGACTGTTAATCAGATGATTTCTCACATGTTTGACTACAACTCCTTCATTCACATGTGCGGAAATATGTATTTTAGTGAAGTGGTGACCAAGACCTTGGGTTGAGGCTTACATCATTTCAGCTGTGTTTCCTCTCCCATGTTGTGATATTTTTTTTGGAGAAAACTTATTAGTTTGATCCTGTCATGAAAAAAGATTCCACATTGTGCTTATCGGTGGACATACTGGTCATATCTCTATTTTAGAGAAATAATTTTGATATAGATACCAAGCATGGGAATGCCTTACTCAAGACAGATACTATATTTTCTGACATATGTTGTTGTTTTAGATTTTCCTCATTACTCCAATTCCTTTCATTCTACTACACTTGTTATAAATTATTTCGGTCATCGTATTCACCTCTGACCTCACATTTTAGGGGGCATCTGTTACGGGAAAAATGACCTCCTCATCAGCTCAGAGGATAAGGTAACATAGAAGGAAGTAAATGACCTAGAAAATACCCATTTTGTCTAAGGTAATGCACCCCAGAAACAACTAGGCAGAGTTATAATGCACCCTAGCCATGAAAAGGGAGCATTAATGCCTAGGGTAATACCCTAGCTTGCCCAAGAGGAAGCGTTATCTGTGTTTAAATGTGAAAAGGAAAATATCTTGTGGAAAACTGGCTGGTGCTATAGGGTAAAATGCTTGGGTTGTTGGTTATCGTATATCCCTCTCAGGGCTTTCTGGTGCCCGAGGCAGACAGTAAGATTAGCTGTATAGCTCACAAAGATGGGATATACATGTTCATATTAACCTAGAATAACTTGACAGAATGCGATAGAAAATTACCTCTTTGATGATCTCGAAGTCCCTTGGAGAACACTAGGCAGCGAAGCTAGAGTCTTCCTTCACCGGCTAGCTCACAAAGATGGGATATACATGTTCATATTAACCTAGAATAACTTGACAGAATGCGATAGAAAATTACCTCTTTGATGATCTCGAAGTCCCTTGGAGAACACCAGGCAGCGAAGCTAGAGTCTTCCTTCACCGGCTCCAAATCTTAGTCTTGCAATCAAACAAAGCACTCGTGTAATTTCTAACACAACATATATCCTATCAATAAAGCTAATATATAATTAACATATAAATTATACCCATCTGAGCCATTCATATCATGCTGTGTGAATATTCAAACAATAATGACAACATTAAGCATTGAATGGACAAAACAAATACAGTTCTATTAATATTGAAAGAATGAGGATTACAACCGTCGGTCATACCAAGCCCTCCTCAACCTCCCAATCTCTCTATCTCTTAAGTAGTGAAGTCTTAGTCAACAAGCTCTCTAGGAACTTCTTTGACTCTTGGCCTTCACACTATAACACTATCCTCTGCTTCACAAGTATTTAGAACATTAACAATCCTTTGATCTTCAACTAAGAGCCTTCAGCTCCTTTTATAGGAGAGGGAGAAATCCATTGTTGCCTTTCTCTTTCCACTAGTTTGGAATAGAAAAAACTAAGATGTTTCTTTAATCTCTATGCTTTTGCCTCCTTGGGAGTTCAGTTTTTATGGCAGTGACCAATAATGAATTGGTGCTTTGCAGTTTCCTTTGTGAACTGACTCTCTTGTGAGGGAAAGTCGGAGACTCAAATCATTTTCTGCACATTTTTTCCATTTCAAACTCAAAACACGGGTAACACTTCCCTCTAGTGTAAAAAGAGCATTTACCTAGCCACTAACGCGGCACATTTACTAGTCCTATGCATTATAACTCTCTTGCTTTGTTATAGAAAGGCATTACCTTGGCAGAAATAGGTTTAATTTAAATCTTTCCATTCCTTCCATATTTGTCTTCTCCTCTGAGCTAGTGAGGAGGTATTTTTACCTGTAACAGATGCCCCCTAAAGTGTGAGGGGAGAGACGAAGACGATGGCCGAAATACTTTATACTTTGTGTAGAGATAAAGAGATTGAAATACTGAGGAAAACCTAAAACAACAACATATGCTAGAAAATATAGTATTTGCCTTGAGTCGGGCATTCCCATGCTCAGTAGCTTAAACGACATGATTTCTCTAGAATAGAGATATGAAGAATCTGTCCACCGATAAGCATAATGTGGAAGCATCTGTCATAACAGGATCAGGCTGAAGAAGATGTCTCCATAAACAATATCGCAACTTGGGGAAGGAAACACAACTTTAATGATGTAACCTTTGCCCCAAGGTCTTGACCACCGATTCACTTAAACTGCATATTTATCAACATGTGAATGAAGGAGTTGTCGTCGAACATGTGAGAAATCATCTGATTACCAGTCGATAATGAAAACTGTTAACAGAGGCGAAGGCAGCCACTGATAATGATGATGGTCCCTAAGATGCACAGTACAATCTAGCGAGTGTGAAAAATGAGTTGAATTCGAACACTCATAGAATCATTCGAACAAGAGCCAATGATGAAGACCCCTGATCAAACACAAGACTACCTTCCACTGATGTCTGCAAGTATCTAGGTACTGATGGGTTTCTGGATCAACTTCCTAGATAAGATGTTGAAGTCGATAGGAAGAGATCTATTGAAAGGTAGGCACTGAGGCATCCTAAATCAGTCAACATGAAATAGAAACCAACATATTTTGTTTATGATTGAGATAATGAAGAGGAAATGGGGATGTCGGATGACAAATAATTTCTGGCATAATGAGTGGTTTGGTTGATAACAGGAGCAGTAGATAGCGAGATCTGCTTGAAAAATAGAAGGCACCCTAGCAGGGTACTAGGCAGCTGAAGCTTGATGAACACCAAAGAGTGTGTTAGGATTTTACCGGTGCAGGGACACTGGGAAATGAAGGCTAATACTCATAGATGGTAGGGTTCGGCTAACTGCGAAAGAGTTTTCTGGGAAGTGCCATGTTCAAGAATTTTGCTGCCAAATTGACCTTTTTTGAAATGTAACAGAGGTAGTATCCATTTTGTCCAAAATTTTCCCCGTCTGATTAAGTTTAAAGAGTCTAGACGAGTAAAATCGGTGAATTTTTCATATTTAGAGTGTCTGAAAAATATCATAAAAGACAACTTCGTGCCCCTTCTGATTAGGTTTAACAAGTCCAGATGGGAAAAATCGGTGAATTTTTCATGTTTAGAGAGTCTGAAAAATGTCTGGAAAGACAACTCTGTGCTCTGTCTGATTAGGTTTAACGAGTCCAGATGAGAAAACTCGGTGAATTTTTCATGTTTAGAGAGTCTAAAAAATATCATAAAAGACGACTCCATTGGGGTACCTTTGTCATGTCTTGATAACCAGGCATGGCAAAGGGGTAATAGTAAGCCCAAAACAGTTCATTTTCTGTGAGTTAGTCCATTGAAGCCAAAAAAATGAGAAATCTATGTTCGATGGACGTCTACCTCATTTTTTTATGAGTACGAGGAGACAGAGTAAACTCAATACTCTTTGTGAAATTTTAATGAGTCCAACAAAGAAAAACTCAGTGCCCTCCGTGAAATTTTAACGAGTCGCGCGGAGAAAACTCGGTTACTTTTTCGGTTTCAAGAGCTTTTGAAAAAAAGGAAAAGAATGGCTCCTTGCTCTCTGTCATGGTAGTTTAATGAGCCCGACAAAGTCAACTCAGGGTTTTTTCAGTTTTATGAGCAAGAAAAAGGGTCCTAAAAAGAATGCTCAGTGTTTCTTCATGATTTTAACGAGTCTGAAGAAGAGAACTCTAGGTTTTTCGGATTAACGAGCAAGAAAAAGACCATAAAAAGAACGCTCGATATCAACTTCATATAAGTCTAACGAGTTCGAAGAAGGGAACTCGAGGTTTTTCGGATTAACGAGCAAGAAAAATACCGTAAAAATAATGCTCGAAGCTTCTTCATGTAATTTTAACGAGCCCGAAGAAGAAGACTCGAGGTTTTTCGGATTAACGAGCAAGAAAAATACCATAAAAATAATGCTTGAAATTTCTTGATCTCTTTTTCGTCAATAGAATTATCTATGTCGGGAATTTTCTTGTGAGACCAAGCAAACACATCGTGGAATTCCTTGAAAAGGGATGTGAAGCATGCAATTTCCTCAGGATTGCAACTGGCTCTAATCTGAATGTTTTCCACGATACCCGTTTTGACCGAGATATCAATGAGCATTGTCTTAGAAATATTACCCATGTTCCCTTCTGAATCGATAGTTTGAACAGTCATATAAACAGAGGGAACCACCTCAGGTTGGTCAAAGGATTGGATTTCAGTTTTTATCGCCTTTGAGTCAATCATCGAAGCGCGATGGTGAAACTCTCCCCAAGGTCATTCTTCTAGAGACACGATCTCCCAAATAGCTTTGTCTATAGGCAAGAATTCATTGAGGAGATCCTTAGAGAGAATGGTTATGGGTGGGAGGTTTGTACCGTTGGTTGAAACCATAGCAGTGGAGGGTTCAGATGCGGTTTGGATGGCTTGGTAAGCCAACTCGGCCGGTGAGAGCGGCATCTGATCTCCATAGGAATCAATGTCTGAAGGTGTCAGAATGATCCATGGGTCGATAGAGCCATCCAAAGTGGTGGATATCATTGCAGCCGTGTTTGGGATCAGTGGCGGCGGTAGAGGAAAACAACCCAGTAGGGAAGATGCCTTTAGAAGACTGGTACCGATAGTGACGTAAGAGTTAGGAAAACCTCCTATTAGGGGTATGGTGCTACTTGGTAACGTGGCATAATCAGGGGTGCAGAAGGATAGCTGATCCGCTGTGACTATTTTCCCATCCAATGGAAATAGGATGAGTCAGAAGACCGAAGTCACAATGGCAGTCATGGCATAAGACCAACTGCGACCAAGCAATAGATTATAGTCTAGATGGTGCTCTACAACTTCAACTTCCATGTTTACCATTTTCCCACTCAGAGTGATGGGAAAGCTAGCAAGGTATCCTTTTGGGAGGAACGTGTGGCCATCAAAAGCTTTGAGGGAATTCGCTGGCAGGGTGAGGGTAGGAGAACCTAAATTGAGCCAGTAATCTTGTGACATAACGCAGGTCGAAGCGCCTTCGTCTATGACAATGCGATGGATTGGTCTCCCTTTCAATACAACCTACACCTGGAATGCGAGTTGGTGTGAGAGGCGAGGTTTAGCCTTTTCCATATCAAAGATAGCTAGCATGTAATCCTGGGGGTCTATTCCACCAATGGCCGAAAGCAAGGCTTTCCTTTGTGTTGTACAGGTCTGTAATACTTCGAGAGCAGACATGGCTGACGGTGCCTGTGCCAAATCTTCTACAATGTTGTAGTTTTGGGCTGCACGTGCAGAGGTGTTATGAGTCGTGCATCAAAGTGTCCCTTTGGGGGGATGAATCACGGGTTCAGTAGTAGGCCGTTCGATATACAAATCGTTTGGTGGCGGTGGATTTGAACTGGTTCTAGGTTCTTTAGCATCTATGGTAGGATTTCCGTAAAGCTTGGCTTGATTTTGAAGCTCAACACTCTCAATGCCATAAATGGCAGATGATCCTTCGCTGGAAGGATGTGAACCACCATTTCCCCATTGATGGGGTTGTGGTGGATTTTCAACCATGTGTTGATGTTGCTGCTGCTGATTAGGGAAAGGATTATGAAGAATGGAAGGTGTTCATCCAGAATCCTTGTTGGAAATAAAATCGGTGCATTCCTGCAGTCGAGGACATTTGTATGTCAAGTGGTCCTCCGCACAGATCTTGCAAGGAAATTTCATGGGTTTATCCTTCCCTTTGTCATTTTTGGCAACGTTTTTCTGATTAGGGTTATTCTGATTATCTGACTTCTCTTCTGAAGAAGACGTCTTTTTCTTGTTCTTCTTATTTTTCCTGCTAGGTTTCTGTCAGGTTTGTATAGAATTCACCTCAGCGGTAGGAAGAGTAGTCGTTTGGTGAGGGACAGTGGCAACCGAAGATGGCTGGGAGGTTTTCCCCCGAGACTGCTTTGTGGCCACTCCGGAGATTGTGCCAACGAGACCGTCGGCATGTGCTCCAGTTTTCTGAGTGGCCGAAGGATTTGGGTTACCAGGGGCATGGGGGAGCAGATCATATAGCGTGCCGAATTGTGAATAGATTAAATCCAAATGTTGGGCACGACGAATACATTGATCTTCTGTAACCGCACCACAAAGGCCAATGTCTTTAGAGATGTGGGGTAAAAGAGACTTACAAAACCAATTTGCTAAGAGATGATCTGGGATTGGCACTTTGACTAGCATCCTCCTATGTCTCCATTCATGAATATGATCGGAGATGTGGGTGGCGGTGTCTTGGCATAACGATGTTAAAAATTCCGTTCCGATTTCCACTCTAATTGGTAATTGGAATTTCTTTAGGAATTCCGTCATTAAAGCACCAAAATTATTGATGGCGGCACGTGGAAATTCAATGTATCACTTGGCGGCATCTCCTATAAGGTTGCGGGGAAAGATTCGAAGCCGGAGACTATCATCCACCATGGAATTGGATATAGACCATAGATGAAAGGTAGTGATGTGTGCGGCTGGGTCGTCCCCTTGTTTCCCGTCGAACTTCGGGATGTCAAAAGGAATCTTATGTGGTACAGGAGGCCAAAGCGGGTTGTGATTGATGGGGTTGTTAGTCAGTTTATGGATATCGAGGATGTCCAAAGCTGCCAAAAATGGAAATTGTGGTTTTTCTCCCAAATCTAACCAAGGCAGTATGGGCTGACTGCTTGGACCATAGGGTCCCCCCATCAATGTGTTACCAGGAGGATAAGTGGGACTTTGATAAAAATTTCCAATAGGTGGAGGAGTAGGGACATACTATTGTTTTCCATAGGGCATATTGTATTGTGGGGCGAATGGTTGGTTGCCCCCAGTATAAAAGTGCCTTCCCATTCCAGATGGAGGTTGGGGTTGGTTAGTCCAAATGGATGCAATAGAGTTTCCCGGAGGCATGCTACTACTTGCATAGTTTGGCAATGGCATAGACCCTACACCTATGTTTGAACCACTTAAGGGAAAAGTATTGACAATAGGTTGTCCCATTTTTCCTAAGGTTTGCAGGGGAAGTGAAATGTTCCCTGCTACCTGCGTGTTGGAAACACTGCCCCTTCGTATAGTAGCCAAGGGGTTTGAACTCAGCAGAGGGTTCCAACCAAAAGGGTTGCTAAAAGGCACCAAAGTATTCATACTTGTGAGAGGAGCTACCATGGGTCCCAACATGGTAACGGTAGAAGTAGATGCTGAAGGATTCGGTAAACTACTAACAATTGTGATAATTGTAGGGTTGGGAGTAGGTATATGTTGACTACCCTAGTGATGGCATAGAACTGACCACCGACGGGGAGGATGGTGGTGAACCTGGGATGGTTGCCATTGGCATCGACCCAGTGGATGCTGGTGGTGAAATGGATGTTTGTGCGGCCGAAGACATATTCTGGCGTGGTGGAATCTGAATTATCACAGGCCCCAATAGATCAGTGAGCGAAGGATTGTAATGAGGTACAACCCCTTCAGTGAAAGGGTCCTCCGGAAATTCCGGATGATATGAGGCTATGTGACAATCAATATTAGTCAGTGGAGACTGCTCTTCCATAGAAGGCACGGGTTCACCAAGGTTGAGTTCTTCCTCAATAGTTAGAGGAGGTAGACCTTGCTATCATCTAGACAGACGGCGTGGGTTGGGCGATGCCACGGTGATCTGTTTAATTTTAACAAATTTTAATAAGTTGTGATGTATTATAAATTCTCAGTGACAGTACCCACACACCTAAAAAAATGAAAAAAGGAATCTCTAAAATCAATCAGCAAGCAGCCAGAATAGGGTGCTTTGTCTGAGTACTACTATTTGCTGGTGATGAAATCTAGTATCACAATAGTATACAGAGAGGGTTGGTCTAAAGTACAATTACGGTCACTCTAGAGCTTCGCCCGAACCTCAGATGATAGGTGTAAGCACTCTCGTGAAGACGAGTACCCTCCTAAAGAGCGAAGATAGAGTGGGTCCGTCTATTTCAGGTACCAAGATAGCCTGTCCCAATCACCTTGCGTAAGTCCCTAAAAATTATGGCCACTAAAGATACCTCAAATCACAGACATCATCAGGGGGGTCCACGGTCAAGGACAGCGTGCTATATGGGCAGAATACTTAGATCCCTGATCTAGTTTCGACATCCCCGAAGGGAACCCCAATATATAACACACCCACCGAATGTAGTCGAAGGCGTGTTACCTTCTTGTACACCCAAGTCTTGTCTCGCACTGAGCTTCGGTAAAGGAACAATCCTGATAATATGAGTGTAGTAGGATTTCGCTCATTAATGACTCTAGTTTCAAGTTTTGAGATCTTGGGTAATTTTCTCACTGCTCCTAACCCAAGATCCTAGCCTGAACTACTGTTTGTGTGAGCTCAAAAAAGAGATGATTGATTTTATTATAGTTTTATTCTTAGCGTACTTGATTATTAGTATTGCAGAGGGGGAGTGGACGTAAGAAATGTAATGAGACTCTGACTCAAGAAACCATGCAAAACATGCTCTAAATATCCAATTCGATGAAGAGTATTTCTACAAGGAGAGGTTTCTTTTCAACATCCATGCACTAACATTCAAATAACTCAGTTCAGCTTTAAAGATTCAGACTTCTATCTACCTCTTCTTAACAGTCTATAAATTGAAAATTTCATAATTAACTCAGCTAGATGCAAAAAAAACTAAAAAAAATAAATTCTTCTCTAAAAAGTAAATGCTTTTGACACTAACTTTTCAAACAAGATCAAAAAATAAGAAATGCCAGTTTAGTAAACAAGCGCAGGGATTTAGTCAAGGAGATATACTGATGGCCAAAAAATTCTGTAGCTAAAACACAATCATGGCAGTGAACAACAAGTTTTGGGTGAGTAACGAACTGTCTCTGAGTAAAGTAAGCATTAATTCAGAGACTAACACATTGTTTTTAAGTAGAGCCAACATTATAATGCACTGGAGAAACTACAAGTGTAGCGTTATCCAGGGAAAAATTCTTCAGATGGTCTAACAGGAACAGGATTGAACTCTGCGAGCTTTTAAAATGTTTATTGGGCATAAGTACTGGTTGGAAGGATCTGTGAACAGAGGAGAGAAGATAGGAGGAAAGAAATAGTCTGGAAACTATGGGGAATCTTCCCCAGCGGAGTCACCAATTCTGCTATAGGGTAAAATTCTTGGATTGTTGGTTATCGTATATCCCTCTCAGGGCTTTCCGGTGCCTGAGGCAGACAGTAAGATTAGCTGTACAGTTCACAAATATGGCATATACATGTTCATATTAACTTGGAATAACTTGACAGAATGCGATAGAAAACTACCTCTTTGATGATCTCGGAGTCCCTTGGAGAACACCAGGCAGCGAAGCTAGAGTCTTCCTTCACCGGCTCCAAATCTTAGTCCTGCAATCAAACAAAGCACCCGTGTAATTTCTAACGCAACATATATCATATCAATCAAGCTAATATATAATGAACATCTAAATTATACCCATCTAAGCCATTCATATCATGATGTGTGAATATTCAAACAATAATGACAACATTAAGCATTGAATGGACAAAAAAAATAGAGTTCTATTAATATTGAAAGAAGGAGGATTACAACCGTCGGTCGTACCAAGCCCTCCTCAGCCTCCCAATCTCTCTATCTCTTAAGTAGTGAAGTCTTAGTCAACAAGCTCTCTAGGAACTTCTTTGACTCTGGGCCTTCACACTATAACACTATCCTCTGCTTCACAAGTATTCAAAACATTAATAATCCTTTGAACTTCAACTAAGATCCTTCAGCTCCTTTTTATAGCAGAGGGAGAAAGCCATTGTTTCCTTTCTCTTTCCACTAGTTTGGAATAGAAAAAACTAAGATGTTTCTTTAATCTCTATGCTTTTTCCTCCTTGGGAGTTCAGTCTTTTATGGCAGTGACCAATAATGAATTGATGCTTTTCAGTTTCCTTTGTGAACTGACTCTCTTGTGAGGGAAAGTCGGAGATTCAAATCATTTTACGTGCATTTTTTCCATTTCAAACTCAAAACATGGGTAATGCTTCCCTCTAGTGTAAACAGAGCATTGCCCTAGCCACTAACGTGGCACATTTACTGGTCCTATGCGTTATAATGCTCCTGCTTTGTTATAGAAAGGCGTTACCTTGGCAGAAATAGGTTTAATTTAGATCTTTGCATTCCTTCCATATTTTTCTTCTCCTCTGAGTTGATGAGGAGGTATTTTGACCTATAACAGCTGGAATTTCTAGATTTTTCTCATAAAGTGTCAGTTAAAAATAGAAATTAAATGGCAGAAACCTTTTATTATACATTTCCAAACACAACTGAAATCCTATGGAAGGCAAAAGCAAATAAAAGCGAGGACATATCTAGATCTTTCCCAATTTGAACTGGTTAAAAGAGTTGGCAAGTTTTGTCTTCTCCATTTCCTATAAGTTGGAAATGTGGGCTCTTGGTCTAAGGTCGAAGGTTTGATTATATTTGGAGAAGAATTTCATTGTTGTAGTGTGAGGCTTGAATATTGGTGAAGTTCATTAAGGACTTTCAGCCTTTAGCATCATCACACTCGAAGATAGAGAAAGAGAGCGAGGAATTGGAAGGCTGAGGAGGGCTTGGTGCAACTGACAGTTGTAATCCTCCTTTTCATAAATCAATAGAAATATATCTATTTTTTCCATTCAATGCATTAGTCTAACATTTGTTGTTCATTTTTCTATGTAGCATGATTGAATGGCTTAGATCTACATTTTTAAATGTTAGTTATATGCTATTTTAATTGTTACAAAGCTATACTATTGTGAATATTACACGGGTGCTTTGATTGGCTGTAGGATCTGGATTTGGAGTCAGTGAGGAAGGAATTCTACCCCATCGCTTAGAGCTCTCCATAGGATTTGTCTTCCACAAATAAGTAATCATTCCAAATCTTTCTTTGTCAATTATATATTAGTATGAACATGCATGCAATACCTTTGGAACTTTACAGCTAATCTTACAGTTTTCCTTGGGCACCAGAAAGCCCTGAGAGGGATACCCAATAATGACCACCCAAGAATATTACCCTATAGCATAAAGGACTATCCCTATGCTAGGATGGATTTCAAAATAGATCTAGATTTGGTCCTTCCACCTAGTGGAGCATGGGGGGCGATTGGTAAGATTTCAAAATGATTTTTGATTATATGATTTATTTTTTTCAAATTATATGAAAATGAAAAATATTTTTGTTTAGGACAATATGAGTTACAACTTTTTATGGATCATGATGAAGACATGGGACCGGTTAGAGTTGAGGATTTCCCGAGGCATAGGCTACATGGAAGAGAAGCTGAGGATGTCGCATAAGACCCAGGGAGAACCCTCCATGAGATACAAATAAACTTAGAGATTTTGACTCACCAAGTCCCTATAGTTTCCATATAGGATCTCCTGGAGGCTATACAAAGACAAGTAGTTGGAGTACCATGTGACTGGGTGTATCCATTCCATCATGTGGTGATAGCTATAGTGTTCTTCTAGAACACCTATCCTTGGAAGGGTGCATAGTGATATATTTTATTTGATTGTATGACTGTAATATTTTTTATGATGGACATGATTGGGGATAAGCCCTAAATTTGTAGGATGTGATTGTCTGATTTTTGTATATTTTGAACACGCTATATATATATATGGTGATTTTATATGATGTGATCATAACAAATGCACAACGATGAATGTTGTTTTTGATAATTTTAAAGTGTTGAATTATTAATATGCCAATCAATTTCTTGATTAGCAAATGAGTCTGCAAACCAATTATCTAAAGGAGGAATGTGAATGAATGTAACATATTGAAATGAATTTTGTAACAAACGCACTCTCAGAAATAATCGATGAAAAAATGGGTCTTTGACATAATATGTGTTATTTAATTATGAAACCACCAGTTGCGAATCCAAGTATACTACTAACGAATCAACACCAAGAGATATTTCCTCCGAGAGTAGCTTGACCATTGCAGTGTACTTTTCCACATTGTTCGAAGCAGGACCAATGCATACACCGCTTGAGACTATAAATTTACTAGATGGATAGTGGATTACCCAAGCTGTGGAAGAAAGATTTCAGGTATGTTTACTATCACCATCGACAAAGCCAAAATGACTCATCTCATCCAAAAACACATGCCAAAGAAGATCAAAATCATCAAAGTCACATCAAAAAATCGATAAACGGACCTGTAAAAATATATATATATATATATATACAACAAAGAAAATGCTAGGAGAAAGCCTAGACATAGTACTTCTTCAGACAGAGCCCATTTATGGGCTCTGCCAGCTCATTTTCGTTGATATAAAACAAGGCATAAGCTCCTTTTTTTAGGACCCTTTTAATAATAAAAGGGCCATACCACATGGATTTGAGCTTGCCTGCCCCCATGGCATCCTTTTCTTGGGAATAAACCAAAACAAGGTCACCTTCATAGAAAACCCCAGGTTTGATGACGTTATCGTACTGAACCTTTACTTGTTTCTTTTGAGCCTCATTCATCATAGCTACATAACGACACTGCTCATCAAGATGTTCTAGATGGACAAGGAATTCTTTGAGACTAAGAGCGTTAGGAAGAAGCTCAACTACCAGCTTAAGGGAAGGAATTTCACATTCAACAGGAAATATAGATTCCAACCCATAAAATATTTGGAATAGAGTGAATCTGGTTGCAGTATTCATAGACATCCGGTATGCCCAAAGTGCAAGATACAACCTGACGTGCCAATTGGATCTAGATTTATCAATTTTCCATTGAAGGATAATTTTTAAGGACTTTTTTATGGCTTCAACCTTCCTGTTGGCCTCATGATGATACAAATATGAATGCTCCTACCAAAAACCCATTTTTAGAGTGAATTCAGCCATCACACTATTCTAACAATTACTGCCATGGTCAATGACAATCTCTTGGGGGATACCAAAGCAAGAAATGACTTGGCTGAAAAGAAACAAGGTTATTGTTTCACCATCGTTTGCAAAAGTAGGAATAACCTCAACCCACTTCGTAAAGTAGTCTACCGCTACAATAATGTACTTATGACCCTTTACCAAAGGAAGGTTACAAGTAGTATAATCAATACCCCACTTTGTGAACAGACCGACAATGAGAATAGAAAAGAGTGGAGTTGGATGAGCGCACATATTCCTAGTATAGAATTGACATGGATGACATTTTTTGAATGCCTCAACACAATATTTGAAAATCGATGGCCAAAAATATCCTGCACACAAAATATTTTGGGTTGTAGCCAGCCCAGATAAATGACCACCAAAATCTCCACTGTGGAAATCATTCAGCACAACCTTAGTTTATTCGAGAGTCAGGAAACATCTCAGGATTGAATCGACCCCTCGACAATATAGAGTGTTACTGATAGTAAGATAACTTTTGTCTAATTGATGCAACTTTTGACGCTCATATTTTGAAAAAGCTAAGGGAAACCTTGCAGTCTAGAGATAAAAAATGAGATATCCATACCAAGGACCCTGTGAAGAGATGAGGAAAACATGTTCATGAGGGAATGACTCTTCATAAATAATCTCTTCTCCATAAGGCATCTCAGAGATCAACTCGACAAATACCAAATATTTTTTGGATTTGGAAGACTAGAATTCGAGATAAAAATCTTGCAAAATCACAATCGATCGATTGTATTTTCTCCCAGTCACTCGCCTACTGAGAAAAAATTGAAATGGATTGACTGCTAGCTGCTAGACAACATGGAAAACTACCAAAGATAATTTCTCAATGGGAGAATACCAGAGTTCAAGACCCACCAAGCCTCAACTAAGGTAGTAAACAACATGCTCACAAAGAGCATCGTCTTCCTAAACGAGAACCATACTGATAGTAGATTCTACTGTAGCGAGATACAAAATGAATTCTTTGCTATAATAAGGTGGAATCAATAACGAAGTAGAGATCAATGCCTTTTTCAAATCACTGAACGAGCGTTGAGAAAAGTCATCCAAAAAGAATGGAACTCCTATCTTTAACAACCTCATAAATACTTTCGTCACTTCGGCATAATTAACAATAAATCTCCTTAAGAAATTGACTTTACGTTGTAGACTTTGAAGCTGAAGAATTGAAGATGGGGGAGGAAACTGAAGTATTTCCTCAACCTTGAAGTGATCTACCCAAATCCGTTTTGTAAACACGATGAATCCCAACAACCGATCAGATGTGACGAAGAAAATGAACTTATTAGGAATCAAATGAATTTTATAATAACAACACCATTCAAAAAATTGACAAAGGTATGAAGGATGATCAATTATTTTTCGATAAAAAGAAGCTAAATCCTCCAAATATGCTTCGATAATATGCCTGATGTTGTGGAAGGCATAGGACATGGCCCGTTGGAAAGTAGCTCCAACATTTTTAAGGCCAAATGAGATATATTTTGTAAGAAAATGTACCCCGGGGGAAAATAAAAGCATTCTTATGTTGATCTTCAGGACAAATAGTAATCTGATTGTATCCTAAAAAATTGTCCATGAAGGATAAAATATCATTCCCTGCAAACTCATTAATCATCTGATCAATAAACGGTGTGGGGTAATTATATTTTCGAAATGCCTTATTAAAATCCATGAAATCAATGCAAACTCAGGTTTTTCCTTGTTTCTTGTCCACGGGCACTGGATTCAAAACCCACTCAATTAACGGAACGGGGTATATGAAACCCACCATTAGTAGCTTCTCAACCTCGGCCTTGATAGCTGCAGCCTTCCTAGGGTTGACCAGATGAAGCATCTTCTGTATAGGCTTATAATTTTTGTAATTATTGATCTCATGCTCGAAAATAGATGGATCTATACCAGGCATTTCCTCATAATACCAAGTGAACACATCCTGAAATTCTCGAAAGATATCAGTGTAATTCTGAATCTCTTCAGGGGAAAATTAAACTCCAATTAAGACATTCTAAATAACGTTGGGATCCATGGATATGTTCACTATGGTAGTAGTATAAATAATAGCCATGTTCCCTTTAGCAAAAACCTGTGCTAGAGCTAAGGGTTTCAAAACTAGGTGAACAGAACCAGAGGATTGAAGGTTAGACAATTTTTTTTTAACTTCTCGCAATTCTGGTAGAAAATAAGACCGATGATGAAAATCATCCCATGGTATTTCTACACCAGTCATTGCTTCAAGGATATCCTCTTCAGATGGAAGAGTGGTAGTAAGGAAATCCTGAGCAGAAGATGAACTAAGAGTCAAAGTCGGAGCCACTTCTCCCTCCAACTCATTTGGTGAAAGAGAAACAATAATGGAGTTTGGAGATTCAACAATATATTGATAGGAAATATCAGCTGCAGACATAGGGAATGTCATTCTACCCACTTGAACTTCCTTTAATGTGGAAGTAGGATAAGGAAAGGTCCAAGGGTCCGAAAAATAATGAGCTCAAAAGAACTCTTTTCGAGTAAGAACCCAGGAGGATGAGATAACATGAATATGAACTGAAGGAGGTAGAATATAAAAAATACCCATCAACGATGTCTACATTCCAACCCCCAAAATTCTCAACAAGTTTTTTGGAATCATTTTCCAAGGGTATGGTAGAGTCAGTAGATGCACTTGGATCTACAAGAGAACAGTCCATTTGGTCAACAGTGACAATCCTCCCTTCGTGGGAAAAAAAAAAGATCTGAAATAATGAGGAAGAAATATCATCCATCTCATAAATCCAATTCCAACCTAATTGAAGTTTGTAGTCTAAATTTTCATCCACTATCTCGACCTCAATATTGATAGTTTTACCCCCAACACAGATGGGTAAAGCTAGAAAATTGCCATGTGGCCTGTCAGAATGACCATCAAATGCAGTAAGAAGAGTAACTGAAGGGACATCTGAAGGTCATACAATGGCTTTCCAACATGAGATAGACATGACGCATGTGGAAGCACCCTCATCAATTACTATTCAAAAAGTATTGATCTTCCGATATGTAGATTTAATCTGAAAATCCATGTGATGAGGAAGTCTCTTCTTAAAATTCGACATGTCAAATGTGAGCATAAGATATTTTTTTGGATCAACAACTCCAATGAGAGTGAGAAATGCACTCCTTTGTGATGGGCATGACTAGAGTACCTCTAACACAGACATGGCACAAGGGCTTTGGGCTAGATCTTTTACAATGGAGCAGTTATAGGGAGCCTTAGCATTAAGATTGATCTTCGTATGCGTTGTAGACCCTTTCCACATCTGAGGTATAGGATCAACTGCAGGCCTCTTGATATGGAGTGGCTCAGAATTACTAGGAGAACCCTTAGCTTTCAAAGACTTAGCTTCACTATAATCACAAGATCTCGTAGCAATATCAGCGTGAGAACTCATCATATATACTGATGGATTTTCCCCTTCCTGGTTGCCCCTTGCAAGAGATCCAATATTAGTGTTCGTGCCAGCAAGTAGCTGATTCCCTTGGGGAAAAGGGTCTGTTAGTAGAGCCTGGGAACTGGAAGAACCCTGCTGAGCTAACAAGAGTTGAGCATCCTAAATTTTCGAGCAGAGGTGAGTAAGATGGTCTCCAGTGCATAAATTGCATGGAAACTTAACCTTATTATTATTGTCCCTCTTACCCTCTCAAACACTATATTTGGAGCTTTTCGCATTTCCTTTCCAATCCTTGTATTTATTCTTATTATTTTTTCCCTTCTCCTTCCCATCAGATTATTGATTTACTTTGGGTTTAGAAGCCTAAACAAAATTAATATTCGAGGCCTGAGACAGATTCAAAACCGACGACGTAGCTTGGCCAGAAGGAGCAGATTGTAAAGGAATCTGCTACAATTGATTTAGCAGATTAGTCATGCCACTATCAATCATACTGATAAGCCTGTCAGCATAAGGACCTGGCTTCATTTTGGATAAATATAGCTTGGAATGAGGAGCATCTGGAAAAATCCTATTAAGGACCCAAGACTGAGAATATATTAGTTCTCACAGTTGAGCCCTAAAGATAATCTATTCCTCAGAAAATACACCAGAGAGGGATACATACTTTGATATTTATGGTTGTAAGTATTTAAGAAACCATTCGAGAAGAAACTCATTCAGAATCTGGGCTTTGATGAGCCTCTTCCTTCTCCTCCATTCCTGAATATTATTAGAAATGTGTGCTTCCTTGTCCTACTAGAAATTGTCTAGGAGATCAGTCTTGACATCGTAACGAAGAAGAAACTAAAAATGGTTCAGAAACATAGTATCCAACTTGCCAAAAGTAGAAAAACTTACCCCTATCAGATCAATGTACCATTTTTTAGTGTTTCCCAATTATGCTGCATTGAAATAGGCTCAAACTAATTGAATCTTTGATAAGGGAGTTGGACGAACACCATAAGTGGAAATTGGTAACATGGTCAGCCGGATCCTAACCGATCTTCCCTTCAAATTTTGGAATATCTAAGGGAAGTTTAGTTTGGACCGGAGGCCAACTCAGACTATATAGAATAGCATCATTCATCAATTTTGATAAATTTTGAAATTTTAAAGTTTCCAAGAAAGGTAAGCACAGACGAGATTGATAATTCCATCCCCCAAAGGAAGGATTCCCAACATTTTGAAAAGAATACGCTGGATTTGTTGAGGCACGAGGTTTCTAGAGATTGTTCATAGAAAAGGCTGAGTCATAAGAGAGACCTTGTGGCCCAAAGGCATTCGGAGAAGGACCCCATCCCATCATAGGATTATTATAAATAGGGATATTTCCTCCAATCGAAGTGTTAAATGAAGAAGAAACCCCTTGGTAATGGCTCCATGCATTGGAGAATGGATAGAAACCCTAAGAAGCACCTAGAGAAGGGAAAGGTGCATTCCCTTGCTAACCAGAGAAAAACTAATTTCGAGCTCCCAACCCTATAAAAGCAGTGTTCCAGCTTGAAAACTAATTATAGCTTTGGCCTCCAATGAATGGATTGAATCCTTGATTTTTAGAGGTGAAAGGAAAAGATCCAGAGGAAGGGTTTGAGTGAGGAATATGACCACTTCCGAAGGGAAAAACTTGAAAAGAAGATGACTCACTAGCCATTGAAGGCATAGGTGCAAAGATAACAGAAGCAACAGTGAAGGAACTAGAAGGAATTGCACTAGATGGAATTCCAAAAGAAAAGGGACCAGAGTGGGAAGGAAATGCTTGGGTTCTCCCACTCATAGACGAAATAGAGGCAGAGCCAAACATAGCAAAAATAGAAGTGATAGTTAAAATAGAAATAATACCCCCTCCTTCAACCGAAATAGGAGTATGCACACTTGCAGTGCTCATAGCCGAAGTTGTGTTCCTAGCCGTAGCCATCACAAGAAAGGGATAAGTATGGGGGCTAGTTGGTCTCTGATACGTAGGCCCAATGTACAAAGGAACGTCCAGAAAACTGGCAGGAAGAGGAGAGGAAGGAATACCTGGAGGTTGAGGAACCTGTTCAACTTAAACTTCCTCTACTAGAAACAATACTCTAGAGATGAGTGGAGTACTCATATCTATAATACCACTAGTACTAGGACCACCCATAGAAACAAAAACCCTAGTCATAGGATCAATATCTGATGCATTCGAAACTACTGGATTAAAATCACCCATTGAATTCCTCCTACTCATTCTTGAGGAAGGCTTGGCACTCGCAAGAGAAATCCCACGAAACCTCCTCAATCGACGAGGCAATCTGTCAGCTAGATTTAATAATTATGAGATTAATTAGACTAAAAAATTTAAGAATTTATGAAAATATAGGAGCAAAGAGCACACTCTATCAGAAGTCCCTAAAGATACAACACTCAAGAAACCTTCAAGTATTTCTGCTCTAGGTGATTAGGACCGGACACCAAAATACAAGAAATCCAATAAAAGGATCTTCCAAAAATAGTCTGGGGTAATTACACCCTAGGCCTACTAGCGAAGATATCATAAACAATTATTCTGACCTCCTAAAAAAATCCTTTTTCTGGTGCAAGTACCCGAGCTTCACAAGGGCACCCTCTATAAGTACTAATGAAAGTGATACAATGTCTTCCTCAGGTACCATGGGTATTCCCCCTCGTAATCACCTATGTGATACCTAGGAAAGGCAACTAAGGGCACCAGTCTGTATCGGCAGCCGGGCGGAACGATCTTAGGTCAAGATTCAACAAATAGGAGAGGGGGTATCTCTCTTCTTTGCCTTCACTATCCCTCATGCTTAACTCTCTAGAGATAGAGATTTCTCGGTCCAGTTAATGGAGTTATATTTCACTCATTAATCAACTTTCTATGTTTGACAGTTTTGAGTGGCCTTGGAGAGTTAACTCTCCACTCACCTATTCCAAGGCCCTATGACCTAGACTAGTTGGTGTATAATTAATGACAACAAAAAAAATTCTAGTTCATTTTAGTTAATCGCTTTATTTTAGATGGCTTTTATTTAAGTCATGGGTATATGGAGATGCAGGTTATAATGTTTTCAATGGAAAAGAAATCAATAGAAAACCTACTACATGAAGATACAATTTTTTCCTTTAAATGAAAATAGATTTCTACTTGTGTTCTATGAAGCAATTAATAAACAAAAATGTGCCTTTTTTCTTTTCAATGTCACTCTTCACACACTTCGGAAAACTACCAAAAATACTAGAATGATTAATGGTGCAACTAATGCAAAAACTGCCGATGATAGATGCAAATCCTAGGACTAATCACAAAGGGAAGCAAAAGAGAGTTTCTAAATAAGATTTTTTCAGTCACTTTCACAGAAAAGAAAATAAAAATCCAAACAAGGACTTCTTTGCATACAAAAATTCCAAAACAATCTTTATAAAAAAGAGAGAAATCCAAACAAGGAATTCTTTCGAAACCAAGCAAGTGAACAGAAAACAAGAAACTAGAAAATTACTCCAAAATGGATGAAAACCGTGAAAAGAAAACCAAAGAAAAAGCAACGGAATTTTTTTCTTTTTTTATGGATTTTCGCTTTTAAGGAAACAAGAAAATTTCAATGAGACAAGCACAAAACTACCAAAGTTCTCAAACCGAGAAAATGAGCCAACAAGGGAACTCCCAATGCACAAGCCAACTATGCTACTTTTGTAGTGGGACTCAAACAAACAAAAAGAAGTAACTGAATCAAGAAACTGATTCAAAACAATAGTATAAATTTCCAGCAAACAAAAAATTCAAAAAACCAAAGAAAGGCTAGTTCAAGATTCACTAGAAAGTTGATCCCAAGAAACAATAAAACCAAGAAATTCAAGAAGGAAAGAACCAAAAAGTGAAGCAATGCATAAGGAAAAAACGAGAAAATTGACAAAGGATCACTATTCTCAAAGGTCAGAACATCTAAGAGCTTTAGAAATAATTCTTGGTGGTAGAACTACAATTGAAACTTCACCAAATAGATAAAATGCTACAATGACTAGGTCTTCACTTGAAAAAGAGAGAAACTGACATAAAACCAAAAGAATCACAGTCTAGAAACCTAAGAGGTTCCACAGGGATGACCAACAAGAGACAATAAAGACTTACAGGGTCCCAAAGTTTACTAGACATACACAGATCCATTGTTTGAAACACGCGTGTATACGTGACTATAGCGAAAGAAACATGCATATATGTGGGTCCCTTTGCAAAAAATATCAGGTACATGTGGCTGTGTACACACGAAGTAGTGTATAGAAAATGAAATAAGGAAAAAAAAACCCGGGCCTGATCCAAAAGATCAGGGTCGGCCTTGATGGGAAAAGAACCTACTAGACTGAAAAAGTGATCAAACTGTCAGGGAGCTTACAAGATAGATAAAAACAACCCAAATTAGGAATTAAACGGATGTAATCCCCAGTGGATTCACCAATTCTTTTATGGGAAAGGCTACCCTAAGCTCTGGGTTGAGGTACCTAACAGATTGGATGGCATACCATCACAAGAAACATTATAATTGTCATTTTTAATGATTGAACTATAAAATTGAGGACAAACGACCTTTTTCGTTTGTCCTAGGTTTAGGGTCGATCCTGTAGGGTAAAAACCATCTGCTACTCCTCATGCTTCAAAACCTACAAAGAAATCAAGACAAAGCAGAAAAACTAGTTACACAGCTTATATGTCCTAAATGTCACCATCTTAGCATATATAATCTCATAAAAATAACATGAAATAAACCATTCAAGGTCATTGAACATGTATAGGATACATATAACACAAATACATTAGAAATGGGACAGAGCTTCTTTTATTGATATTATGTAAATAAAAGGTGGAGAAATCACTGGAGATCTACCACGACTATAATCTTAACCGTCCTCTGGATCTGTACAGCCCTAGCCTCACAAATCATCTTCCATAAATGGTGCACAAAAGATGTCACATAAAGTGGGGGTGAACGTCACAAGGAAACAAGGTTTTCCTAAACTAGGGAAGTGCAGGAAGCATAGGGGAATATCATACTTGATAAGGGCTATAACAGGCTATAACATCAATACCATTCTCTCCCCCCCCCCCCCCCCCTCCTCAGGCCATTCCCTTGAGGTATATTTATACTTCCTCAAATTAGTTTTTTCAATTGGGGAACAATTGGGCCACATGATGGGGTACTTAAGTTACAAGAAAAACCAATAAAACCCACATCATTAGTTGGAAGTTTTTATATTTTTTAATATTTTAAATAGAATACGTTGGTCAGTTATGGATGGACCCGTGTCTACATGTGGAAAAAACTAGGCAGAGTCGCGTATATATTTTAATTTTTTTTTTTTAAGAAATGTAATCAATTCTAAATGGAAGGGATGCCCAAGGCCAAAGAATAAGTCATCAAGTATATAAAGGTGACAAATGATGCTATAAAAATAAAGAAAATAGAACAAAGCTTGAGGAAAAGTCAAAGAAATGTACCTTTATTGGATATGGTGTTAATGATTTTGGTTATCGCTTATATGATTATGAAAATCATAAAATCATTAGGAAAAAAGATGTAATATTCAATGAAAAGGTCTTGCATAAGAATCAATTGCAAGAAAAGAAACAGGAAAAAGAAAAAAAATAATACACAATTCATGATGAGATCACAGAAAAAGTAAAGGTGCCTGAAAATAATAATAATCAACAACCACAACAAAGATGTAACATTCTGAATTAGGAAAAATAGGAATATAGATCATAAAACTGGAAAATGCAGTAAAATATCAATACATCAATAGGAGCAAATAATAGAGCCATTTTATTACACATTATAGCAGAAAAATGAGTACAACATCTTGTGGAAAAGGCACTCAAGTTAGGCAAAACAAGCTTCAAATGACTCAATACATAAAATATGAAATGCAGCTGCTACATAAAATGTAGGAAGACGATGACTGCGTAGTTGTATGGAGAATAAATAAACAGTAAAAATAAAAATACATTGAACTATAGATATATTTCTTAGAAAATGTCAGGATCAAAGATCTAGGCTTTCTAGCACCAATCTAAGACAACGTACAAGGGGTTTCCAGAAATACACAATATGAAAGTTGCAACCCTAGGAATAAATAATGCACTACAACTGGGTGAATGATTGGAGGTGGCTTCTATAATATAAAAATTTCTTAAACTCCTCCCAATAGATCCTCCAGATGAAGGGTTGCTCCCCTCACTGGAAAACAAACTCGCAAAGTTGGGCACTAAGCCCTCCACTACAACTGACCTGCAAAATAATGCAGTTTCTGAAGGATACTATGCTACTGAAGATTGTTGAAGCTTGGTCTGATGTTGGATGGTGGAAATGAAGCTCAAGGAACCTCCCAATAGGTATTTCGCATGAAATACTGCTCCCCCCCAAGTGGAAAACAGGCTCACAAACTTGGGTACTTGGCCCTCCATTATAAATACATTGCAAATTACACAATTCCTGAAGCAGACTATGTTGCTAATGATGAATGAAGCTTTTCTTGATTCTAGATAGTGGAATGAAGCTCAAAGGAACCTCTCTTGAATGGGCACTGGAAGTGCCCTGAGGATGAGGGTGGGATTTCTACTCGAGAACACCCTTGTGCTAAATAGCACAACAGACTCCACTAAACAGCTAAAGCATGCCAAAAGTCATAAAAGACAAAACATAAAATATATTTAAAATTCCTTCTATGGAAACCATCTTCTTCCTTATATGCTTGGTGAGATTCCTCACCCCTAGTCCCACTCATTAAATATGCTACTCTGATGCATACACTCCTTCATCAAATCTACGTCGTCCTCCAATAAATCTACACTACCTCCATGACAACATTGTTGATTTGGTCAAACTTGACCCCATCCACATGCTTTAGCCCCTATTCACACCCAAGAGTGTTTCATTCAGCTGATACAGTGATCCACATTCACATTAGGAGTGGTTTTATTCCTACTAAAGATATTTATGGGTCTCTCTACCCTCTTATTCATCTATCTAAATGAAAAAAGAAAAAATTAATATTCCAACTAGCTTAAAGCCAATTAGGAATATTACAGTCCTCCCCTCCCAAATTTTTCTTGTCCTTAAGCAACTGCAAGGATGGACGCTGCAAAATATCCTCTCCTTCCCCTGTAGCATCCTCATCCAATAAATTTCTCCACTCAATTAGATGTTCTTCAATCAACCTACCCCTTAGTTGCTCCTCCCAAGTGTCTGTTGGGTGTTGGTTTTACACATTTTTCCCTACACTTATCACCCTTATCTTGCTTCGTAACCTTAAGTTACAGTATTATCTTTACACTATTTCCCACCTTTTTACCCTGACTTATGCTGTTTCACCTTGCTTTTGTTATTTTTCCAATTCAACAATTATTATGATCTATTATACCTTTTTATGACTAACTGATGGTGAATGTTTGGAGAAAGATCGATGGTATTTTGTTGTCCTTTCAAATGTTAAAGGTCCAAGCATGGAGTTCACAGAAGCAGTTTTGATGGTGCTGTTACAGCAAAGCGATGTTTTTGCACCATGTTGTTACAGACTCGCCAACAATTGTTGCTACACCCTGTTGTTATAGAATCGTTGGTGAATCGCTGATACAGTTGTACCATTGACCACTCTTGTCTATATTGTTTCTGATCTGTTCCTTGGCGGTTTCACTACAGCTGTGTTTTGTTATGATAGTTGTAGGAGTTATCAACATTATATTTTTGGGATAATAACCTAAGGGAAGTTCTCATTATAATCTTTTAATTCCTAATCATAACTTTATTAGGGAGTGGTTATAATTGTATGAGTTCTATTTCAATCAGTATGAGAATCATAAGATTCTCATGACTGATCTAATCCTAAATTTTCTAATGTAACAAATATATATCTCTCGACCCTAGAGGTCAAGAGGCTAGCGAAGAACAATGTTATTTACCTCTGTAATTGTGTTTAGATTAATACAGATCATATTGTGTAATATTCCTTTTTCAGAAATATCACAAGTCCGTGCCAGAGATTGACTGCGGGGGAATTTACTGAATATGTCACCTTCTAAAGAAGGGTGAGATTCGGAGGCTTTCTAGCCCTTTGCAGACTCTGTCTATAGATATGTGAAATATTCTAGTAGGAATGGCTAGCAACCCAAGCCTGAAAAAGACATTTTCCAAGAATGGAGGCAACAGGATTTGATCCCTGGTTTGGGATCCTTCAAATATGTCTGTTTGGAGCTAAAATCCTGAAGTGGACTCAAAACAAATCTTTCTAGGAGCTTGAGATAAGCCTCCTTCACCTGTATCTTCAGAAAAGGGCCCAATGAAGAGGGTTGCAACAGTACTTTGCTCAATAAAGGAAATGGCAGCGTTATTTCTAAGGAGTTATTCACATGAATATGAAATCACCCTTTAAATACATATGCAACATAAAATGTAGACAAACTCTTGAGAAATCAATTACTCAAATCAAGTAAAGAGTCTCAATCAGACATGTGCATAGAAATGGAAAGAAACAATGCTTGCATAGTTTATTCCCAACTAAGACTGCACAGTCTATGGAGGTACTACAGCAGTAGATACATGTACATGAATGATACAGCAATGTAAGCTCAAATAAGAAAGGGGGATCAAGGCTTCTACCCCTGAAAAGACAATACAACCATCCTCTAAAACGATTGGGTGAAAACTAGACAAAATGGCATTTTTACCAAAATGCCGGAGTAGATGGGTAGCCACTGCAACCCAATAGAAATTGGAGATGAAAGGATATTGCTAAATATGATTCCTTTGCTGAAATATCTCCTTTATTCAATCTTCTAGATGAAAGGCTATCCTTTCATAGAAGATCTCACCACCCACCAAAATGTTGCAACCCTCACTGCAAATGCTCTCTATGAACTGCGCAGTCAAGGAAGAGGTATGCTCTTCTGCTGATGGAAATGATTGGCCCAATGCCAAAGATGATGGATTTAAGATCAAAAACTCCCTCACTAATTTCCCAAAGGAATGGAGACTCCCTCCTCTAAAATACAATGTCAGAAGTGTGTTGTGGAACCCTCCCTTGCAACACCCAGCTACACAACTCAACCACCAATGGAGACTACGATGGAGCTGAATGGGATGCTTTGGCCTCAAGCCAAAATATGGGGAATTTGAAGAAAAATCTCTTCCAAGAGCTACTCCATGGAAGAGATGGGATTCCTGCCTGGGAACACCCAGTGCTAGCAGCACTGCATCTCAGCTAAACAGCCAGAGAATGCTCTTGTCTAAGAAGACAAGCAAAATGATAATATAAAGCATGAATGAGAATGGCTGCTTCATTATCCTTTTAAACAAGTGAAGTGTGATTTTTCATGGGCCCCACACTTTAGGGTTTCCTCTCTAGAATGATCTCCTCATGCAAACTGTGTTGGCCCACCAAGTGAAGCTTATCTTCTGTATCTGCGCAGTCAACTTGGCCTCTCTTAGAATTATCCATCTAAAATTTGTCGATTTTCACACATGGGGTGTGAAATCCAGTTCTTTATTGATCCCCTTTCACATTTTAAGGGTTCCTTATTCATATTTTTATTAACAATGGGTTTTCTTACCCATCTATTCTCCTCCTAAAGAAAAAACAAAAGTTTTTAAAGTTCCATAAAATTTTGGAACATTACAGTCCTCCCCTCCCAAATGTTGCTTGCCCTTAAGCAACTTGCAAGGATAGAGCTGAAGGATTTCCTCTGCCTCCAAATGTAGCATCTACTTATGATTAAATCCCCATGAAGAATGAGATGTTGTATCAACAAGAGTCTCCATATTGTTCCTCTCAAGTAATGTAAACTAGCCAGTGTGGCCATCATCATGAACATGGAGTGTACTCAAGAAGGAAATAAGGTGTTTTCTAGAGGTATCCTTGAGGCATGGTGTCAAAATGAATTGGGAATAACATTCCCCTCATGTGAATCTTCCATCCCCAAGAAATCATCCACAAGAATCTAGTCACCTCTAGATAAGGCAACTGTTGAACATCTTCTTCCACCTTGACCTCCAAAAAAGAAGGTGGGCTAAAAATTTGAAAGTGGTAGGCATCATAACCTACCCCACGATGTTCATCTCTCCACTCTTGAAAATTTTAGAGAGAAGGCTGCTCTTGGGTTTCAGAAATGTTGCCCTCAAATGGCAAGACAAAGTTTGGATCTCCAAAGGTCTTCCCTCCTCCATTATGAATCAATTTGGCCCAATGTCTCTCCTTTGTGATGGGAAGGAAATCAACACCATCATATGTTTCCCCATCACTCTCATGGCTCACCTCAAGAAGAAATAAGTGCTGAAATATGGTGGCCACATCTTTTCCCATGCTCCACTTAGAGCATGCCCTGCAAAAAGTATGGGGTTCTTTTCCCCCAAAGGACACATCTATCTTAGGTGACCTTCTTCTCATCATGCTCCCATCCATAGTGTGATCTATATCAGAATAGAGAGCCAAAATAGAAGTCATGTTGGCTTCCACATATAGCAAGTGAGTGAGACATTGATCCTTCTGATGCAACCAGCACAGTTTGAGCATAAACTGCAATAGAGAATGATAAAAGATGTGGTTCCTCAACCACCAGTTTGCTGCTACATTCTCCTCATGTATTTGGAGAAAATGTGTGATGTATGATTCATGGTGAGCATGTCCTCCAAAATACAAATCCCCCCCAAGTCCATCAAGGGGATGGCCATCAACTATTCTCTTGGCCCCAAGTAGACCAAAGAGCCTTTGACAAAGATTGCTCCTCCTCGGAGCAATATCCTGCATATATATGGTTAAGGATTCAACATTTAAATCATATAAATGAACAATATACTTACCATTTTTTCTGCTCATGCAAAGGGAGCAACTCATAGATGAATCTCTCCTCTTCCTCCCAAGGAAAAGAAGTGACTGTGCCCATTCCTCCAAAGAGTGGTCTTCATATACTGCTCCCATGCCAACTGTAAAAGTGGGGAGGTTGTTGTCCCTCCCTTGCTTCCATTGCCACAACGCAGGTACTGAAAGGAGAGTGGGTAAGAATGATAGTGAGTGGATGCTACCCTCTTCTTTGGTTTTACCCAAAACCCCCAGCGCTGCAACAAGTTGTCCCAAGGCCTCCACACTGCTAAAATCAGTGATTGATGCCTCACTGTTTGAAGCATCTATCCTCCTTTTCTGAACCAGTGGCCTCCTTGGTGTGATGTCTCCACTCAATGAGACATTCTCCTTTGAAGATGATTATATACATGGATGAACAACCTTGTCCATGCTTCCACTGCATAGCTTAATCACCTTCCTAGCTGTAATGACCTCCAAAAACGGATAGAGATGGGCGTTCCTCATCACATGGTGCTGGGTCTCCCCTCTATCTTCTTCCTGAATCTTCATGGATTTACACCTCATCTTCCATGGCACATGTGAATCATGAAGTGTGCCTTTATCTCCATGCATGAGATCTTGGGGACCTTCTTGCAAAGACACAAGAATCCCTCTATTTGGAGCAAAAGCTTCTTCCTCCTCTACATGAGGTACTAGATGATCTATAGATTCGGCAGCGTTGTTGCCCTTTGTTTCTGCAATAAAGTTGGGCAACATCTCAATAATATGATCCACCTTTGAAAAGAGAGAGCTCTTTTTTTTTTTGCTCAAACGTGTGGGATGAAAGTTTGGCCTCCAACAAGGCTTGATGCAAGTCTTAAGCTCCTCCAATGGTTTCTTGAGGTGGTACTGCGTTTCTATGCAAGGGTTTTGTTTGAGACCCTTGGTTTAACTCCATCTCATGAGTTTCAAGAATTTTCTGATAAAATCTTTTCACTAATGACTTAGTGAAATTTATATAAGATGAATCTTTAACATTCTCAAAAGAAATGGACTCAAGTTTCCACCATGCATGAGCCTTACCTCTCAAATGCAGCACTGCAACCTTGATGATTTCCTCTTCTGAAATTTGGTGCTTTTTTTGGAAGGTGTTTGGCTCCTCCACCCAATCTTTGGTTGAATATGAAGGTGAAATTCCAAAATTAGATAGATGAGATCTATCTTGTTGCTCCTTCCCCTTCACCTTGCTCTTGCAAAACTCAGAAAAAGTGGGCTGATTTCTGAATCCTTGAGTGTGAGACTCATGCTCCTTCAAGAAATCACTAAGGGTTTCTTCCTTAGTCACCTTTCCTCCTTCTTTCATCTCCCTCATAGGAATGCTGGGCTTTTGACTGTGCTATTCATCATGGTGTGTGGCTGCATGCTTACCCTCATCATGTGCAAACCTAGGGCTTCCTTCAATGTTGAACCCTCTTTGAGATTCTCCATCAATCTCCCTCCTAACCTTCCTGAAATCTACATGTGTGCCCTGCATAGATTTGGGAAGAAGACTTGTGAGTACTTTCTTCTCCTTTCTTCCAAGAGATGGAGTCTATCTCCTGCTCAACTCTTTATTTCCTCCTAGATGAGAATAGGAAGTGCAGGGGTCTTCCTTTTCTATTTTCTCTTCATCCTTGGGGAGGTTCTTCTTCTTCTAAAAAATGGATGAGATCAATATAATCCTCTTCATCTTATTTTCTCTTTCCTGGGCTTTGAAGGCCACAGGCTGAGCCAAGAAAGATGCTCTGATACCACTGTAATATTCCTTTTTTAGAAATATCACAAGTCTGTGCCAGAGATTGACTGCAGGGAATTTACCGGATATGTCACCTTCTAAATAAGGGTGAGTTCCGGGGGCTTTCTGGCCCTTTGCAGACTATGTCTACAGATATGTGAAATTCCCTAGTAGGAATGGCTGGCAACCCAAGCCTAGAAAATGCATTTTCCAGGGATGGAGGCAGCAGGATTTTATCCCTAGTCTGGGATCCTTACAATATGTCTGTATGGAGCTGAAATCATAAAGTGGAATCAAAACAAATCTTTCTAGGAGCTTGAGATAAGCCTCCTTCACATGTATCTTCAGAAAAGGGCCTAATGAAGAGGGCTGAAACAACACTTTGCTCAATAAAGGAAATGATAGCGTTATTTATAAGGAGCTATGTCACATGAAGCTGAAATCACCCTTTAAATACATATGCAGCAGAAAATGTAGACAAAATCTTGAGAAATATATTACTCAAATAAAGTAAAGAGTCTCAATGAGACATGTGCATAGAAATGGAAAGAAACACTGCTTGTATAGTTTATTCCCAACTAAGACTGCGCAGTATATGGAGGTACTGCAACAATAAATACATGTACATGAATGATACAACAATGTAAGCTCAAATAATAAAGGGGGAGTATGGATTCTACCCCTGAAAATACAATACAACAATCCTCTAAAAGGATTGGGTGGAAACTAGACAAAGTGGCATCTTTACAAAAATGCCAGAGTAGCTAGGCAGCTACTGCAACCCATTAGAAACTGGAGATGAAAGGAGCTTGCTGAATATGATGCCTTTGCTGAAATATCTCCTTTATTCAATATTCTAGATGAAAGGCTGATCCTTTCATAGAATATCTCACCACCCACCAAAATGCTGCAACCCTCACTACAAATGCTCTCTATGAACTGCGCAGTCAAGGAAGAGGGATGCTCTTCTACTGATGGAAATGATTGGACCAATGCCAAATATTATGGATTGAAGATCAAAAAATCCCTCACTGATCTCCAAAAGGAATGGAGACTCCCTCCTCTGAAATACAATGCCGGAAGTGTGTTGTGGAACCCTCCCCTGCAATACCCAGCTACACAACTCAACCACCAATGGAGACTATGATGGAGATGAATGGGATGCTTTGGCATCAAGCCAAAATATGGGAAATATGAAGAACAAGCTCTTCCAGGAGATAATCCATGGAAGAGATGAGATTCTTGCCTGGGAACACCCAGTGCTAGCAGCACTGCATCTCAGCTAAACAGCCAGAGAATGCTCTTGTCTAAGAAGACAAGCCAAATGATAATCTAAAGCATGAATGAGAATGGTTGGTTCATTCTCATTTTAAAAAATTAAAGGGTGATTTGTCATGGGCCCCACACTTTAGGGTTTCCTCTGTAGAATGATCTCCTCCTCATGCAAACTATGCTGGCCCACCAAGTGAAGCTTATATTCTCTATCTGTGCAGTCAACTTGGCCTCTCTTAGAATTATCCATCTGCAATTTGTCTCTTTTCACACATGGGGTGTGAAATATAGTTCTTTATTGATCCCTTTTCACATTATAAGGGTTCCTTATTCATATTTTTATTATCAATGGGTTTTCTTACCCATTTATTCTCCTCATAAATAAAAAACAAAAGTTTTTAATGTTCCATAAAATTTTGGAACATTTACATATTATTACTACTGTTACATGTGTGATTCCATTTAAGTTCGGTTAAAGTTTCTTTTCTACCTACACCCTGCTAGGGAGGAAGGGCGCTCCTTCTTAGCAGGGATTGTAGTGTTTATAATATCTGTGTGTTTATGTAATTGGATTTAATTTTATGTATCATTAGAGTGTTGTTGCTGACGGTTCAGCTAAGAATATATCTTATTAGATTTCTATACTTTATATGTTGTTACACATGTGATTAATAAAGACACCAGCTGGGTGCTTATTGTGTGGAAATTTAACAAATCAATTGAAGTGTGATTTCAATCTTGTGGATTCTTTTATTTCTGTATGAGTGATTTATTTCCAGCATTATACTTCAGCAACAATTTATTTTCTTTGAGACTGCTTCTGGTTGATGTATCAGCACAGACAATGCTATTGTCATCGGAATAACAAATGTCCCTGGATTGATAATTAAATGTTTTTTTCTCAGTCATTACTAACTGATTTCTAGACTCCAACATTTTGGTACTGTTGTCGGGGATGGCAGTGGTGATCCAATCAATCAGATTTGTTTCTTAGAAGTGAAATTTCTGTGTGGTTTTTTTATATGGAGTATCTCCAACGATACAATTGTTGGGTAGTAAGACGAGAGGTAAGAACCTACACAATGCTCTAATAGGCTTGAGCGAGCTCACCAATGTCTTACTGGGATACTTAGGAAATTGAATTTCTGAGCATTTTGTCTTTTGTTTAGAGTGTTTCCAGTGTTGCAATTGAAGTTGGTAAGACAAGAGGTAAGAACCTGCGCATCACTCTAACAAGCCTGAGCGAGCTCACCAATGCCTTGCTAGGACACTTAGGAATTGAATTTTGGGTTTTTTTAGGGTGTCTTCAGCTATACAGTCATTGGGTGGTAAGACGAGAAGTAAGAACCTATGCACTGCTCTAACAAGCTTTAGCGGGCTCAGTGCTGTAGAAAATTAAGCACTTATACGATGAACTGATATGCATAGGGCCCATGTGTGACAGTAGGATAGCCTCAACATCTAAAAACACCCCCCACTCTACTAACTAGAGGAAATACAGGTCGTAAAAAGGAAAATAAAAGCGCAGATTTGGGAAGGAAAACATTCTTTAGAGACTTGATTGCAAGAGAAAAAAAGGAAAAGTCCACTTCATATAGAGATAATCGAAATACAAGACCACAAAAACTGACTACCACATTAAGGCCTGTACCATCGGTGTCTTCTCTATCTAGACCTCACCATCCTTCGAAAAAAATATCCACTCCTGATAGCAAAACTCTACATTCAAAACAATAATGGAGAATCATTGACCAGGATTTGAGAATTGAAGGACACGGAGAGACCAATGGGGACTATTAGGAACCTGAGAAACAACAACTAGTTAATCATCAATTGGACATTGGTATTGATGTCAAATAGTTGGTCCTAGAATAGAAAGATCCTTTTATTTGCCAGTCTTTCGTGCATTTGGAGGGCGGCTCATCTCATCAGGAAGAATCAGTCATGGGGGACGAGAATGTCAAGATCGATTTCTCTGTCACCTTTTAATTCCCAATAGCAGAAACATGGGATGAAGCTCCTATGAAGAACATCCCTTTATCATTCGTACCATCCTTTCAGGGGATGGCTGTTGAAGATCCTGATACCTTCCTGTTCGAATTTGATGTGCTGTGTAGAGGTTATGACTACAATTCAGATGCCCAAAAGCTAAAATTATTCCTTGCTACTCTGAAAGGAGAAGAATTAATATGGTTTATGAGATTGAGTGCTGGCATGATTTGAGCATGGAATGACCTGAGATAAGCCTTTCTCTTTAAGTATCAAGACTACTGCTGAACTAGGGATCTGAAGGATGAAATTTTCAGAATTGCATAGAAAGAAGAGGAAATCCTGGAGAACTGTCTAGAGAAATTCCATTGTAACTTATAGAGGTCTAAGTTCAGTAACTTAGATCCAAAGATCCTAAAGCCGATATTATTAAGAGGATTAAGAGATGATTGTCTGGAACATATGAATATAATAGGAAAAGGAGATATATCACAAGAAACGTTTGAGGAGATAATGAAACTATCACTGTGTAGCTCGAGAGGATATGTCAAGGGAAGGATTTCAGTTTGGGACCCTTCACTTCGGATATATATGTCCACAAGTGGAGGGGTAACCAGAGCAGAAATCGAGAATTTATTCGAAGTTTTCAAGACCAATCTCCTTAGCACTCTCTCTTCCCATATCACTACGGTACAAGTCAAGAAAGCACAAGCAGAATCTGAAGCAACGTTAGAAATATTATGTCCCCGATGCAAAAAGAAACATTTTGAAAGAGAATGTGGACTGAATAGTGTTAGCTTGTGCAACATTTGTGAGTTGGCGCATTCTACAAATCAGTGTCCTAAGTTTCCCGGACTAAAGGCAGTACTTCAAGAAACAAGTAAGGACGTTCAATCTTCTTACTTCATCAGATCAAAGAGATCATGAAATTCGTGACCTACATGTATTCCTACCAATTTGTATTCTTTTTATCCTTGGAATAATTTTTATAACAATCAGAAATATCCATGGCAGTATCCCACTCCTTCTTTAACACAATTTTTTTGGCCATGGAACCAGTGGCCATATCCTCCACCAACGCAATATTTTTCATCATAACCCAATCCTTGGGGTCAAAACTGGAGAATTAATGGAAAAGGTCCAGTACCCCCTCCAATTCCAATACAACAGTAATAATTAAAACTAGATTCTATTCAAAATCATACACCTTTTGTCTGTCCCCAATTACCTATACAGCCTAACCCCAATCCAAATAATAAGGCAGCTCAGAGCATGGATGCTCCATTTACCCTTTAGACTTACCTTATCACTCCTATTACACTTAATGAGGTTCAAATTTGATCAGGGGAAGTAATCAGATTTGGACACAGTCCCATTATTATTGAAGAAAGTGAATCACCCAGGAAGGATATAGGCGATTCTGACGTAGTTGTTACACATGTAACAACTGATACAACACCCGCTCTTACACTTGTAATAGTCGGCTCAGGAAATTTTGTTGTTTTTACAGCAGCTAATCTAAGTAAGGCTGGTACATATGTGGTAGTTGATTCAACTATTAGCATTCAGAATCCTCCATACCCTCAAAGATTATTGAAACCGGTGTAGTCTTACAACCTGAATCTGAATTCCTTAAGGAGATGCAAAACTTATATGTGTGGATTCCATTGTTACAAGCTCTTAAAGAAGTGCATATCTATGCCAAAACAGTGAGGGATCTATGCGTTAATACCTATAAGGAAACCTAAGGACCCTGCTACCATCCATGTCTTGGGAAAACTGTCCATTCTTATCATTCATCAGCCTTTGTTGACTAAGTATAATCACCTAGGGAGCCCCACAGTGACTGTCCATATTGAAAATCATCCTATAAATAATACCTTGATTGATGTAGGAGTAGCTATTAACATTATGACTAAAGACCTCTTCATCTCTCTATGACTTCATGGACTTAGACCTACACCTATAGTTCTTGAACTAGCAAATAGGTCCCATGTTAAGCCCGAAGGGATGATTGAATATGTGGTTATCACTGTGGCCTCCTAGAATTATCCAATTGATTTTATTATCTTACAAACCAAATATAATCTAGGGCGTCATCCTTTAATTTTGGGGAGACCACGGCTAGCCACTGTAGATGCATATATCGGATGTAGGTCCGGATCTATGGTGATCTCAGATGGGAAGGCCACTCAGAACCTAAATATTTATCCCCTAGAAAAACCTTACATGGATTCGAATAGTCCCTAGTGGGACAAATTTGTACCTGAATCTAATCTTTCCCTACGCCTTCTCACGCTTGGAAAAGCACAATACTTTAAGGATGAAACAAAGGATGATATTATCAATGGTTTTATCATTAATTCACTCCTTGTTGCCTCCATTAGAGATTTGGGAGAATAAAGTGAGAAAGATGATGTAATTATTGAACATTTGAAAACAAATCCGCTTGCTACCAATAGTCCTATTGAAATCGAACTTGGAAAATGTTTAAATATCAATCCTAACCTAAATGGTGAACAAAATAGACTGCTGATATAGTTTCTATAGAAATACAAAAAGGAATTTTCATGGGACTCTACCGATATGAACGGAATCCATCCTACCCTATGCACTGACCGCATTTACCTTAAGGAAGATTGCAAACCTGTTAGACAACCTCGGCACTGAATGAACCTTGCACTTAAGTAGATAGTAAAAGAATAATTGCAGAAACTCCTTAATGCTAATTTCATCTATCCGATTTCTGACAGGTAGTGGGTGTCTCCATGTTACACAGTAATTTGTCACCGTCCCTGCAATCCCCATCTCGCCCATTGGAGGGTCGTTTATGTGACCAATAAGCAGTGTCATGCCTTGCAAATACCATCATTGCATCCCTTTCCATGAGGAAAATATTCCTTCTATTGATCATTTCCTGAGCAGAGCCCTAAAAACACCTGTTTTTGCATTGGCGCTGGTAGCCCGTTATGTACCCGCGCCAATGGGGGAAAATTAACACTGAGCCCGCGCCACTTGGCGCTCTGTCCCAGTGTTGCACCCGCGCCACTCTGTTTATGGAAAGTTTTTTAAAAAAGGAGGCGAAGTTTCGATTACAACAACTTCGTGGATGAGTCATCGGGAGTGGTTTCGCCTGAATAACCACGGCCTTCCTCCTTTGGCCTCTTGTTTCCACCATATGGGGAACCTCCCAAAGGATAAGGCCTCCCTTCCACTATTGTAGGGATCCCAACCTCCTCCTCTCCTTTATAAATATAGCCTTCATCCATTGATGAAGGGGCTGAAGGGCTGAAAGGCTGGAAAGGTTGAAAGGCTGAAAGTCTTGAAGTGCGGAAGCTTTGCATCTCCCTATTCCCAAGTGCCTTTGTGCTGTAAAGAATCCCTTCTTTCCCTTAAGGCCCATTCAAGCGAGGAGACCATTGTTACGAGACTCGGGAGAGGTTTCCCTTTCCCTTGGCGAGCTTTGCGAGACGTGGACGACCGGAGACCCGTTCGAAGGAAGCTGCGACGTCAGAACTTGGTTGTAACTTCTATTCGTTTATTATTTTAATAGATGACTATGATTATGGTTCCACTCCTTTTTCCATCATGTTAATGCGAGTAATATCTTTTCTGACCGATGTTTAGTTACGTATGCGGGTTCCTATGCATGTATCTGTTCGTTTCTTCTGTGTGCAGGTGTTCATCCACGGAGATCGTGGAAGGATTGTGATCTGCCAGGGCTGAAGGACGGGGACATCTTCTTCTTGAGATCTAGCGTTGGAATCCAGGTAGGCTCTTATCCCAAGTCTTTCATTCGTAACTAGGAGCTTGCGTCATAGCATTGTTTGTTTGTTGCTAGACCCCTGCTGGGCTAGTAGGGATCGCCTCTGTCCGCAGAGGGGATTTACCTCCTCAACAAATTGGCGACTCCATTGGGGATCGTCCGGTTTTCCTTGTTCCGTTTATGATTGGTTCGCTTTGATTGTTTCTCCTTGCTTGATGAACCTTCTGGGTTGGATTCTTTCACTATTTTAGCTTCTTGGTTTGCTTAGCTTGTATTGGTCTGCTTTCAGAGTAGCTTGTTTTTTAATTTTTATTGGAGAACTCGACTGGCGCGGGTTTTAACCCGACAGTCGCACCACTTGGCGCTTGTTTCTTTTGTCTGTCTCGCGCCACTTGGCTTCTGGCGCTAGTTTCAAGGCCACAGTCGCGCCACCCCTGTGACTTTTTTGAGTTTCTTCATTTTTGGCTTTCTGAGCTTGACCAGTACTTTTCTTCTTGATTTCCTGATTGTCTGAGTGTGTTGGAGTCTTGTTTGACTGGAATTCACCGCTATCCTTTGGTTGTTTGCCTCTGTCTATCGGTTTCACGATTTGAGCCCTAGGGCATCTAGTGGCTTAGTGAATCGAGCCCTCCTTTGGAGTTTTGGTGTCTTGATTATCCTGTCAACTTGTTGATTGATTCTCCACGCTCTCTTACCAGTCTTTGATTGTTTTGCTGCGTCTTTTGAGTGATTGTTCATTCCTTCATTCAGAATTCGTTTGCCTTGCTTTGGACCTAGATCACATGGTCCATCGGAAGTTTTCGAGTCTTTCTTTGCTTTGAGGGACTTTGGGTCGATTTAGAGATTTGGTTGCTTGCTTTGTTGAGTGAATGTTGTTTGCTTCGCTCTCTTAGATATCATTTCTCAAATTGTTCCTTTTGTTTTCAGTGCACATTAGCCATTAAACATTGAAAAAAAAATATATATATATATATATATATATAATCTCTTTTGCTTTTGTTAAATTAGTGCGAATTGTGATCTTTTCCATATTGCTAGTGATTAGTGTTTGAATGAAAAGTGTGCAATTGCATTAGTTGCATTAGAGACATTCTTGTTTGTATTCCGTTCATTTCATTTGCATAAAAGCTCTCAACTCTCATTTAACTAGTTTTCATCGAACGAAATGTTGCACCGTGGCATATATTTACATTTGGAGAGACACTGTCTCAGTGAACTGGAAATTGAAACTTAATTGAAGATCAACTGTAAAATTTATTCAATTAACCTAAGGCAACATTGGAACCTAACGAAACATATTTAGAAGGTCTAGGCTAGAGACGTGTTCCGGCGTCGTTAAACCTAGCATCTGTCGTTCGCCTGTTGGCTTTAGACAGCGCTAGTACGGACTTGCGCTCCCCGTACCGTCGCGTATATAAAGGGAGACCCCTATAGGTTTTCAATCCTTTATCCACAGGAAGCCGAGTCTGCCGCCCTGTACCCGTGATACACCGAACACAGCATTCGGGGAGACTACCTGCACGTACGGAAAGTCCTTGGTCGATTTCTGTTTCATTTTTTGAAACCAAGGTGTATATTGCAGTTCACGGATATTTGGTACACCCTTTGTGCCTAGTTTTTCCTGAGCAGTCATTTGGTCTTTTCTGACTCCCTAAACTTGAAAAGACCGTCAAGCTCTTGTCCTTTCATGCTTGTGTCAACTCTGAAAGAGATAGAGTCATCTTTTTATCGTTTCTCGACTCTTAAAATATGAAACGGTAGAACTTCTTATTTTCCAATGTGGTAAAATTAATCGCCCACGATTTCACACCTATTTAGACATTGCTTGTTGACTGTTTGATCGTGTGTCTTAACTCGTTTTCAGCCCGTGTGTGGTTTGGAGTTTGATGGCAACTTTTTCAGAGTTTACCAACCAAGGAATCCCCTCAGAAGGGAATCCTGGTCACTTTCCTCCTTTGGAAATGTTGGCGCTCCTTATATGGCGACGTTGTCCCTTCCTGGGATAACTGTTGGGTTGCCTGTCTGGTTGTTCTCAACCTCTGTCGTTCCAAATGTCTCAGTTACTGGTCAATCAGTTCCTCCACCCGAACCACATCATGTTGATTCTAAGGTGGACCTCTCCCCTTCTTCGCCTGTTTCTGAGTCCTCCTCCTCCTCTTCGCCTGGTGAAAGTCTGGGTTCGAGTAACCAGGTGGCTAAGAAGAAGAAGAAGAAGACAAAGAAGAAGAAGTCTGATAAGCGAGAGATTAAAAGTGCTGCTATTGCTCCTGAAACGTCTCCTCTTGATAACCCTTCCAACCCTCCACGGAAAGTCAAGTTCCCCTGCATGTTGTGCACGGAAGACCATCTTCTTCGAAACTGCCCTGGCATTCCCAAGGTACTCGAAGTATGGTCCAACGGTCGCCCACCATTGTCTTTGGCTTTCAGGAGTCAGGTTGGGGGCACTGGTAAGGCTCCTAAGAAGCAGGGTAAGATCACCAATCCCTGTAAGTTGTGTGAAGGGCACCATGCTATTCACCTTTGTCCTTATATGGATGAAGCCAAGCGAGTCTTGGACGACCTGACTGTTTCTACACCACGCCTCCCGGCTGGTTATAAACAGCTTTCTTTGAGTCTTCCACCGGCTGATGCCGTGATTGGTCAAGGGTCATCCTTGGTCGATCCCACTCCTCCAGAAATTCAGATTCAGGAATCCGTTCCCGACCAACCATTGGTCGTGGGATCGGTTGAACTGGCCCCATCTGCGGTGCACCAGGTCTTTTCTGTTGAGAGTGGACCCCATAACCCTCATGTTCTTTTGGTTTCTTCAGATTCTTCAGACTTGGAGAGAGATTCTCCTGTCCCTGTACTTCAAGAAGTTTCTCCTCCGCCTCCCAAGATGGAGGCTACGGAGGATTTTCCTCCCGCCTTCGAGATGGAGGTCATGGAAGAGACTTCTGCTTTCGTAACATCAGGGGAAGACATTCGCATTTCGATGGTAGCCCCTCAGAGTAGTCTGATCGCCTCCTTTGATTGGAGTCGATTTGCAGGATTTCGCCTTCCGTCTTACGTGCCTTTCGAGATCACGGTACAGGCTCTTGGTCTGGTTGTATCCAGCACCATTATAGACGAAGGTGCGTCTGTTAGTATTCTGTCTTCAACTACCTGGCAAGCTTTCGGTTCGCCGCCGCTTGCGCCTGTTACGCAGAATCTGCTCACTTTTAACAGAAGGACGAGTCAACCGTTGGGGATCCTTCCAAGGTTACCTGTTACTTTGGGAGGTAAAACCGTCCATATGAACGTGATGGTCGTTCCAGGCCCCTTGGATTTCAATCTGCTTTTGGGGCGCGATTACACCTATGCCATGGGAGCACTCGTCTCCTCCCTCTTTCGTGTGGCCTGTTTTCCGCATGAAGGAAGGATCGTGACCATTGATCAGCTGTCATTCTTTGGTCCTAATGTGGCGACTGGTCCGCCATCACCCCCTCCTGGTTTTTATCCACCTGTTGTCTCTGCCCCACCGCAGGTCAACTATGTGTCTACCTACCCCGTGCCTGTGCCCAGTGATGATGCCGTCATGCATCAGGTGCTGGGGGCATTGGGTCCTGACTTCCAGAATGTTTTTCTTCCATCGGGAGTGGAACTCTTGGAAGCATTGACTTCTTATTCATTATGATGAGGTCTGGTCGGAGCAAAGTTCCTTGTCTTGTGTCAAGCTCCTTAAAAAATGAAACAAGGTTGTCGAAGCAAAGTTCCTTGTCTTGTGTCAAGCTCCTTAAAAAATGAAACAAGGTTGTCGGAGCAAAGTTCCTTGTCTTGTGTCAAGCTCCTTAAAAAATGAAACAAGGTTGTCGGAGCATGGTTCCTTGTCTTGTGTCAAGCTCCTTAAAAAATGAACCAAGGTTGTTAGAGCACAGTTCCCTCCCTGTGTCAAGCTCTTTAAAAAATGAAACCAGGTTCTCGGAGCACAGTTCATTGTCTTGTGTCAAGCTCCTTAAAAAATGAAACAAAGTCGTTGGAGAAGAGTTCCTTGCCTTGTGTCAAGCTCCTTAAAAAATGAAACAAAGGTGTCTGAGGATAGTTCTTTTAATGTGTCAACCTCGTTAAAACAATGAAACACGTTCCTGTTCAATTCGAGTCTTTGATAAGATCTCGTAAAATCCCAGTCGAGTCTTTCTCTTGATCTCGTAACTTGAACCTTCACTCCATCTGCCTTTCATATGGACTGAAGCTTGGGGGGCATGCACCTTGAATTGAGTCACCATGCTGGGGGCATGCTTACTTTTTCAAGCATAGTTTATTTCCGTTTCAAGCTTGTGTAAAAATGAAACCGGTTTCAAGCATAGTTTATCTTTGTTTCAAGCTTGTGTAAAAATGAAACCAACTTCAAGCAGAGTTTCCTGATTTCAAGCTTGTGTAAAAATGAAACCTTGCCCATTTTACCTCTTGTGATGGTCATTTTATCAGCCTGTTTTTACCAGATGAGCCTTGGTTTTCTCACTCCATTGTCACTATCTGCTTGGCCGATCATATGCCTTCACTTGGTTGTTTTACCTGTTCCTGAGGAACCGCTGCTATGAGTGGTCTTGTTAGCCAGCCTCTCGACCTTTATTTGTTCAGAGTAGTTCCACCATTACCGGAACCAGTTGCTACCCTTTATACCACTCGTTCCTCCGGGAGGAGTCATCTTTCAGCTCTTTTCTGACTCTCTAAACATGAAAAGATTGCCGAGGCCCTTGTCGTTTCGATCTCGTTAAAATGGACACGAATCGACATTCACCCAGTATAAGTTTAACCCTTTTTCGGGCTAGGATGGATTGATTACGAAAAAGGAATACCCTAGCCTATCGCGACTAGGAGGTTTTCCCGGATATTGTTTTCTACCTTTTCGGATCTGGGAAACTATTTACGAAAAGGGACTTGTGGAGTTTTCTTTTTTGCTGTCTTTTCAAACTCTCTAAACATGAAAAGACGCCGAGTTCTTCCTTTGTCAGACTCGTTAAACCCTGATGACATCGGATCCAGTCGAAATGACGTTATTCGAGTCGCTCCTTCCTAGGGCTCGTTAAATGCACTAGGATGGATTCGCCCGAAGGGCGGACTTATATCACAAGCATATGCTATCCCCTTCAAGCTTGTTATCAAAAATAATTGGGGTACTCGCCAGAAATGGTGGGGGAAAAATGGAACCATCGTCGTTGTCGTCGGCAGTATGTCGCTCTTGAACATGGCACCTGTCTGCATTCGTGTCGGGTTAGGGACATCTCATCTCGCTACTTCACTTTGCCTCCATGGGTTTGGGTAATCTCTTTTGACCTCTCGTCTGTTCACTGCCTCGTCGCCATGACCTTTGATCCGTTGATGTCAAATACTGCCAAGTCCATTGTCGTGCCGTTCATATGTTCAAGAGAAGTTGGCCTCTGCAAATATCAACCTTCCTCTGTTTCTCATATGATCCTAATTCACAACAAACATTATGTTCCTCTGTCTCGTGTCGATGATGTGGGAATCATTATGGCCCACCTTCGATCAAGGTCACTTCCTGTCGACTTCAACTCATTATCCGGGAAGTTGGTCTAGAGACTCCTTATGGTACCTTGGAGCCTGCATGCCTCAATGGCAGGTTCGTCGCATTCGACGAGAGGTTTACATCATTGGCCTCCGATCGAGTGATTCTGCGGGTGTTCGACGTCAGCTCATTTATTCGCACGCCGTGGATTGTACCTGTCGTACCTTGAGGACCATTGTCATTATTGGTGGTTTCTCTCGCGTCTGTTAACAGCTTTCATCATTGGCTGGTAATCAGGCGATGTTCTTGCATGTTCGACATCAGCTCACACATTCGCATGCTAGAACTTGTACTTATTTGGGTCGAGATGGAGCGCAAGACCCTGGATTGTGTCTGTTGTAATCCAGGCTGCGATTGTGGATTTTTATCATTATGTACATGTCTCACTGATTGGATGGCTGCGACCATACCTGAGTCTATTTGTTTGATCTTAGTTGGATGGCTGCGCCCATACCCTAGATCCGGATTATGGCATACTCTGTTCGGATGGCTGCGTCCATACCATCATGTACTTGAGATATCAGTTGTATCTTTCTGTGCAGGTTTTCCGACGGCGGGCCTTCAGTTGGACATGTTCTCGTAAATCATTTCACCCCTCTCTCTCTCTCTCGGGCCTCATGCTTTAGGGGGCATCTGTTACACAGTAATTTGTCACCGTCCCTGCAATCCCCATCTCGCCCATTGGAGGGTCGTTTATGTGACCAATAAGCAGTGTCATGCCTTGCAAATACCATCATTGCATCCCTTTCCATGAGGACAACATTTCTTCTGTTGATCATTTCCTGAGCAGACCCCTAAAAACACATGTTTTTGCCTTGGCGCTGGTAGCCCGTTATGTACCCGCGCCAATGGGGGAAAATTAACACTGAGCCCGCGCCAATTGGCGCTCTGTCCCAGTTAAGAACCCGCGCCACTCTGCTTTTGGAAAGTTTTTTTAAAAAGAGGCGAAGTTTCGATTACAACAACTTCGTGGATGAGTCATCAGGAGTGGTTTCGCCTGAATAACCACGACCTTCCTCCTTTGGCCTCTTGTTTCCACCATATGGGGAACCTCCCAAAGGATAAGGCCTCCCTTCCACTATTGTAGGGATCCCAACCTCCTCCTCTCCTCTATAAATATAGCCTTCATCCATTGATGAAGGGGTTGAAGGGCTGATAGTCTTGAAGTGCTGAAGCTTTGCATCTCCCTATTCCCAAGTGCCTTTGTGCTGTAAAGAATCCCTTCTTTCCCTTAAGGCCCATTCAAGCGAGGAGACCATTGTTACGAGACTATGGAGAGGTTTCCCTTTCCTTGGCGAGCTTTGCGAGACGTGGACAACCGGAGACCCGTTCGAAGGAAGCTGCGACGTCAGAACTTGGTTGTAACTTCTATTCATTTATCATTTTAATAGATGACTATGATTATGGTTCCACTCCTTTTTCCATCATGTTAATGCGAGTAATATCTTTTCTGACCGATGTTTAGTTACGTATGCTGGTTCCTATGCATGTATCTGTTCGTTTCTTCTGTGTGCAGGTGTTCATCCATGGAGATCGTGGAAGGATTGTGATCTGCCAGGGATGAAGGACGGGGACATCTTCTTCTTCAGATCTAGCGTTGGAATTCAGGTAGGCTCTTATCCCAAGTCTTTCATTCGTAACTAGGAGCTTGCGTCATAGCATTGTTTGTTTGTTGCTAGACCCCTGCTGGGCTAGTAGGGATCGCCTCTGTCCGTAGAGGGGATTTACCTCCTCAACACTCCACTTGTCATAGTTCCTAAAAAGAATGGCAAGTGGAGGGTCTGTGTTGACTATAAAGAACTTAAAAAGGCCATTCAGAAGGATCATTTTCCCTTACCATTTATTGATCAAGTTTTGGACACTGTTTCTGGAAAAAGATTATTTTCTTTTCTAACTGGGTTTAGTGGCTATAATCAAATACAGATTTCTCCAGAAGACCAAGACAAGAAAACCTTTACTTTCCCATGAGGTACTTTTGCATACAGAGTCCTTGCTTTTGGTCTCTGCAATGCATCAACAACCTTTCAAAGGGAAATACTAGGTATTTTTTCTAATCTTTTGAATTGTTGTCTTGAAATTTTTATGGATTACTGTACACCCTACAGGGATGCCTTTGAGATAGCATTAACTAATTTGGAAAAAGTGTTGGAACGTTTTAAGCAAACTAATGTTTCTCTAAGCACAGAAAAATGCGACATGATGATGCCGGAGGGAATTGTGTTGGGACATTTCATTTCAACAAAAGGAATCAAGGTAGATACTGCAAAAATTGAGGTAATCCTGAGAATCCCGACCCCTAGGACTCCGAAAGAGGTACGTGGTTTTTTGGGGCATGCAGGATACTATAGAAGATTTATAGAAAATTTCTTAAAGATTTCATATCCTTTATTTCATTACTAATTAAAGATGTGGAATTTTTGTGGACATAAAAGTGTGAGCAGGCCTTTCTAAAGTTGAATAACTATGTAACAACCGCACTTGTTTTACGACGACCAAAATGGAAATTACCATTTCATATTGCTACAGACGCATCTGACATGGCTGTGGGTGCTATTTTGGGGTAGCTAGAGGATAAGAAACCTTATACTATATATTACATCGGCAATAATTTGACTCTAGCAGAACTTAACTACATTGTAACTGAGAAATAATTCCTAGCAGTCGTGCACGCTATCAACAAATTCTGGCACTACATCACCGAGTATCAAGTATTCGTACACACTGACCATGTTTCCATTCATTTTTTGATGAAAAAAACCTGTTAGTAATGGTAGAGTTACATGATGGTTATTGTTTTACAAGAATTTGGTATTACTATTTTATATAAACCCAGAAAATATAATGTAGTTGTTGATTTCCTTTCTAGATTAACTATAAGTGATGATTGCACTGCGAATGAGGATTCTTTTCCAGATGAGTATATTTTTTCCATTTCTACTCACTCACCATGGTATGTAGATATAACCAATTATCTTGCTGTAGGGAAATTCCCACACCAATTGTCTTCCAAAGAAAGAAAGAGAATTATACAACCGAGTGTTAGCTACTCCTAGATAGAAGGCAATCTCTATCACACTAGGCTAGATTTCCAGATTAGGAGATGTGTTAGAGAAGATGAGGTATTTGAGATCCTAAAGGATTGTCATGAAGAACCTTGTGGAGGGCACTTCACTGACAAGAGGACAAGACATAAAGTACTCTTAATGGGGTATTATTGGCCAACCATATTCCAGGATGCCAAGAATTTTGTGAAAGAATGTGATAGTTGCCAAAGGATGGGCTAGCCTCTAAAATTAGATGAGATGTTATTACAACCTTAGATAGTAATAGAACCATTTGAGAAACGGTCCCTGGACTTTGTGGGGCCAATCAATCCTTCATCACAAAAAAAATAAAACATATTGGTCTGCACCGATTATGTCACAAAATGGGTCGAAGCAAGGGAATTAACGAGAGAAACAGAGTAGGTTATTTCAGACTTCCTATTTCAAGATATTTTTTTTCACTTTGGAATACCTGGAGAGATAGTGACAGATGGGGGTCCTCAATTCACATGTCATTTGATAAATAAGTTGGTTGAAAAGTATGGAATCCATCATAGAATCACCACACCCTATCATCCACAAGAAAATGGGCAAGTAGAAAGAACCAATAAAGTCATTGAGGGAATTTTTACAATGAAAATAGCCATCCACTGAAAAAATTGGGCCAAGAAACTTCCATAGGTATTGTGGACTTATAGGACAACATGGAGGAATACTAGATGCTTCTCACCATATGAACTTGTGTATGGTAAGAATCCCTTATTCCCCATTGATTTTTAAATAAAGACATTGAGAATATCATTGCATGTTGATCTGGATTTGAGTACAGCACAAACTCAAAGATTGAACCAGCTTAATGTGTTGGAAGAAAAATGGTTGGCTACCATCCAACAAACATAAATCATTCAGCAGCAGAGAGCCAAATGACATGATAGGTTTATTAAGAAGAAAATTTTCCAAAAAGGAGATTGGGCTCTTTTGTACGATTCAAGGTTCAAAGATTTTAAAGGCAAACTCTGCACCAGATGGCTAGGTCCTTACGAAGTGGATAGAGTATTTAGGAATGGTACTGTACAATTGGTCACCATTGACAGTGTTAAGGCGCCGTTACTGGTTAATGGGCACCGCCTAAGGCTATATCATCAACCCGCTTCGAAGGAATCATTTGTCAACATTGTCATAGACTCTAATCTTCATGTTATGACAATAGGGGGGAATTCTTCTCTGCAGCCTTAAAAAGTTGAAATTCCAATAAGTGCAGCAGCTGAAAACCACCTGTGTGGCAGCTGTTACACCTGTTTTTGTTAAAAAAATAAAAAAATTGAAAAAAATAAAAATAAAAATAAAAGAAAAGAAAAGAAAAACAAAAATAAATCTAATTGTGAAAACTCCTTTTTTGGGGTGCAGTTAGAAAGCCAGTAACAGTCGAAAACCACTCTTGTGGCAGTTTTTACACCCATGTTTTTATCCCCGTAAAATCATCTTCCATTTTTTATCTGTCATAGGATGATGGTATTCATGTAATTTATTTTTTTGTACCAATTTCTGTTGACCATTATTTGTCTGAGAATAATCAAAAATCTGTCTTGGTTGTTACATATGTAACATCTGGCAGCCATGATTATTGTTCTTTGTAATTCATTTCATAAAAAGTAATAACAATGCTAGCTGGAAACAACAATATGAACGCTGCATGCAAGATGTCATCAACACAACTCTTCTCCCAATGCCACCTATGGTATGTCATCAAAAAGATAAATGATTGTCATTATAATTCGGTGATTAATTGGAAAAATAGTGACAGTCGTGGGCGACTGTCACAATTAAAGCGGGCGAGGGGATATGACTTGAAATGATTTGAAATTATTGCGAAAAGGTTGTAACCATAAACAATCTATTAAATTCGCATGCACCTAATCAATAACAGAATTACCAATAATGACTGAATCTGATGGAAAAAGCATGTGTGTATGAAATCCCATCACTTTCTATAACAGGCTATTTATGATTATTCGTGTAGGGTACGATTTGATAAATCCTTGAAAGCCGCCACCTTTCTTCAACATTCTTCCAAAGCCTTGCATCCTAATTTGTAGACTCATCAATTGGGATAATCAGAGGTGTTGAGCAATAGCTAGAGATACAGTGATATTACAACATTATTGAACAAAAAAGAAGAGAACTCAGAAACTCAGTAATATTGCAGTATTGCCAGAATCGAGAAGTAAGTTAGGAACAAATAGAAGAAATGGGTAGAGCAGTGGTCAGGCATGAGCCAAATTTATGGATGCTCTGCAGAATTTTCCTGAAGCTTACCACATATTTAGAGAGGCTGGATGAGTTGAGTTTTTCCAAAAGCCTGAAGGTTCAGACGAGGCTGTAGCAATTGAATTTTCTCAGAACTTGAACAATAATCAAACTCGAGTAAGAGGAATGCAAATGGAGGTGAATGAGGAGGTGATTGCCAGGGTAACCTCATTACCAGTTGAATGGAGGATATGGTTTAATAGGAAAATAAATGACCCCTCCTTGAAAGAGGATTTCCTAGTAGGGGAAGAGAAAGTGAAGAAGAAAGGAAGAGGAATTGACAGAATGTCACTTCCCCACCGTTGGGAAGATGTTGCCATGGGTTGATAAAATATATTACTTGCGAAGGGATTTCTATGATAGTATTCAACTATCACTCTCCTCTACTCAACCACCTTCGGCATCAACAAAGAATCAATCTCCCATTCTATTTACTTGGAAACATCAAGCACATGGAAACAACAATAAAAATAGCAACACACCTGGAGGCATGCATGAATAATCATGGAATTATTAAGCTCATCATGCTGGATGCCCTAGGTTAGCAGGGAAAGACTTGGGAGGAATTCAAAAGGAAGAGAACAAGGACAATCCAAAGGAAACAAACCATAACCCCAGGAGAAAGTCAGTCAGAGGAGGAGACCTAGACTCGGCCTGCTAAAGTTAGAATTGGGAAAAACATTATTGATAAACCAATTGGGGACAAAATACCAAACCAAAGAGTGAAGGTCAGCATATCTGTAGAACCCTTTCCTATGGCCAAGAATCAGACAGAAGCAGAAGTTCCAGCAGAAGAAGGGTAGCCTTCCTCATCAAGTAAGGATGAAACCAATGCCTTATGTTTAGAAATTGAGAAAGCAAGAAAATAAAATGAGGAATTGAAGCAGAAGTTATCTAAGGGAAGAGAAATTTCAGTGTCAGTATGCATAACATATTTTCAGAACTTAACAGTAGCAGGGTATAATGACCGTAGAGAAAATATCATCCCTATGGAAGTAGAAACAGAATAATAGTATGTTGCTACAAAAGAGCTTGTTGATGATACTGTTGTTACACAAGAACCAACAGTTAAAGAAGAGCCTCTTGTAATAATTGACCTAGATGCTGATCCACAAGAACCTGTGGAATCCACGCCTATTATAGAAGAAAAAATAGTGGACACAAAGGAAACTCTAGGTAGAAACAAGGGGGATGACACACAAGAACCCATCAAAGAGGCTACTGTTACACAAGAACCAGCAGCAGAGGTGGAACAACCCCATGAAGCAGAGGTTGGCACACTTATTTTCGGTAAAGATATTGAATCCAGGAGAACACCAAGTCCCCCCTTGGGAGGTAACTCTGAGAAACTTATGATAATCTCTGAGTTGCAAAAATGGAAGAAAGAAGCGATCTCCCTTCGGGATGGGATGATTTCGCTAAAATAAAATAAAAGGGAAATGGACACTTTACCAAAAAAATGGATGGAAGTAGAATTGAAGAAAAAGTGGGAGGATTACAAGAAGAAAGAGGCTCTGAAGAAACAAGAACAATTGTTGTTGTTACAATATCAGATTAGAGACCTCACTATTGATAAACAAAAACTTCATGATCTCGCCCTCAACTTGTTGGGTTGTAGGTGACCTTATCCATCATATCCTATTTTTCTGTGGGAATGTTACTTCTTGTTTCAATTGAAAGCCATTTTGGAGGACAGACCTTATGTATGTTCCTCCACTTGTACATTTCTAGATTTTTTTCATGCCTTAGTCTTTGATGAGAAAAATTTGCTATGTGAATTTTTTCTACACAACATTATTTGTGAACATGTGAGTATGCAGATGATTGTGACAACCTTCTATTATATGGGAGATATTCAATTAAGGGATTTTGTATCCTTCATAGGGAATCATATTGAATGGCATCTGGCCATTAAATCTATGGAAACTAATGAGGATAAGACAAAATTATGGGTTCGGGTAGAACCAAGACGAGTTGCTGAGCTAAGAAGAGAATTTAGGAGAATACTGAGTACTCTTAGATTAGAGGACCAGTGGCCAATTATACAAGAATAATTGTGGAATTTTGTGTCAATCAATTTGCAATGATGAAAATTTGAGCTTTGACAGGATGCTTAAAACGTATGAAATCTAGCAGTGCTGAGTTATTAAAGGGAGATCCATTCTCATTCCAAAATTTTGTGGTTGTTGTTACACATGTACCAACCTACACACAGATTGTACAATCTCTTGGAGCTCTATGGTTGGGATTAAAGTTCAAGTTTCCTTTGATCTGGTTGCCCATTGAGGATTACCAGATCAATTATGAATTAAGAAAGTATGAGTCAGAATCTTGGGTGTAACAGTTAATGGCCAATTAGGGATACAGGTCTGTAGACAAAGACACAATTGCTGCTTATAATCTCACAGATCTGCACCGAAGGTATTCCCATGAAAGATGAGTTTGCATGAGGACATGTAAGTATCTCAGTTGGGGGGAGATGTTGGGTGCTGGTTTTGCACATTTTTTCCTACACTTATATCCCTTATCTTGCTTTGTAACCTTAACTTATGGGATTATCTTTACCCTTTTTCCCACCTTTTTACCCTGACTTGTGTTGTTTCACCTTTCTTTTGTTATTTTTCCAATTCACCAATTATTATGATCTATTATACCTTTTTATGACTAAGTGATGGTGAATTTTTGGAGAAAGATTGATGGTCTTTTGTTGTCCTTTCAGAAGTCAAAGATCCCGAACATGGAGTTCATAGAAGTAGTTCGGATGGGGTTGTTAAAGCAATGCAATGCTGTTACACCCTGATGTTACAAACCCACCAGCAATTGTTGTCACACCCTATTGTTACAGAATAATTGGAAAATTGTTGATACAGTTGTACCATTAACCGCTCTTGTCTATATTGTTGCTGATCCGTTCCTTGGCGGTTTCACTACAACTGTGTTTTGTTATGATAGCTGTAGGAGTTATCAACATTATATTTTTGGGATAAAAACCTAAGGGAAGTTATGATTGTAATATTTTAATTCCTAATCATAACTTTATTAGGGAGTTATTATAATTTCATGAGTTCTATTTCGATCAGCATGAGAATCATAAGATTCTCATGACTGATCTAATCCTAAATTTTTTGATGTAACAACTATATATCTCTTGACCCTAGAGGTCAAGAGGCTAGCGAGGAACAACGTTGTTTGGCTCTGTAATTGTGTTCAAATTAATACAGATCATATTGTTACTGTTGTTACATGTGTGATTCCATTTAAGTTCGGTTAAATTTTCTTTTCTACTTGTGCCCTGCTTGGGGAGAAGGGCCCTCCTTCTTAGTAGGGATTGCAGTGGTTACAATAGCTGTGTATTTATGTAATTTGGTTTCAGTTTATGTATCATTAGAGTGTTGTTGATGACAGTTTAGTGGAGAATATATCTTCTTCTATATCTATACTTTATATGTTGTTACACATCTGATTAATAAAGTCACCAACTGGGTACTTACTGTGTGGCAAGTTAACAAATTAGTTGAAGTGTGATTTCAATCTTGCAGATTCTTTTATTTTTGCATGAGTGATTTATTTCCATCATTTTACTTCAGCAACGATTTATTTTCTTTGAGACTGCTTCTGGTTTATGTATCGGCACAAACAGTGCTACTATCATTGGAATAACAGACGTCCCTGGATTGATAATTAAATGTGTGTTGTTCAGTCATTAATAAGTGATTTATATACTCCAACAGTGTCCAAGCTAGATTTGGTAATAAAAACAAATGGCTCACATCATAAATAAGTGGGAGATCCATGGTGGCAACTATATGCTGTCTAATTTCCTCATTGAGCCATGGATCATGAAAAATGTTGGAGATACTACCCCCAATGTGGAGCTCCAACCCATATGCTACTCCTTCAACAAGATGGATCACCCTATGTGGCCCATAGAAAAACTTCCCAGTCTCCTTCTTCTACAATATGAATGTTCGGTATGGCTAAAAATGGAGATAGATCGAATTTTCCACCCCACACTGTCTCTCTCCCCATCCATGATATATGTAGAACTCCTGCTAATCTTGGGTCGAAAAAATGTTGTCCTTAAGGGACAAGAATACATCCTTACTTTCTAGGATCCAATATTTCATTCTAGGAACCTTTCTTGTCCCAGCCATTCTAACAACAGTGACTAAAAAATCATCAACATATGGAATAAAAAATATATATACACTGATTGCCATATGAAATACCAGATGATGGTAATAGTCCCTCAATTGGAACTAGCGCAGTTCTGCTCCTTGTTGCCCTGGAACAAATTGTGGTAAGTAGCTTCCCAACTGCTTGCTTTTTGCCCCTATCTACTCATCTTACCGAGGGTAGTAAATAATGTTTGGTGTCAAATGATTACACCCCAAAAAAGACAACATCTGCCCAAAGCCTACTAGGAAGTGGCCATCCCCATCACTGATTGTGGCTCCAAGAAGACCTTGAAGTCCAAAGAGAGGCTTTCCCTCTTGTGGATAAATGCATTGTACATGAATGTGAAAGGAATGCAAATAATTTTTTAGTTTATAAATAATTACAATGACACAACCCTTACCATGTACTGTTGGAAAGTTGGTGATGAGGTTCATAGATGAGCTCTCCCATCTCTCTACTAGAAAAGTAAGTGGTTGTAACAACCTTTCAGGATGGCTGTTTTCCTCCTCATTCTTTAGGAAAATGACATATTTCTTGATATGCTAGATAACATCCTCCTTGAAACCCTCCCATGAGAATCTCCCCCAAATGGCCTAATATGTCCCAATGAAATCTTAGTGACCGGAAAGGAGTGAATCATGTGCTGCATGTAGAACCTTATCCTTGATCTTAGAATATATAGTCAAGAAAATTTGATCTTGGTAATAGATGACTCCATCCATCACCCTATACCTTTCATCAGTCACGTGCCCATCAATCACTTCACATGTGAAGTGGTTCTTGGAATACTCCACCAGTAGCTAGGACTCCCAATCTAGATCCCTCCTCATCAATGACAGTGATTTTAACCTCTGTGATAAGGCACCTTTCAACTCCTTGCTTACCCTTTTGACATGATCAATGCCATAGCCACATACTAGAATTCTACTATCCCACTTTTGTTGCCTCCCTTGCAGCTGTTTCTGCTCTAGAAAAGATTTAAGTTCATGGTGGTGAATTTTCACTTGGAAGTTATTGCCCATCCAAAAACTTCTAAGTTTGGCCAATGTATGTATGAAGAATAACAATACTCCACCATATATGGAAGACTCCTTCTGGTGTGGAAGTATATTCTGACTCTCAAAGGCTACGAAATAGTCCTCTTTCACCATAATTATGCCATCATCCACTCTTGAAGCATCACCTTTCAATGCAAAATTCTTAGTGAAAGTTGGTAATACTGATACCAAAAAAATATTCATCTCCTTGAGCCAATCAAAAGCCCTTTGCACTATGCTAGTCTCATACAAGGCTCTCCTCTTACCCATATCTATGATTGGTGTCACTTTTTGTGAGAACTCTTTAACCAACTTCCAATCTGGGGGCCTCCATGGTGGAAGGCCTCCAAATAATAAAATATCATGGTCTAGAGTAAACTGAATATCTGTGTGGACTGAGTTTTCCTGGCTTCCTTTGTGTAAATCAGTCTCCATATTATGTGTAGAGACTTCCAGAGGTGGATAGGTGTGCATGCCCTTGATCTTTTGATGATTAACACTCTTCTTATCTATCCATGTCATCTGTAAGGTCTCCCAATCTATAGTGACCTTCCCCAGTGTAATCAGCCGCTACACACCCAATATCACATTGGTGTCAGGGGTGTTGACCACAAATAAGTGAACTATCAAGGTGTATGTCCCCAAATTTATAGTCAATTCCATAACACAATTCCCCCACTTCTTAGTCCCGGGGACGACAGCTGAGAACCCTTCAAAATCATTGGTGGGTATGTCTCTCTTCTGCACTAGTTGGGCATCAATAAAACTATGGGTAGTCCCACTATTTATCAATACCAACACATGATGATCCTGAACTGTGCCTTATTATCCCAATGTTAGATTATTTGGAACTCCCTGCAAGGATGCAGGGCTCCTCTAGTTGGAGAAATTGTTCCATTTCCACCTCCAAGTGGTGGTGGATCTCCTCCTGGTGCTACATTACTAGTATCTCCTTCCAAATCTTCTTCTTCCTCATCATCATTATCGGAGAATACCTCATCATACTAAGAGATCCTTTGTCTTGGTTCTCTCTTGAGGGAGGAACCCTCATAGCTTCCCCTTTTGACTAAGAGGCGAACTCTTGCTAAAGGGGGGCACTTTCCCTTGGAAAATAAATTTTCAAGTATCTAGCCCTCTTAATGCATCCTAGAGCATAGTTGGTCTAGTGGATTCTACGAACTTATGAAAATTCTCTACTAGCCCATCAATAAGCATATGTACTCTTTTAGCTGCAGATATATCTGGCACTGTGACTAAAATTTTCAAAAATTCAGAGATATAAGTCTCTGGATCTCCTGACTACTTGAGCTTTTCTAGCTCAACAAAATGAGCTTCTGTATCTCTTCATTCAAATATTTCCACCAAAATTTGGGTGAATTATCCATAAGCATTTATACTGGCATGCCCCAATGTAGATAGGCCATCAAACCACCATTCATGTGCTTCACCTTCAAGGTGCAATGCTGCTATCTTAATGGCATCGATCTCTGAAACTCGGTTCAACGGGAAATAGATGTCTAATTTCCCTACCCAAGCCTTGGTTGTGCACTTGGGTGACCCATAAAAAGTAGGCAGAAATAATCTGCCCAAAGTATGTTGTAGACGATGGTTCTGCATGTACCCTCTACCTTTATGGTGATTACTAGGTCTTCTATTATTCTTGATCTAACAGAACCATTAGAAGTTTAGATGCTCTTTCAACCTTTGAGATTGAGATTCATATTATAGGAGATAATCACCAAGGGTCTCCTCATTTTTTGTTCCTCCTACCTCATTTCCTATTGCTAAGAATGTAGGCATGGTAGAGCATTGTGGAACTGACTGTAATGTTGATTTCTCATACCAATAATGTGAGGTGTCGTAACTCTCTCCATGTTGAGAGCTTCTTGGGATCTCTTTATCTCCTTCCATCCTCATCTCCTTGATTTCTCTGGAAATATCCTGCATATTTTGGAGAATAAATTTTGGAAAATCTCTTCCATCCATTGCTCCAGATTTATAGATGTAGTTCCCCACAGGCTAAGCTAAGGTTATGTTATGATACCACCGTAATATTATGAATTATGAAAACAAGAATATAGATCATAAAACTGGAAAATGGAGTAGAATAAAAATACATTAATAGGATAAAATCATAGATCCATTTTATTACATATTATAGCAAAAAAATGAGTACAAGGTATTGAGGAAAAAGGCACTCAAGCTAGGAAAAACAAGCCTAAAATGACCCAGTACATAAAATATGAAATGCAGCTACTATATACAATGTTAGAAGAACATGACTGCGTAGTCCTATGGAGAATAATTGCAGGGTGAAACTAAAAATACATAGAATTTCTGATATATTTCTTACAAAATGTCGGGATCATATATCTAGGCTTTCTAGAACCAATCGAAGACAACCCAGAAGGGGTTCCCAGAAATACACAATATGAAAGTTGCAACCCTAGGATTGAAGAACGCACTGCAACTCATTGAATGATGGGAGGTGGCTGATATAATATAAAAATGGTTTAAACTACTCCCAATATATCCTCCAGATGAGGGGTTTCTCCCATCACTGGAAAACAAACTCACAAAGTTGGGCACTAAGCCCTCCATTGCAACTGCCCTGCCAAATAACATAGTTTCTAAAGTAGACCATGTTGCTAAATCTGGTTAAAACTTGGCCTGATTTCGGATGGTGGAAATGAAGCTCAAGGAACCTACCAATAGGTATAATGGATGAAGGGTTTCTCCCCTCACTATAAAACATGCTTCCAAACTTGGGTACTTGACCCTCCATTGCAACTGCCCTACAAAATAACGCAATTCCTGAAAGAGACTATGCTCTTGATGATGGATGAAGCTTGGCCTGATGCCAGATAGTGAAATGAATCTCAAATAATTAGGGGAATTTTTAGGTATAAAATGGGCATCCTAAGGAAATTAAAAAATAATAGTAGAAATAATAAAATAATATTTGATTACATCATCAAATTTTAGAGGGAAAAAAGAAAAAAACTACTTTCTCAACTTGTATTTTGAACTTATCTCCCTAAGTGTTTACTCAAATTTCGAGTGGGGATACTCGTTGGATGAAAAATTTAATTCTTAATCCAAAGAGTACCCATGTTGCATACTTTTCATGGACTTTGGTACATGAAAAATGAGAAATACATAAAAAACGTGATTGAAATCAAGCTTTTTAATATATTTCTCATTTTTCGTATAGAAAGGTCCATCAAAAGTATGCAACATGGGTACTCCTTTGGTGAGGAATTAAATTTTGCATCCAATGAGTATTCCTGCTTGAAATTTGAGTAAACGCTTAGGGATATAAGTTGAAAATATGAGTTGAAAAAATAGTTTTATTATTTTTTATTTTTAAATATTTTTACTTTTTTACTCCAAAAATGGTGAATCATCCTCCATGGTTGATATCATAATTTTGAATCCTATTGGTTCTTATAAAGTTTATTTTAGTTTTACATTTTTATTAGGAGGCCCATTTTAGACCTCAAAATTCCCCTAATGAAGGAACCTCTCCTGAGTGGCCACTTGAAACACCCTTGTGATATACAACACAACCAACTCTGCTAAACAGCTGAAGCATGTATAAATTCATAAAAGACAAAACATAAAAAATATTCAGAATGTGTTAGATTGAGGGGTCTTGACCTAGGTTTGGTTTTAAGGTTTACCAACAAACCCCTGTATTATTGGCCCTTTTGGCAATGACTTGCTTGTGCAAGTCAAGGTCTCACCCAAATTAGTATGGGAGGGTTTTGGAACAAGGTTTCAGCACCCTGAGAGAGAAAATTAATTGAAGTGGGTCCTTTTAGATCAAATAGACCTGTGTAGGGGAAGCCATAACAAAGAAACCCTTAATAGTGTACTGGCAAAGCAAAGATAATAAATCATCAAAAAATGTATAACCGGAATAGAGCACTTAAATCATATATATGAATTCATAATATTGCATCCATGTTTGCATCAGTAAATCATTAGTATTCAGTGAACAAGTATAATCTTAGAAATAACATAAAGCCTAGTTGATAATCATAACAAATAAACACTTAAAAGTCACAAACAATCTTCTCATTCATTCATATTCAGATCCAACTTACAGACTCTATATACCAGCCCATGCACATAGCCAGTGGGTTCTACACATAGCATGAATCAGGGTCTTCACACACACAGCTAGCAGGAGCCCTTACCCAGACAATCGACAAAAGATCCACAAGTTCGTATCGAATCTTAATCCAAAAATTAGCCTCTTTCTAGAATCTCTTTATTTTTCTATTTATAACATATTATCCTGCGATACTCTATGGTCTGCAACCTGTGGTTTGTGGACTCCTGGTCTACCCTTTGACCCTTTACAATACATTGGGGGCTTTGACCCACCACAAAGCCTCTACATTAGACTAAATATTAAAAAATATTACAAAACTAGACAAAAAATGTAGTTAGGGGACCTTGCTCCAACAGGTCCCCACCATAATCTTGTGACTCATCTTAAGTCACAGCGTCAGCAAGGTCTTCATCATTTCCTGGAGCTGCTCAATAGCGACAGCCAAATGGGGTAGAACACCTATGCTATGTGTAGCTGTATTCTAAGAAATATCAGCCAAATTTTGTGAAGTTGGGCCCTCATTAGTTGCGGTGACACTCTCCAAGGTCTTATTCAACTGCTTCACAGCCCCATCTAAATCTTGCAAAAGCTTAAGAGCTTTGTCAATCCATGGTTTCAAATGGTCGCTAAGTACTTTCTTCTTGCATTGGAGCCCCACAATTTCATTTCTGAGTGGGTGGCTGGTCCGAAGGAGCACTAGGTGTTGGGCTGGGACGAGGGTTGTCATAGTGGCTTCCATTTTCTCAAAATATTTCTCCTTTTGATGCAGCTCCTGATTAATTTGGTGAAGCAGTGGATCACGCTACACTTGGGACCATAGCGTTATAGTAGTCTCGAAAAATTTGGTGCCTTGTGTGATCTGTGTGGTAATATCGTTTGTAGCTTCCATGATGAGTGTGATTCGCTGGATGTGCACCTCCAGAGGGGTCTTAGGCTATAGCTTGGCCTATAGAGATGCTATTTGAAGTTGCAAATTGGCCTTAACAACCTGCACTTCGGTTCGCGATTCCTTCAAAGAAGTGACCAAGCCTTTAACCTTAGCTTGTGGTGCAATGGAGGCAGGAATGATTTATGGCATATTCTCACAGAGCCAGTATATCAACTACTCTAATTCATCTTATTGTGCGATGGCGGTGATGTGTGTAGCCTGGGCTTGGGTGGTTTCGGTAGCTTTGGCCACAATAGTTTGCTCACCTTCACTAAGTTGTTGTTGCCTCTGCAGTTCTTTCTGTTGAAGCTCACTGGTGATGGAGATAAACAGGTCATGCAGATGTGCACCCATCAAGCATGCAACATCAAGGTTGATTGAAGATCACATACGAACTTGGTCACACAATACCGAGGGTAGCCTAGCAAAAGATATGCCTGGGAAGGGGCAAATCCGACTGTCTGCTACGGTGGTCAAGGTTGTAACTGCAACTGGCTGGCTCGCTTGATTCTGCCTCACCCGATCGACGCTCACCTGAATTGTGTCTACTTTTAGTTTAAGGGCCTATAGTTTAGACTGCAAAAATTATATCACGGTGCTATGCTATCCTTCTAAAGTAGCACATTGTAATATTCCTAAATTATCACACAGCTAATTTGAATATTAAATTTTGATTTTTCTCTTAGATAGAGGAATAAGAGGGTATGGACACCCATAAATCTCCTTAGTAGGAATAAAAGATGCTCCTATTGTGAAAGGAGGTCATCTAAAGGCTAGATTGAAGACCCTTATGTGTGAAAAGGGGTTGGAGCACCTTGAGTGGGTCAACTTTTACCAAATCAATATCGTTGCCATCGAGGAGTGGACATTTATGGAGGGACAACACAGTCTTAGATGGAGACACCTTCCATGCAAGTAGTGTCATAAATGAATGGGTCTTAGGGTTATAAAGCTCATTTCTTATATAAGGAAGAGGATGGCAGCCATTGTGGGCATGATTGGATTTTTTTTTTTTTTATGATCTGTTTATACTTGTTGCTCTCTTCAGTTGTTTAGCTAATATTGCAGTGTTGTTTAGCACAGGGTGTTCCTGAGAGGTAATCCCACCTCTTTCCTTGAGGATCCTCTAGGAGGAGTATTGCAATACATTTCCACGTTTAGGCATTAGGCTAAGCTTTGGATTTCTTCAACAGTGCAGTTTCTTCTTAAGTTGTGATGTGTTACAGGGTGCAGCAGTGGAGGTTTTCATTAGGTGTTTTCTAAGCTAGTTTTATAGTGGAGGAAGGTTTCCTTCCATTAGGAGGCCAGTAAAGAAGCCCCTTGGGATTTATTGACATATTTTCCATCAGGACAAATATTATTTAACCACTATAGTGTAGTTTCATTCTAGATCTGTGTTATTTTAGGGAGGAGTTGCAGGGGTTGTTGCAGTGTGTGTTTTGGGAGGAGATTTCTTCAATGGAGGAGGCATCCTTTCATATGGGGGATATATTGGAGAAGAGCTGTAAGATTATACATCAGATTCAACCATATATTCTCATTTCTATTGTTGTAGCATACCTTTAGCCCTAGGGCTATAGCTTACATTAGCACATTGTGTGCATTTTCTCGAAACCCTCTTGGATTGTCTTGGAAAGTTAATATAGTGCCTAGATCTATATGTGTAGCATCTGTTGTGGCCTATATTGGTATTTTTGTATCATTGTATGATCTCCAGCTATATTTATGCTTAGTATGACTGCGCTGTATAAGCTCTCGAACATTTTTTATTGTAGCAACATCTCATATTTGGGAGTGATTGTTTATGGGAGGCTTCTTGCCTCATTTCATATGATTTATGCCTCACTATTTTGTACTAATTTTCTATTCTTATACATAATTTTATGGCTCCATATTGGTAACAAATTTTTATGTGTTGATTTATCACTATTATTTCTGGTTTTATGCACTATATTCCTGCTTTTCCCATTTGGGAATATTACAGTGGTATCAAAGCACGATCTTTGGCTCAGCCTGTGGATCTCAGCCAATATGCTATAATAATAGGAAGAGAAGAAGAAAGAGATCATAATGATGGAAGGAATGAGATTTATTTCATCACTTTTTAGATCTATGAAGAACCTCTCCAAGGAGGTCAAGAAGATGAAAGAGGAGAGATGTAATGATACCTCTAGAGGGTTTCAAGATGAGGCAAGTCCATGCACTTCCTATCAGCAGAAGAAAGAAATGGGATTGCATAGAGCTCCAAAAGAATATACTATGACCTTTTCTTTTGAAGAAGAAGATAAAAGGCGTAGAGATAGAGGAAATTTAGATCATGAGATTCAAAGTGAGTATCTTGTAGAACATAGATCTTAGTCAAGAGCTTTCAAGGAGAATCTAACTCTCCCACAGTTCATTCAACTCAAAGAAGAAAGGCTCCCTTGCAGCTATGGAAGGAGAAGGTACAATAGATTTCTATTGTCTACATTTGATGGGTCATCCTCAGGAACAACAAACGCTTGAGGAATGAACTTGGATGCATTCTTCCTACTACATCTAGTAGTAGAAAGAGAAGCTATTGAGATTGTAGAATTTCACCTTGAGGGTGAAGAAATAATTTAGTGGTTCAGCCATTTGAGTCATGCAAGAGTGACTGCATATGTAGACTTTACTCAAAGGTTGATCAAGAAGTTTGACAAGAAGAAATTAGTGGAGAAGAGACCTTCACCACCATTTTATGCAGGATTACTTCCATCAGGATAAGGGACACTTGCACCCTTGCAAAGTGATCATGATCTCTTGGCATTTAGAGTCCCATGCACTATTCAGGAGATGCATGAGAATGAGGAGACTTATACCATCGTTGGTGCAGATATAAAGGAGCAGGAATCATCCTCAGTAGTTGGGGAAGTCATCACACCGGAGGAAGGAACCCTTGTAGTAGTACAATATGTTCCCAAGCTTTATTGAGGTATGCACATGTTTCCAATTTCTATTATTTCAGCACATCATATGGAGGATTGTGGGAATATACCATTGCATGACCTAGGGTCAAGACACACTGTTGATTTGAAGCAACAGACTATCACTGCGAAAAGGACCCTTGATAGAAACAAGGAGGAGATATACATTCATCCTAGTATGTCATTGATGAGTTCCATAGAACTCTTGGGGTTGGAGTGTATATTTTTGGAGGATAGGATGATCATTGTCCTAAACAAACCAATGCAGAACTATATGTTCAACATTGAACCTAAGCATGAGACAACAGATACACCATCATGGAGATCAATGATGCTATCATGGATTAGCAGTGATGGGTTGGGGACCCAACCATTATTAGAGCATTCCAATGACCTTTCTACACGTATAGCAGAGGATAGGCAGATGGTTGATGAGAGACATCTTATCTCCCATTATTATGATGGGTCTTTCTTGATGATCACTTCACACATCAATGAGAAGATTTTGCCTTCAATATACTTGGATCCTTATGGATTCAACATGGTCATTCATGAGTGGTCTTCATATGGGGATCTCCAGGAGCCTGCACTTCAACATCCTATGAAGAGTAGAGATATTGATCTAATTTTGGAGGCTGGTATTCTCCATTGGAGGGATACCAATTTTGAACATGATGATAGACACTCACCATTCGTTGGATGGGTGATGTTGATGAGCAAGAGGCTGGAAAGCCACTTGCAGATCTATGACACAAGGCAACAGGAGGAAAGGCTATGCTGGATACTCTTGAAAGAGTTTGGTTAGTATGTGACATATCCTACTTCAATGGATATGTGGGTGGTTAGGACTTGGAATGGCACTTGCATCATATGGAAGTAAGTAATTTGAGTGCATTGTGATGATATGGAATTATTCATGTCAATCATCATGTTTTCACCTCATGATTTGTATTATGGAGGTGTAAGGAGGCAACAAGAGCTATTGTTTCTTTGGCTACTTTTGGGAGAGTATGGGTTGAAATTCTCCCATACTTTTCATGATATTTCAAGAGAAAGGGATGACACAATAAAAGTGAAAAAGGGCTACCCTTCATCATTAAAGGATCAGGAGGTACTTCCACATAGGAAGGAGTCTCCCACATATAGCAACATTATGGTGGATGACTTTGGCATATGGAATGTCAAATAATGGAGTCATGGAGTGGAAATATCCTTATCCCCAAGGCCAACATCATTGTCACTTGGGAGTGTGTATCTATTGATGGAGTGTTCCAAGGGGGGTATGCATCTCTTTCTTTTGCAGACCTCTATGAGGAGATTCTCATGGGAGGGCTCATCCATGGAGCTCACTTTCAACATACTAACAATGCATGGTAAGAAATGTATTTTTGTACTTATTTATCATTTCACAAAGTATTTGCATTCTTTCACCATCTATGTACAGTGCATTTCTCCACAAGAGGCCAAGATTATATTTGGGTTTTATGGTCATTCTGGGACGAAAATGCATGATGGAGATAGCCCTTCTTTGCATGTGTTTGGGAAAATGGGGTGTTATTCTTGTTATGTTCAGCGGATATAAAATGCTATTTACTACTTACTAGTAGATGATAAAACATGCACAACTAGCAATTTCTTGGAAAAAAACTTGCCACATGACGTTCTAAAACAAAAGATGGTAAAATTGCACTGTATCCATTGGAGAAACCATTGGTACCATCCAACATTGCAAATAACATTCAGTATCTTTCTAATTTGCATACCATATGGTGACGATGTACCATTCACTTTGTATGGGATGGTTTGGGTTCATGAAACTAGCATTATGGGAATTTTGAGGTCTAAAATGGGCCTCCTAAGGAAATAATATAGTAATAGATAAATCAATAAAATAATATTTATGAATTTTCAATTTACTTTTTGCACCACAATCCATGTAACCATGGTTAAATTCAATTCAAAAATTGTACCAAAATAAAATTAATAAAAAAAATTGTATTGATGTGACTATAAATAAGAATGATTTTTTCAAGAAAATGTCATTATCATTTATCAACTAATGCATTTGTCCTTTGTACTTAAATAACTTAAAATAAAATATAAATATAAATTCATAAATTCTTAATTATATAATATGTTATTAATTAAAATTTATATTATTTAAATTGTATAATGACATGTAATTAATGTACTATATAAAATAATATATATATAATATAATAAATGTAATATATTATTTTATATATGAATTTTATTCAAAAAGTGTGAAATGACATTTATTATGAGTACTTTGACTTTAAAAGTACTTAGAGCACTACCATGGTTAACCATGAGCTTTTATCCACCATTGAGAATGTGAAAAGTAAGCACTTTTAACTCAAGCAATTCCACCTCAACCATTAGGGATGGTGTTGATCCAGGTGGATATTAGTGGCCACCCACCTATTCCATTTGGACCCGCAACATAAATTCTTTCAGTTTTTCAGCTTTAGCACAACTTACTATTTTTAGCAGGTTTTCAGGTCCTGCACTCCCGGATCCGTTTTGGGGACTTAATGATCCAGGTGGATATTGGTGGCCACTCACCAAGTCCATTTGAACCCCCACCATCATTTATTTCAGTTTGTAAGTTTCGACACAACTTACTATTTATAGCAGTTTTTCGCGTCCTAAACTTCCAGAGCCGTTTTGAGGCCCTAAATGACACTTTTTGGGAAAACAAGGAGCAACATGGGTCAGAATTTTTAGTCCTTGGATATATCTTTCTAATGAGCTATTGAGCATGTCAAACGGAGATTGGATGCCAAAGTTACGTCCCCGGGAAGTTGAAACACCAACTTACCCAAACGGGGTCCACAGTTTTGGCACTTCATCTCCTAGGGTTAGGTTTTTGGATGCTTCGGGTTTTACATTATTTCTCAACAATAAATAGGCCTTTGAGCCTCATTTTAACATAGTTTAGGGGCAGGTAGCCGACACATCTCTTCTCAGGGATACGCTGCTAGTACCCTCGCTCATCTATTTTCATTATGTCTGGAATAGGCCTTGGAGCCTCAATGTAACACAGTGGAGCGGCCTATATAAATCACATCTCTTCTCAAGGATACGCTACCAGTGCCCTTGCCCGCTCATTTATATTATTCCTATAAGCATGTTACAGTCAGTTATCTTGTAACACAGTCCAGAGGCCTGCAACCGCCACATCTCTTCTTAGAGTTAAGCCTACCAGCGCCCTCACTGTTTATTTACATTGTGTATGTAAAAAACTTCCAGTTCTGTAACACAATTAAGAGGCCTATAGTTGCCACCTCTCTTCTTAGAGATATGCTATCAATTCCCTAGCTATTTTATTTCAATCATTTGATTATAATAAAATGAAGCATTATTTCTGCTGCATCTCTATATATACGGCTATATGTGTATTCTGTTGCATTCCTGCATAAAATTTGGATCAGATGTCATCTCCTAAAATGTGATTGGTTCTCATAAAGTGAATTTTGATTGTACATTTTCCTTAGGAGGCCCATTTTAGACCTAAAAATTCCCCTAATGAGAAGGGGTCTTTGGAGATCTAGTTGTCCTTTTGTACCTTGGGGTCAACATTATTTCAGCCCAATATTAGCAAAAATTCTACTGTTTCCATAAGTGGAGAGAAAGATAGTGTGGTGTAGGCCATTTGGTCTATCATTTCCATTTATGCAGCCCACCTACATTGCAGGAGACAAAGGTGGAAGAAATTTTTCATGAGTTACCATTTTGGAGGGTGACTCACTTGGTAATAAGGATAGCTTGGGATTTGGAGCTTCACATGGGAAGGAAGGTTCCCAATTATTTTATGATCCCATGCCTCAAAAAGGCCTCTAGACCACAAATAGTTTCCTCTATGGATATCCCACTACTTCATGATGAGATCCATTTGGAATTGTCACCGAAGGCTTACTTATACACTTGGGAGGATAAGCTAGGGGACATAATGATAAAAGGGAATCTTATTCATTAGAGGAAATTATCATATGAGGATGCTACAAGAGGAAGAGGAGAGGCTCTTAAGTTATATCCTTGCAGTTGCTTGAGGACAAGCAACATTTGGGAGCGGAGGACTGTAATATTCCTAAATTAGCACACAACTAATTTGAATATTAAATTTTTATTTTTCTCTTAGATAGAGGAATAAGAGGGTAGGGAGACCCATAAATCTCCTTAGTAGGAATAAAAGACACTCCTAATGTGAAAGGAGGTCATCTAAAGGCTGACTTGAAGACCCTTATGTGTGAAACGGGTTGGAGCACCTTGATTGGGTCAACTTTGACGAAATCAACAGTGTTGTCATGGAGGAGCGGACATTTATGGAGGGACAACACAGTTTTAGATGGAGATACCTTGCATGGAAGTAGTGTCCTAAATGAATGGGAATTAGGGTTGGAAATGTCATTTCCTATATAAGGAAGACAATGGAAGCGATTGTGGTTAGGAATGGATTATTATTTCATTGAGGGTCTGTTTAGACTTGTTACTCTCTTCAGCTGTTTACCTAAGATTGTAGTGATGTATAGCACAGGGTGTTCCCGAGCCGTAATCCCACCTCTTTCATTAAGGAGCCTCTAGGAGGAGTATTGCACTACATTTCCACGTTCAAGCATCATTCCAAGCTTCATCTTTCTTCAAAAATGCATTTTTTTCTTAGAGTTGTGTTGTGTTGTAGGGTGCAGCCATGGAGGTTTTCATTGGGTGTTTTCTGAGCAAGTTTTGCATTGGAGGAAGGTTTCCTTCCATTGGGAGGCTAGTAAAGAAGTACCCTTGGCTTTATTGACATATTTAGCATTAGGCCAAGAAGTATTTATCCCCTACAATGCAGTTTCATTCTAGATTTGCACTTTTTAGGGAGGAGTTGCAGGGGTAGTTGCAACGTGTGCTTTGGGAGGAGATTTCTTCAGTGGAGGAGGAATCCTTTAATCCAGGGGATCTATTTGAGAAGAGCTGTAGGATTCTACATCAGCTTTAGCCATATCTTCTCATTTTTGTTATTGTGGCATACCTTCAACCCTAGGGCTGCAATTTACATTGGCACATTGTGTGCATTTTTCGGAAACCCTCTTGGGTTGTCTTGGAAAGTTGATATAGTGCCTAGATTTGTATGAGTAGCATCTATTATGGCCTATATCAATATTTTTGTATCATTTTATGATCTCTAGCTATAGCTATTCTTAGTATGACTACGCTATAGCAGCTCTTCGACATTTTGTATTATAGCACCATCTTATATTTGGGAGTGATTTTTTATGGGAGGCTTGTTTCCTAATTTCATATGAATTATGCCTCACTATTTTGTATTGATTTGATGTTCTTATACATAATTTTATGGCTCCATATTGGTCTCCAATGTTGATGTGTTGATTTATCATTGTTAATTCTATTTTTATGCACTATATTTATGCTTTGCCAATTTGGGATTATTACACACATCAGTCTTCTGACGTAATGGTGATGGCGTCTACAATCTTCTCTAAGTCATCTTCTATCAATGTGACCTCTGTTTCTGTGTCCAACTTAATAGCCTTGCACTTCTTCTTTGTCTTCTGGGAGGCTCACTGGTGTGTTTAATACTGTGTGGGGATGCCACATCTTTACCACCAAGCCCTTTGAGTCCTTGATACTACTGCAACTCCTACTCTATCCCAATGGTAACATCCTGAGGGATTTCTTGGGTCATGCTTTTCTTTGTAGCATATACCTCAGATTCCTTCATAGTTTCTACCGAGATAGTATCCTTTGGGGTCGTGCTTTGGCCAGATGTGCCTACTGTAGCCGGGGCAGTCGACTTGAAGGCAAGATTCCATGGTGGTGGCCATGCTGCAACCACTTGATCGATTTATGCTTCTGTAGCCATATAAGGGAGAGAATACCAGGTTGGATCTCTATGGGCCCAAATTTGCACATTATGCATAGTAACATGAAACACTGCAATACCCTTGTACTTTTCATAGACTGTGGGCGACAAGCGCAGCTGGGAATGAATTGCTAACTCCAAAGCATGATCAAATAATACCAAGAATAACTTATTTTCCTCAATATGCTTGGGATCCTTCGAATCCAAAAAGTTTGAAAACTTCACACCCTCATACATATCTAGCTCAAGCTTGGGGAGAACTACATCGTCAGGTGTCTCCCACACAACCAAGGTAATTAACAGCATCAACCAGGAGTAGTATAATGCCTTTCTGTGTTCTTGCGCTTCACACACATTGTTTAAGAACTCATCAATGAGGTATTGTGACCAGTTGTAGCAGACCCCTTTTTTGCATCTACTAGTAAGTTTAATTAGATAGACGGGGATGGCAAATTCCTAACACTTCTGCATCATTTTGCATGCAAGAAGTAGGGTACCCATTTTTTCTCCTAGATCATCTCTTATGTCTACTAGGAACCCTCCCTAGTTGTGACCAACGTGATATTTATCCTGGAATTCATTAGAAATCCACTGCTTGTACTTCTTACTGATGCCCTCCTTAGGATTTTTCCTGTGCATGTGGAGGTCGGTGATTTGATGAATTAAGGTAGAATCAATAGGGATGTGACCCTGGATCCTCAAACAACCATGATGGACCAGTGCCAACATCTTGCAAACAACCAAGCTTTTGATGTTGTAGCAGCCAAAGTGGGTGATGCGCAACAATTTTAATATCCCTGAATTGGCCAATCCATGTGCCCACGACATTGGCTCTACCTTCAGCACCTTATCTTACATCACTCTTTCAAGATATAATTCTGGAGCCAATGTTGGGAAGGCTTCCAGATTGCCCAGATCATTATCATTGAATTTAAGGAGGGGCAGGCCTCCGAAAATATCACCATTCAGAGGCACCTCCATCAGGACCAAAGGCATATGCAGGTAAGAGCAGACAATGTCGACATTCTTGGGGAAGCACATGGTTGGATTGCTTGGCTTAAAATATGGCAACGGCCTAGAAATCAGATTCACATGGAGAGCCTCCTCCAGAGCCATCATAGGGCGCTTTGATGAATCAGGAAAATGACCCTTAGGCGCCTTTCGAGGGGAATGCAGAATCTAAGGGGGCGTGCATGGCTTCACCCCAACCCACTTTGTATCTTTCTATTTTCCCTTCTTTTCTCCCTTCACCTTCCCTTTTCTCTTCCTCTTGGCCGGTGTAGACATGACCTCCTCCATCTCAGGGGTTACTTCTAATACATCTTCAAACCCAACTTCCCCAGAGTCCATGACATCCAATGACTCAACCGGGTTAGTAGCAGTCATTCTTGCTCAGAAGATGAATTTAGGGTTACTGCTGTCAGAACGGGTAGCTCACCCAGAAATACAGATGGAAATGGCACATAATAGACCAAATTCACAGAGGAGCATAAGGCACAAGAGTCTCAGAAATAAAACAAACCCGTTTTTACTGACGCCCCTCTGTTTATAGCCCTTTATAGGAAAAAATGGTTGGATTAGCCTTAATTGGAACATATCATTATGGAAATGGTAAAAAATCCTCCCAGATCACCACATTAATTGCCAATTGCCCGTTCCATTCAATGGTAAAATCACTTTTTCACCTAGTTTCCCCATTCCAATGGCTAGTTTTTCCAATCGTGTATCACCCCTATGCCTATGTCACAGCTTTTTGCACTGCCTGGTCGTCGCACTATCCCTGCGCAGCCGTCGACCATGCCTTCTATTTTCTACCCTAGTGCATGTAACATCCTTTACATAGCTACTCTGGCCATACAATCATTTGGTTTGCACCAGGTTCTCACCATAGGGTTTCAAATCACCTCCATTAACATACCCTGACAAGTAATCTCCACACAGTGTAGCCAACCTGACTGCACGACCATCTGTAATCTCCTTTACTACGTATGGGCCCAACCAAAACTTATGGAACTTTCCCGGATGGCATGAAAACTGGATGTCGTAAAGTAATAGAAATTCATCTTCCTTAAAGACCTTTGCTGAATATGTCGATCATGCGAAGATTTTTCGCTAGTATTCTTAACTTGTTGGTGGAATTGAGCTATGAAACGATCTTCTTCCAAGGCCACCAACTGCACCAAGCGTTCCTCCAAGATCTATGGTTCCACCATGTTTGTAATAGCCACAATGCACATGTTGAGAACAATGTATTCCATAGGCATGATGGCCTCCTTCCTGTAAACCATTCTAAGGGAATTTTCCTCATGAGCTTCTTAAATGTGGTCCTATAGGCCCAAAGTACTAGGGGAACGCATATGTCCCAATCGCTTTAGGTAGTGTTACATATCTTAGTGAGTACATGTTCCAAGATTTTATTGAAGGCCTCTACTATTCTGTTCACTTGCGGGTGATACAGGGTACTCTTCGCATGGTGGATCTAGAATTCCTTAGTCAAAGCCATAATAGTTTCATTAAAAAAATGCATACCCCTATCACTCATTAAGATCTTCGGGCAACCAAACCTAGTCAGAATATGTTCAAAAATGACGTGCACAGTGGTATCCATGGTACATTCCTTACCAAAATTTTCCTCCACCCACCTGGTTACATAATCAGTGGTAGTGATGATGTACCAGACACCCCTCTTCATTCCTGGGGAATTGATGATCCCTATAAACTCTATGGTCCACTTGTCGAATGCCTGCAGAGCCATCTATGGTTGCAGGGGAATATTATCTCGATGTGAGGGTTTCCTAGTCAGTTGGCATGCATCACAGGCCCAATAGTATGTGCGGGCATTGTTATGAAATGTGGACCACCATAACCCAACCCCCAATACTTTCTATGCAATGGATTTCACTGCATAATGCCCTCCTGCCACTACTCGATAGGCCTCAGCCAAGATAACTTGTCTTTCATGTTGCAATACATTCCTCCGTAGTACCTCATCTAAGCCTAGCCTGTAGAGTTGTTCAGAAATTATGGTAAAATAAGCTACGCGGGTGACCAATTCCCTTTTCTATGGTACTGATTAGTCGTTGGGTGCCGTACATGTGGTCAAGAATTGAATAATGTCTGTAAAGTGCTCATCTACCACCTTGACAACAAACAATTGTGCATCCGGTAATCCTTCTTCCAGATTATTCAGCTCTTCCCCATTCTCAATTTGATACAAGTGATCAGGCCCGACATTAAATATCCTCAGTTTCACAATGATTCAAAATCATACTCCTGGAAAAAAAATAACCACCTAAAATTCTTCCCCCCCAAAACAGGCTTATTGACTAAGTATTTTAGTGTTGAATGATCTCTAAAAATATTGAAGTGTCCACCTAATAAATAGTGCCTGTATTTCTGTAGGGCATACACCATTTCCAACCCTTCATGCTCTATGGTAGAATAGTCACACTCTGCACTCGAGAGTTTTCTGCTAGCAAAGACAACCGGATGATCGATGTCCCCTTCTCCTGGCTGTGCTAAGACAGCTCCTATTGCTATCCCGGATGCATCCACATGCACATGAAATACCTTTTCCCAGTCAGGAAATATAAGAATAGGTGTAGTCACCATATTTTTCTTTAGCATCTCAAAGCTCTTCTAACACTCGTCATCCCAAAAAAAGGATACATCCTTCTTTAGCGGTTTTTGCATTGGTACAGTGATTAAAGCGTACCCTTTAATAAACTTCTTGTAGTAACCTGTGTGGCCTAAGATGGATTGAAATTGTTTTGTAGTGGTGGGGATTTCCAAATTGATGATAACAACGATCTTGGTTGGCTCAACCATCAATCCCTGTTGACACACCACATGTCCCAACCAAATCCGAAATTGGACACATAATATGCATTTCTTGATGTTTAGTGAGATTTGGTGTTTCGAGCAGGCATCCAGCATCATGTGTAGGTTTGACACGTGATTGTTCTCTAATCCAAACAATGTCCAAATGTCAAAATAGACTTCTAGAAAATTATGAATGAATTCCTTGAATAGTACTACAACTAAGCGTGATAATATGGTAGGGGTGTTTTTCAGTCCAAATGGCATGATAGTGTACTAGAAAGATCCAAAATCAATCGTGAAGGTTGTCTTGTTGTGGTGTTTAGGTGCTATGCAGATTTGATGGTACCCAGAGAACCCATCAGTGAATGAGTATGCTTCATTTCCTCCTACATTATCCAGAATATCATTAGAGAATGGCATAGGGAAAGGATCATGTATGCAGGCATCATTTAACTTGTGTAGGTCTACACAAATCCTTATTTATCCTTTAGTCTTCTTTTCCTGGACCACCATAGGTCTTACCCAATCTAACTATTCCACTGGTTCAATAATACCTGCAGCCACCATGTTCTCTATTTCCTCCTTAAATATCTATTTATATTTAGGGTTCAAGTGATAGGGCCACTGTTTGACAAGGCGCGCATCTCACTTCAAGGTAATCCTCATAACGCCCATATCCCTGATGATCCATTTGAGTTCAGAGAAATTTTTGGGGAACATATCCTGACATTTGATCAGCAGCTCCGCGATATTTCCCATTTTTTCACTATCCCAGTAATCCCCAATTTTGGCCATCTTGGGCTAAAGAAGAGTTTGTATGGCTTAAAATAGGCTCCAAGGCATCTAAAATTTAACAAGTTTATGTATGAACAAAGTTATGTTAGATGTCACTCTGATCGTTGCGTTTATCTGAAAAATCAAAATGATGGACACTATATTATATTATTATTGTATGTAGATGGCATGGTTGTTGCAGGGTCTAACATGCAGGAAATAAATGTACCCAAAATAAAATTGGCAAATTCATTTACAATGAAATATATGGGAGTTACAAAACAATTCCTTGGTATGAGAATAACTAGAGACAGGAAAAATCGCAAATTAACATTATCTCAGAATGAGTACATACAAAAGGTGTTGGAAATATTTAATATTCATAATGCAAAACCAATTAGTACACCTTTGGCTAGCCATTTCAAACTTCATAAGGAGATGTGCCCCAAGACCCAAGAAGAAATGGATTAATTTCTAAAGTTCCATATGCATCAGCAATTGGAAGCTTAGCGCCCTCGAAGCATAGAATAGATGTAAAATTTCCTTGTAAAATATTGTAATTTAGTAGTAAATCGAGGCCATTCATCAGGCGAATGATCTGACGATAGAAGTTCTGTTTAATGTAGGGATTTTTTCCTTAGAAGGCAACTCCTCATTTTTTTGAGGGTATTGTATTGCTGTTGGGGATTGTATGTGTATTATGTCAAGCGAAAAATAGAAAGAGGGAGTATGAGAGAGAGTATAGGATATTACAACGGATATGTTGTAGGTTGTGCCTCTTCATCTTGCTGGATAATATAAAGGAAGGTTTGTCTGTTTGGGGTGGATGTAGCCCAAATTAGGTGAACCACGTATATATGTGTCTCTCTTGTTTTATATATTTTCTATGTTTTTTTTCCACATATTTTATGTGTTCCATTTCTCTATCATATACAATTTTTCTAATAGTGAGTTTATCTCTATGTTCTAAACAAAAACATGTTCAGAATGACAAATCTTCAATTTTAATTCTTCTTACTGAAGCTAATATTCTAGTTGCAAAAAAATCAATGTTTTCTTGTGCATTTTGTAGACAGGCCTTAATATTATACAAGGTGTCCTTATTGATTTTAATTGTGCTTTCAGCAGTAGATGTAATTAGAGTTATTAATAACTCTAATAACTTATAAATTCAAGCCATTGAAAAAGGAACTATTTGCTGACACTGGATACAAAGAGCTTTTAATTTTTAAAATTGTCTCTCTGTTTTTTTTTTTACTTTACAATAATAATAAAAAAAATCTTGATACCTTAAAAATCCTAATCCAATTCAGTATGGACATATGGTAGTATTTCGATATCTTATGAAAATCCCACAAACCACGCATACACTGTCACATATGATATATCACCCTCATATGCGCTTCATACCATAGACCATATGACCAATGCACAACATCAACACAATATAGAATTTATTATACATACCATTGGAATGGAATAACCATGGATTGAAATGGAGGAGTCTTCAACGCACTATGCAGATATTATGTGTCATATTTCAACACATAATTTCTCTGGGGATTGAAATTTATTTACGGGAGCCACATCAGGAAATCCATAGCGATATTCCAGCAAAGACAATGAATAAATATCGCTTGGGCTGCACCACCATGCTTAGTAGCCAAGTCAAGTTCCTCAACCAATGTACAATGTAAACACAATGGAGCGACACAAAGAATCTACACACAATCAAAAATTAAATCTCGGCTTTCACTAACACCGTGGGTAGTAAAGAGAAAAGAGGTTGATTGTAAATGCAACAAGTTTATATTGTTAACTAATTGAAAGCAAGGCTCATATCTTCTCCTCCTCCTGATAAATGGTTATGCCCTTCATTTGTAGGGTTTCTTTCCTTAACGAGAGGGACGAGTGTTTTATTCTCTTTAATAGTGGGTGACGAAGCAATTGGTTGTGGGAGAGGAGTGATAGCGGGAAACATGGAGGTGTTCCAAAAATCGACTACTTGGAGCAGGGACCAAGAGGGTTGAGGAGCGGTGGATAGCGTGGTATGGACATTGCGTTATAGACTAGATGTCATAGAGGGAGTGAAAATTCCAAGCCACAGAGAGAGCATATATGGGAGCGAGGGTTTTTAGTTGAGAGGGAGTGCAATTAATATATGGAATGTGAGCATTGTCAAATTAATTTAGGCAGAGGAACAATATGACTGCATGAACCAGAAGCTGACGTTCATTACTAACTCAAGCTCTTACCCTATCTCATATATCGACTATAGACACATCTCTATTTATTTAGTTGTCCCACATATGTCGACTTGTAGTAGTATGACCAGCAGTGGTAGCTCCGGCCTTGATTGAACCGTGAATTTCAAGTTTAAGAATGAATTTTTAGTCCTCTCAAATTCTCTATTTCCTCCTTCCATTACAGTCCTACAAACTATATGTGCGACACCGAAAGCTCCCAAATATGTAGTGGTATCTATAACTTACTTGGAGTGGAAGGACTCAATTTACAACCATATTCCCCATTTCCTCCTACTTTGTATAGGCACCCATCAATCTAGGCTCTGCTAGTGAGATAAACTTTGCTAAGCTCAAATTCTAGTCCTCCGGCGGTGCATGTGCAGACGTGGTGGTCGAGTATATGGAGGCCCAACGTAGATGGGAGGAGAAATGCATATGGAAGGCCGAATAGTGGGAACAATAGGAGTGCATGAGGCAATGCAAGGATGATGACCAACGAGGGCATGCAAGGGTTATCACCAAACTGCAAGCGTCAAATGTGAAGGGAGATTTATGCAGTAATTAGTGCTACAGACTGAAAATCTTAGAGAATACAACTAGAATTTAGATGATTGGATCAGTTTATAAATCACCTGCTCTAATGTGATGTCAAACACAATCATGATATGCAAAGAACATGAGAGAGATAAGAATGAGTACAATGTTATTCACAATGGTACATATTTATCATACATTCACGTGGCAATTAGATTCCATATCCCAAGGTCTCTTGGACTCCCTAAGTCTCTTGAGATTCCACACTAACCCTAGAAGGGTTAGGTTTCCAATAGGAAAGGCTAGGAAAATCCACATGCATACCCATGCATCCTAAAACTAGTGAGGAAAGCATACATGAAAATTGGTATGTGAAATCAAATCCAGTTGTGGTTGTTGATCCCAATTTCCTCGTTCACTTTCCTTCTCTTCCTTTTCCTTCTTGCTCCAAATCACCAAGTATCCACACTCTCCAATAATTATCCCAAAAAACTATAGGTACCCAAGAGTATGAGAGAGAGAGATAATAATGAGAGAGCTCCAAAAATGCACTGACCAAGATGACCCTATAGGTTTTAACCCTGTACAGAAATTATCTGCAAATGAATCTTAAAAACATAAAATAAACAGTAGTGAGAGAATAAAACATAAAAATATATACATAAATATTTTCCCCTAGATCATAAATCAGAACTACCAACTTGATTTTTCATTATATTCCTTCTATTGTTACAACACATATATATACATTCCGAAGCATTCATAAAACCCAATCCATTAACCCTGGATTAGAACATAACTGTAGTTCCCTTGATTGGATCTAAAAAATACCAGGGGCCGAAAACCATCATGCCCCAAAACCATGTGCAAACCCATTCACAAAACCATGGGCAGGTCCACCCATCGAAAAATAGGGTCCAATTTTTTTTTCCTGGGGCACTGCCCCTGATCCCCAACAGGGGGAGCTACTGCCCCCCTGTTGCACCCGATGAAACATACATGGGGGGATATCACCCCCCCATGACCCCCCCGTGCATGCGACTAATCGTAGAAAGAATATAACACATACTAAACATTCTCCCACTTGTTTTTTTCTTTCCGGAGGGGGCCACAGTACAACTTAGTCATTAGTCCAGCTCTACAACACCCATTGTTTCTCTACACCAAGATAAATTCTGAGTTATCATAGCCTTCATCAATGCATCTGCAACATTATTTAAAGTGTCCACCTTTACCGGCAACACCGTTTTATCCTCAACCATATCTCTCACAAAGTGATATAGAACATCAATGTGCTTTGTCTTTGAATGGTAGGCAAGGTTCTTAGCCAAGAAAACTACACTTTTGCTATCATAGTCTATCCTTATATCCCACTACACCAACCCCATACTTGAACACAATATTTGCAACCAAATTACTTCCTTTCTTGCATGAGTGTTTTCCATGTATTCTGCCTCTGTTGTTGAAAGAGCCACTACATATTGTCTTTTACTCATCCAACTAATTGCACCTCCAAATAGGCTAAACACATACCCACTTGTAGATCTTCTTTGGTCTATATCTCTAGCCCAGTCTGCATCAACAAAACCATGTATGCCCAAAACTCTGTCCAATCCTGGTATTCCTTGGTAGCGCAAGCCATAATCACTAGCGCCACGAAAATATATGAAAATCTGATTCACTATTGTCCAATGCTCCTTCCCTAGTTTTAACATAAACCTGCTCAATACTCCCACTTCATGTACAATTTTTGGTCTAGTACAGACCATTGCATACATCAGGCTACACACTGCACTTGCATATGGAACACGGGACATATCCTCCTCTTCTTCTTGTGCCTTGGGACATTGTTCAATAGACATATTTACACCTACAGGAATAGGAACCTTCACCGATTTACTATCCTGCATATTGAGTGTCTGTAATATAGTCTTGACATACTTCTCTGGCTTAAATAGAGCTTTCTCTTTGCCCGATCTCTCTTAATTTCATGCCCAAAATATAGTTTGGGCACCGTGATTCTTCATGTCAAATTCAGAGAACAATTGGGTCTTCAAATCTTGGATAATTTCTTTGTCATTTCCAATCAACAACATATCATCCACATACAAGACCAAATAAATAACACAATCACCAATTAATTTAAAATAAACACAGTGATCCTCTTTGCTTCTGGTGAAGCCAAGTCCCCATATATAGGTATCAAAATTAAGATAGCACATCCTTGGTGACTATTTTAACCCATATAGATACTTTTTTAACTTGCATACAAGTTCTTTCTTACCCTTCACCATAAAGCCTTCAGGTTGCTTCATGTAGATCTCCTCTTCTAGATCCCCATGAAGAAATGTTGTCTTCACATCCATCTTTTCTACCTCAAAATAAAATGTAGTAGCAATAGATAAAAGTAATATAATATAAGTAGCCTTGGCAATAGTAGAAAAAATCTCACCAAAATCCATTGCTAACACTTGGGAATAACAGTTTGCTACCAACCGAGCTTTGTATTTCTCTAACTTGCCTTCTACATTCATATTCTTCTTAAATACCCATTTTTTCCTAATGGAATTCCTTCCATCCAACAACTCCATTGGATCCCATGCCTCATTTTTGTGCAAGGATTCCATTTCATCAACCATGGCCTGCTTCCATAGTTTTCCATCCTCTGAATCCACTTCCTCCTTGATAGTTATGGGATCATCATCAGTGATAGTTAAAGAAAAATTTGAACAGAAAGAAGATGGACTATATCTTTATGGCTCTCTTCTTTCCTGAACTGACCTTCTCACAAATAGAGTTTTTGGATCTTCCTCTTCTGAATATTATTCTGTTGTAGAGTCTAATTCATCCTCCATTAGTTCAAACTCTATCTTCTCAAGTTCCTTTAGGAGGAATTCATGTTTGATAACATCTTTCTCCTCTATAAACACCACATCTTGGTTGTACACAAAATTCCTTGTTTCTAGGTTCCAAAGCTTGTAACCTTTTAAACCATCCTTATACCCAATAAATATGCACCTTTCAGATTTATTATCCAACTTGGTCATTTTCTCCTTTGGGAAATGTACATATGCATCACATCCAAATATCCTCAGATGTGAAAGAGAGGGTGTCTTACCAGTCCATACCTCATGTGGAGTCTTATCCTCCAACACTGATGAAGGTGATCTATTATCTAGGTAACATGCAGTCTCCACTACCTCTGCCTAGAATTCCTATCCTAACCTGGTACCATTGAGCATGCTTCTTGCCTTTTCTGTCATCGTTCTGTTAATTATTTCTGCAACTCCATTTTTGTGAGGCATGTATGGAGTATTATTCTATCGTGCTATACCGCACTTCTTACAGAACTCTTCAAATTTCTTCTTGTAGAACTCTCCACAATTATCTGTCCTCAACACCTTTATCTTCTTCTCTGTAGGGTTCTCCACCAGAGCCTTAAATTATTTAAATATGTCAAAGACTTTAGATTTATTCCTCAAGAAATATATCCATGTATTCCTTGAGAAGTCGTCTATGAATGAAACATACTACATATAATTACCCGATGATAGAACCATCAAGGGTAAAAACACATCACTATGCACAAGGCTAATATATTTTTCGTCCTCTTAGCACCAGAAGGAAAACTCTCTCGATTCTGCTTCCCATATACATAATATTCATAGAAATCGAAATCTAGAGAGAGATTGGAAATACCTTCTACCATACCATTACCATGCAGCATCTAAAGGCCCTTCTCTCCAATGTTTCCAAGCCTTTCATGCCATAGAATTGTCTTTTCTCCAGATACCACTAGGCTTTTCATTCAACTTTAAGGAAACACATAACTGTTGCACCCATCAATAACAGTTCTACCCTGAAGCTTGTACATAGTTCCAATCTAAACTCCCCGCATTAATACTAGTGCTCCCTGAACCATATTGTAGGTATCTTTATCTAACACTATTTTTACACCTGCATCATCCATCTTGATTATAGAAATAAAATTTTTGGCTACTCTAGTAATATGCAAAAAACCAAGAAGTGTTGTAATCCTTCCACCTTACTGCTTCAACTTAAATTTTCCACGTATGATGATTCTGGCTTTCCTATCATCCCCTAAGAATACATCACCACCATAATACTTTTCATACTAGTAGAACTACTCCCTATGGGGAGTGAAGTGAAAGGATGCACCCAAGTCAATCAACCATATCTCATAATGTACATGTGTATTTGAAGAAGAAGACAAATACACATCCCCACCTTCATCCGGGGTGGTTTTTTCCTCTATAGAAGGAGCATCATCTGATCCCTTTCCTTTCTCAAGAGCTTTATATCTACAGTCCTTTTTGTAGTGCGCTTCCTTTCCACATTTCCGGCACACCTTTACAAACTTTCCTAGAGATTTAGATATCCCTCTAGATTTAGATATACGACTCGAAAAATTATTTTGTTTCTATTCTAGGACCCTTCTCATATAGATAAGGAATCTCCATTCTGGCCCTCCATATTTCTCCATCTCATTTCCTCCGACAGCAAGGCTGAGACAATTTCATCAAAATTCAAGGTAGTTTTATTGCTACCTATTGTAAAAACCAGACTGTCCCACAAATCGGGTAGAGAAGACATCAAAATGATGCGATTATCTTCATCTGAGATTTTAATATCAAAATATGACAACTCACTTACCATAGTATTGAAGGAATTTAGATGCTTTGTCACTAAGTCTCCATCCTTCATCCTCAGGGTATACAAATTTTTCCGTAGGAAAAATTTACTCACCAGAAACTTAGATTGGTAAAAATTCCCTAGCTTGTCCCATAAAGTCTTCATCATAGATTCCCTAGATACATTCAATGATACTGAATCTGAGATACACAACCGTATTGTGCTCTTTTCCTTCTGATCCAACTTTTTCTAGTCTTAATTTGACATTGTCGTTGGGTTTAACACTCGAATCTACCGTGATCCAATGATCTTTATCCACTAGTAGATCCTCCATTTTGAGCTTCCACAGCTCAAAACTCTGACCATAAAATTTCTTGATCTCTATCTTTCCACTGCTTGCCATCTTTTTTCACCCCAAGAATCAATCCCGCAGATTTACCACTGAATAGGGTCTACCACAAGTGTTAGGGTCCTGTAATTTATCATATTGGTAGGCCAAATTCACAAGGTAAAATAAGACCAGTATTTCAATTCCTATGACCTAGCCTTCTTGGACTCAGAGAGGGCTCTCTCTATTGTATGCAAAGGATGCGAACTTGTTTGCTTTAGATGGTTGATTTTAGGCTAGTTGTTCAGTGTAGGGTTTGTTGTTTGTTTGGTTGGGTAAGATAATCAAGTAGGATAGGTGGAGGGAGAGGTCATCAAATCATTGCGCTATGGAGTCTATGAAAGTCATGGATATTTCAACAATGAGTTAGAGTGCATCACATGGAAAATATAGTATGGTCAATAGATATTTAAGGTTTTGTGTGAAGTGAAATGGAAATTAAGTTGCTGAATCAAGGTAGGGCAATGGGCACTGAAGTATCCTTTGTCATATACCCATAAACAAGAAGGTCTCAAATACTGATAAGAAAAATATAATAATCATGAGACAAGGAAAACCATTAACTCAAGAACAATACTTAAACAAATAGACATTCAAGATGAACAATTCAGTGAAACAAAGAAAGCAAGAAAACTTATCTAACTTTAGTGATTTCACCTTCAAGGTAACATATAAGATGACAAATAACTTTAATCAATGAAGAAGGAACTCGTATACATCATCAATCAAGCTATAAAGAACTTTGAGGAAAACTTCTCAAGCATGGAAAAAGGGCATGATCAAAACATGGCCTCTTTGGCTAAACCTAGCAAGTAACACATCAAAGAGAGATTCCACAAACAGAGTTTAGATAGCATAAAGTAAGCATGCATAACCATAAAAAATATTTGAAAAATACTTTCTTAAAACATTAATTAAACAAACAAGCTTAGGTGGGTCTAAGGAGCAACTGAGAATTCCTTAAACTAACCCAGCAGAGGAAAATATAAAGACAATAGTAACATGAAGGTCTAAGGTTCCTCAAACAACATTTCTTAGCCTATAATTTTCTGATCTACTGAAACATAGAAGGATGGACACAATGATAAACAAGAAAACATGATAAAATTAGAGACACTTCACCATTAACCAAGATTAGGGATCCTGCAAGCAAGCTTTCATCATCATCAATCAAAGCAATTCATTCACAAGCTCCACAACGCCAAATTTCTCTTCAACATCAAAAAACCATGTATTGCTCTCAAAAATCATCAAATTCCAACATTAACAATGAATCATTAATTCTCTATTTAACCAGCAAGGGGGAGAAAACATAATAGATTCTCTAGAAGTATATTGGCTAATGAGAAATGTCACTATTGTCCTTGAGACCTTGCAAGGCCCAAGGCACAAAATATCTATAAAAAAAAAATATTTTCAGGCATTTTTAGCAAATAAATTGACATTTGAGCTCTGCCATGCCTCCTAAAACTTTCCAGGCATACATTGTTTAATTTTCCTCTACTAAGGGTGTAGCACTATGTTTTAGGATGAATTTCCATGCCAAGGGCGTAGCACTAGAGCAGGAAAACTGGGTCAACTTGCAACAATGTTTTGAAGGTCTTCCTGATGTCGGAATAGGCTCCGTGAAGGCTCGCTGGAAATCCCTTTGAGCCTAATTTCTAGGTATACCCTTAGTTCTCTGATTGGACCTCTACAAACTGTTAAAAAATAAAAAATCCTAGGACTCGTAAAGGCACAACACATGTTCTGAAAACTAGGCAGAAAGGTGAAAATTAGGGTGTTGTTGACCCTTTTGGAGGAAAAAAACAACTCCAATTGACCTGAAACTTTGTGAGCATGCCATAGTCAAGATGAAGATTCCAAAAATGTAAGTACTTTCTCCTAAATATGTTCTGAGAAAAATCATAGCACCATGGGTGCTACCCCCTTGGCCCTCAAAATTAGAAAAAAACAAAAACTTGTCAAAATTCCCCCAAATTTGGTGTATGTGTGCCTCATGGATTTTGAGACACCTGTAGATAAGCTTGTGCCAAAATTACAAGTCTAGCTTGGTATTCTCCTTCTTTTAGTGCTACATTTCAATGAGGGCTTCCTTCAGTTTGGCACAAGCAAGTGTGTTTTGCATTGCATAATGCTTGGTCATGTTTTTCTGGAGAGCAAGGTCCCTTTTTATCTTCTTAAAATAATCGTGTTCATTCTTATAATACTGAATGATACACTATGCCATCTCAAAATCTCTCTCCATCTCCCTAATTTGTGCATATTTTCTTTGGAGCAGTATTATAGTGGCCATCTCCTCATCTTCATTCTTATAATACTGAATGATACATTGTGCCATCTCAAAATCTCTCTCCATCTCTCTAATTGTGCATCTTTTCTTTGGAGAAGTATTCTAGTGGCCATCTCCTCATATTCATTATCACTGTCTAGGTCAATGAATTTGGGCTTTTGTTTAGTTTGCCTGCTTCTCTTACCTCTCTCTCCTTTCTCCATTTTTTGTTTTCCTTGTCAATATTTTGAGCTGAAGAAGGTTCCATGGTCCCTTGTCTCTTAGAGGTAGCAAACACTAGCCTTGATCCTCTTTCATATGTGAGAGGGAGAAACTCAAATTTGTCTACTAGAATGCTCTTACCATGACTAATATCAAGACTACCTTTCTTTTCATCAATGATCTCTGCATTTATATATCCTTAATTGTGTTCTTGGCTTCCCTCTTGAGAGTCACTTGTATTTTACTCCATTCTAGCATTACTATCATGATCTTCACCACTGTCATCAACCTCTTGAATGATTTTTTGGTTCATAGAGTCACTGCTATCATTATTCTTTACATTTTCCTTACTGTCATTATCTTTTTCATTGTCATCCTCTTCGATATTTTCATTGTTGGCTTCTTTGTTAGTGTCCTTTTCATCACTGCCCTGTTCACTGCCTCCTTCTTCCTCTTCATCATTATCATGTCCATTATCATTTTTTGTGGGGTCACTATTAGAGGTGTCTTTATCAATTTCTTCATTTTCCTCAACCTCTTTACCATCCTTTGTAATATCATCACTGTTTTCATTTTTATCCATGCTACCTTTAGCTTCTATACTTTCCTCACTATTATCATCTTTATCAATGCAGGCCTTTCTGTCACTTTTTATTTCATCACTGCTCTCTTCCTCCTCTTTACCAACAACTGCATCTGCCTCTTCACCACTATCTATTTCCTCTTCATTTTTTTTCTCATTGCCTTTGTCTTCATAATTTTCCTCTGTCTCTTGATCTTCATCATCATCCTCCTCATCATTATTTTCTTCCTCATCATTTTTTTTTTCTTCATGACTATCACTTTCTGCCTCATCATCATTCTTTGCCTCATAATTTGTTTATGTTTATTCTTGACAGTCATTTTCCTTTTTGTCATTGTTCCCTTCTTGTTCTTCATCATTCTCTTCTTGTTTTGATGCTTTAGGAGAAGGTGAGGGAGAGGTGTTTTCTTGAGGAGAGGATTCATGTGGAGAGGATGAATCATGGTCAGTGGGGGGTGATGGAGGAATAGAGGAAGGTGGATGACATGATGAGGGTAAACTTTGCAGACAAAGAGACTGTGGATTTGTGAAAACATCATGGATGGTTAACACTTCCCATGGGATACCCTGTTGCTCTAATTGATGAAACACAATCATCTTGATAAGGGAATGGTGAAAAATACTCTGCATTTGTTGTGAAGGAGGTCTCTTTTGCACAATTTATGACATCATATCAATACTTCTATAAAGGTAATAGGGTAAATGTAGCAGCTTGGCCCTAGTGAACTTCATAAGTAGTATTATATGGTAGGAATAAAGTCTAGAAAACCTCCCCTTGCATGTAAAATACTTCATGGTGACTTTCGTTAAGGGGGCATATCTCTCCAACAAATTGGAAAAGGGAAAAATAGTTTTTCAATCAACTTGGTATCTTGGTTTCAAGAAAGGTTGATAATGGCTCAGGTCCAAATTCACCTGCTTGAACCATTTTTCTCCCGTACAAGGTATCCTAGTGGCCATAGCAATTGTATTGGTGGATAGCTCAAGAATTACTCCAGCTAGATGCACTTGATGGTCATGGAGGTTGAGGATGAAAATTTTGGTCAACTCAGGGTGACTTTGGACTCTTTGTAATTTTTCACAGAAATCAAAATAGCCCACCTCTTGGGAATATGAAACAGTTGTAGGGGAGGCTATCAACTCCTTGGTGTTCAAAGGTTCAAACATGGTTACTCTTCCACCCTTTCTTTGCTATCCCCTAGGGCTTTGGCCTCCCTTTCCACTGTCACTACTACCTTCTCTAAAAAAATTATCTTTTACTCTTGCCTTCAAATCAAAACCCTGAAAATTCATGTGAAATGATATGAATAGGGTGAGTAGGATGGTGAGGAGACAGTAATGTCAAGGCTTGGTAGTGTGGAGGCTAATTTTGCAAATGGAGATATTGTTTTGGTTGATGAATAGCTTCTTAGAAAAACAGTTTAATTGTGCCTTCAGTATGTAGATGGATGGGTACCCTCTAAACAACAAAGTTGGTAGGTTTTTATTTTCTTTACATTTCCTTATAATTTTACATTTTAGACAGTATGAAAAGGTGGAAGGTATCTAAATACCTCTTATAACAATATTTATGAGGCACGAAGCTGAGGATTTGAGGATATTTGAGGGGTTTGGAGGCTTGCACAAGAGTGTAGCAGATGGGTCTGTCGGGCGGTCCTCATGCAGTGTTGAATGGATAGGTGCGTACCATTGGAACAGTTGTAAGAGCTGTCAGGTCTCTCCTAAACGCACCCTATGCACAGTGCCTGGGCTAGTTGGGTGGCCTAAACAGGATGTCGGGCCTCTTCTGAATGCCCTTGCCTGTAGCACTCGGGTGGAGCAGTCAGTATTTTGCACAACTTTCGGGTCAGCCTGAAGAATGGAGAACAGGAGAGCAGCAGTCAGGTGGATGCAAGTTGTCGGGTCTGTGCTGCACCCTGCCTGTGCATAGCGCCTGGGCCAGTCCAGCCTCTGTACGTTGTTGGGTCTGAACGTTGATAAATGCATAACATCCTTTCTCATGTGCGCATTGCTCCTTTATACTTTATAAATAATGCACACACAGGCAGGTAGTGAGGTTTTCCTAGACTGTAACACTGGGTTCTCCCTGCCCGAAGTCTACCCAAAATCCCTAAATCTCCCTTTGGAAACATTTCACTCTCTTCTGCAAATGATAAATGAGCTTGAGTGACAAACAAGATGCTTTTATACCATTGTAAGAATAAATTATAACCAGACACCCACTTTTTCTAATGCTTTGAGTTACATCTTGTCACTTTATTACTAATATCCCTTTTTCTTTTGCAGGAGGTGACTTTAAAATAGAAAAATTATCTCTTCTCATCTCAACCTATCCTCTTTGCTGTTCTTAGGTAACTAATATGATGGATTGTAGAAATTATATGCACTAAGCATGCATATGTCCTTGATCCACCTGATCTCACACTATTTAAATTTATGCAAGATATTGAATCTATTCCACTTGTTAATCTTTTGCGGAAAATTTAATTGCACACACATGTAAAGCATAAATAAAAACAATTGCACAGAACACAATTTTTAACCAGGAAAGCATGAAGCTGAAAACCCCAACTATATATTATCTATCATGGAATAATATGAAAATCCTCATACAAATCTTATCAAGCTCTCAGTATAGTACAATCGTCATACACTAATAAGGAACAATCTTGCAAATCCATGCACCGATCTTGCCCTCCTGCTAGCCTGCCTCCACTGCACAATCCCTGTTGAAGAATAGCTCTGAATGAATTCGAATTAACCTTGCCTTGACTGTGCAATCCTAATTGGCAACTCCAATGTGTGTGTGATGCAATAAATAAACCACTATAGTCACAATAGATAGTCTATATTCAATTTCACCTATCTCTCCACTGGATATCCACTGAAACTGCCATGCACTGTATTTAACTATTTTACTGTTTAGCTGATTAATGAGTTATTATTTGTGAATTAGTTAACTAATTAATTCACTCCACTCTCACTAGTGTATCAATAATTTAGACTAGATACAACTAGCTCAACTGAGTCTAACTGATTTAAACTCTATACAACTCCATAACTACTTCTTCCAACTTTGTCATAACTTTGCCACTTGAGTTATAACTGAGTCCTCCATGCATTAGCTCCAGTAAACCCTTGGGCATTGTGTAATTCCCTTAGTCCATTTATGTTCCACATCTGTGCACTAAAACAAAGAGCTCCAAGAGAATAAGTTGTTGTTTAGTGTTTGATTATTATTAAGAGCTAATAATAATCGACATGCGCTTATTTTTAGATCAGTGATATATAAATAGACTTCGCCCAATATTCTAAAAATAGAATTTCATCTATTTTTCCAACTTGATCAACCATCCAAAAATAGCATCTTGCAACTTCTAAAATATGATCACCATGTCTAAAAATAGACATAGTCTAAAAATAGACTTGCACTAAAAATAGCCTGCGGGCCCACTTAGTGAAGGCGACTCTTTTCACTAAGCTCATCATCTTGTTGAATCTCAACACTCCCTCTCAACAAGACAGGGATTAACCTTCACCCTGATCCTGCCTCTATGGTATTCAAATTTTCTCCTAGTGAGTGCCTTCGTAAGAATATCTGCATCCTGATCCTCTATAGGAATGTACTGAAGCAACATGATCTTCCATTGCACACAATATATGATATGATGATACCCGATATCAATATGTTTAGATCTATCATGAAACACAGGATTAACCAAGAGTTTAATACAACTCTCATTATCACAATGTATCACCGTGGGATCTAAATGTGAACCGAACAAACCAACCATAATCTTCCTCATCCAGATAGCCTCACATGCAGCTTGACTTGCTGCCATGTATTCCTCTTCCATTGAACTGAGTTCCATGGATATTTGTTTCCTGCTATACCAAGAAACTACTGTAGATCCGATACTAAAAGCCCCCCTGATGTGCTCTTTCTGTCTATTGGGCTTCCTGCCCAATCTGCATCTGTAAAGCCATGCAACTTCACCTCATCCATCTGTCTGTACCATAAACCATAATCAGATGTGCCCCTTTGATATCTCAAAACATGCTTGCCTGCCTTCCAAAAGAGCTTGGTAGGCTTAACCATCACTTGTGAAAGCTATTTCACCGCATAGCATATGTTTGGTATTGTATTGATTAAATACATGAGTGAACCCACCAATTGTCGATAAAGAGTGGCATCCACTACCTCTGCCAATCTAGCATCCTCCTTCTTCCAATTTCCTGGAAGAGGAGTGTTGATAGGCTTGCAGCCTTGCATGTGAAAATTATCCAGTATCTCCCAGGAATACTTGCCTTGAGACACAAATATTTCACCTTCCCACTGCCATATTTCCAATCCAAGGAAATAATGAAGGAGGCCCAAATCCTTCATCTCAAACTCCTTTGCAAGATCTACCTTTCATGAGTGTATCAACTGATCATCACCTATTAGTATTAAATCATCAACATAAAGTAAAATGATTAAAAGCTTACCCTGCACCACAATCTGGTACAGGTTTGCATCTGCCTCACTGTTGGTGAAGCCAAGTCCAGTGAAATAGTTGTCGATCCGAGTGTACCAAACACGAGGTATTTTTTTCAGCCCATACAATGCTCTTTTGAGCCTGCACACATGCGACTCGCTGCTGAAGATCTCAAATCCTTCAGGCTGCTCAATTTACACCTCTTCCTCAATGATCCCATTAAGGAACATAGTCTTCACATCCATCTGATGAATGTGCCAACCCATCTACGCTCTGAGAGCAAGGACGGTTCATATGGAACAATACTGTGTGACAGGTGCAAAGTTTTCTTCATAGTCAATCCCCTCGATCTGCGAGAAGCCCCAGGCAAAAAAAATTTCCTTATACTTATCGACACTCACATCAATAGCTTGTTTTACCTTGTAGATCCATCTTAATCCTACAACTGATTTTCCCACTGGCCCTGGAACAATCTCCCAAGCACTTTTTCTAACAATGGAGTCATACTCCTCCACCATGGCATCTACCCATGTGGGCTCCTGCACTACTTCTTCGAAAGAAGATACCTCTATCACGACACACTTGCTCATAAGAGCCATGTATCCAGTAAATTGGTCAGGTGACTATCTTTGTCTGCGATGTGATGTAGGGACTACTACATTCTGTGCCACATCAAGCTTTAGTCTCTCATCTTCTATGGTACGCTTTCTGCGTTGTCGAATTTTTGATTCTGCATGAATGGACTCCTGCACTCCACAAATCTCCTCCTGTGGCTGATCCACATCCAGATTCTCATCTTTGGGAATAAGAAGTTCCTCCTCTGCATCCAAGTGTAGCTCCCTCTCAAGCGAAAACTTCATGGATTTCACCCCATTGAATTTTATATCCCGTCACACAACAGTCATCCGACTATCTGAAAATACACACAATAGTTATGGGTTGCTTTTGTGTACCCCAAAAATATCCCAACTTCTGCAGTCGGCTCCATCTTCTTCTTGACATCCTTCATCACATGAATGTAAACAGGTGAGCCAAAAATCTTCAAATGAGAAATATCAGGCTTCTTACCAGTAAAAGCTTCTTCAGGTGCACTCATGCCAAGTACTCTACGAGGACAATGGTTTTGCACATAAACCATAGGATTGCATGCTTTCACCCACAAGTACATCGATAGCACCTAGGCATGCAGCACCCACAATAATTCTTTTATTTCTCTTCGTGAACCCATTATACTATGGGCTATGAGGCGATATGAGTTCTCTTCGAATTCCTTCTTTTCTACAAAAGTATTTGAATTTTCCCAAGATGTATTCACCACCATTATCTCTATGTAGAGCTTTCACTTACTTCCCCGACTCCTTCTCCAGTAATTCCTTGAACTCACAGAACTTTGAGAAAATTTCACTCTTCTTCTGCATGAAGAAGATCTAGCATATACGAGAATATTCATCAACAAATATAACATAATACCTGTGTTTTGCTGTTGAAGCAACCAAGAAAGGTCCACACACGTCTGTGTGAATTCTCTCCAGGATCACCGAAGCATGGTTCTCCTTCTCATGAAAGGTAGTCTTCACAAAATTACCCATAGTACATCCCATACACTAATCTAACTACACAAGAGTACCCTTGGGAATTCCAGTATAAATTTGGTGAAAAATCTTCAAAGCGCCATGGTGAAGATGGCCCAATCTCCTGTGCCATAATTCACCCTCATCCTATCTCACCACTTCTTCTGCTTTTCCCACCATTGCAGCGCAGCCATCTAACTCCAGCTAGTAGAGATTATTAATTTTAACCCCTATCTTCTTGGTTTGACCCGTTGTTTTATGTCAAAGGAGGGATTTTCCCTCACTAAAGACAACATCATAACCTCTGTCTTCCATAATTGTGACTGAGACAAAATTCTTCTTCAGACCTAGAACATGCATAACATTCTTCAATAAGAATTGATTAACAAAATCCCTCTCAAAGGTAATGGTCCCAATGCCAGTCGCATTGTACCGACCATCGTTGCCAAACTCTATATGCATCTGGAGGTCGTTCTCCTCCAAGTCACTAAACAATTCTTTGTCTCCCGTCATATGGAAAGACGCACCACTATCAAGGTACCACATCGATACCATACAGCTTGAAACCAAGCATGCGATCAAGGAGAAATCAAGTTCAAATTTTTAGGCTAAGGCCTCTCTAGATGTAGATCCAGCAACCTTCTTGTTCTTCTTCTTTTGTGGATAGTTAATGGTGAAATGTCCATGTTTGTGACAGTGAAAACACTTCACATTAGACAAATCCTGCTTCTTGCCTTTAGCATCGGATTTTGAAGGACTTTTCTTCCCCTTCCCTTTCCTTTATTTGGCAGCCAAAGCGAAATTCTCTTCATCTTCATTCTTTGATGAAGATCCATCCTTGGTACCCCGCCTTATCTCCTCTTGCACAAGATCAGACCAAAGTCGCTCCCGTCCATCGACAGAGTCTTCATAGCTATGCCAACTCTTCAGAAGCCCAAGGAGAGCCAATCTCACCAAGTATTCATCATCAACAGTAACCCCCACACTTCTCGATTCATCCTTGTAGTGGACAAACTTCGTGAGGTATTTTGGAGTACTATCGCCTTTATCCATTTTTATTTTTCTGAGCTTGTCTTTAAGCGCCAACTTCCTCTGGTCACTTTTGCCTTGGAAAACGTCTGTCAAAGTCTTCCAAATTAAGATTGGAGTGGCTTTCCTGTGAAGGCTGGACCCAATATGGTCCTTCACACCTTCCAACAGAATCGCTCTCGTCTTTGTTGTCTTCTTTTTCCATGCGTCAAGTAATGCAGCATCGCTAGATCCCATATTAGGAACATCGCTATTGATGAACTCCTTCAGTACATTATCCTCCATCACTACCTCCATCTTGTCCTTCCAAGCTATGTAATTCGAGCTCCCATCAAGGGCATACTCCAATCGCAACCTTTTGAAAGCCATTTCAATGTATACTCAACTTTTTCACCAAGAATATTCTGTAGCAAATTCGAATTATCCACCAGCACAAACTCACTTTACAATTGAAATATTTAATCAAAAATGCTCCGATACCATGTAGAAATTATATGCACTAAGCATGCATATGTCCTAGATCCACCTCATCTCACAATATTTAACTTTATGCAAGATACTGAATCTATTCCACTTGTTAATATTTTAAGGAAAATTTAATTTCACACACATGTAAAGCATAAATAAAAACAATCGCACATAACACAGTTTTTAACTGGGAAAGACTGAAGCTGAAAACCCCAACTATATATTATGTATCATGGAATCATATGAAAATCCTCATACAAATCTTATCAAGCTCTTAGTACAGTACAATCGTCATACACTAATAAGGAACAATTTTGCAAATCCATGCACCGATCTTGCCCTCCTGCTAGCCTGCCTCCACTGCATAATCCCTGCTGAGGAATAGCTCTGAATGAATTCGAATTAACCTTGCCTTGACTATGCAATCCTAATTTGCAACTCCAATGTGTGTGTGATGCAATCAATGCATCACTATAGTCACAACAGATAGTCTATATTGCCCTTTCACCTATCTCTCCATTGGGTCTCCATTGAAACTGCCATGCACTGTAGTTAACTGTTGTATTGTTTAGCTGATTAATGAGTTATTATTTTTGAATTAATTAACTAATTAATTCACTCCACTCTCACTAGTATATCAATCAGTTAGACTAGATACAACGAGCTCAACTAAGTCTAACTGAATTAAACTAAATACAACTCCATAACTACTTCTTCCAACTGTGTCATAACTCTACCACTTGAGTTCTAACTGAGTCCTCCATGCATTAGCTCCAGTAAACCCTTAGGAATTGCGTAATTCCCTCATTCCACTGATTTGCCACATTTGTGCACTGAAACAAAGTGCTCCAAGAGAATAAGTTGTTGTTTAGTGTCTGATTATTATTAAGAGCTAATAATAATCGACGTTCACCTATTTTTAGATCAGTGATATATAAATAGACTTCACCAAATATTATAAAAATATAATTTCATCTATTTTTCCAACTTTATCAACCATCCAAAAATAGCATCTTGCAACTTCTGAAATATGATCACCATGTCTAAAAATAGACATAGTCTAAAAATAGACTTGCACCAAAAATAGCCTGCGAGCCCACTTAGTGAAGGAAACTCGTTTCACTAAGCTCATCATCTTGTTGAATCTAAACACTCCCTCTCAACAAGATAGGGATTATCCTTCACCCCGATCCTGCCTCTATGGTATTCGAATTTGCTCTTGGTGAGCACCTTCATCAAAATATCTACATCCTGATCCTTCGTAGAAATGTACTGAAGGAACATGATCTTTCGTTGTACACAATCTCTGATATCATGATATCGGATATCAATATGTTTATATCTATCATGAAACACAGGATTAACTAAGAGTTTAATGCAACTCTCATTATCACAATGTATCACTGTGGGATATAAATATGAACCGAACAAATCGACCAGAATCTTCCTCATCCAGATAGCCTCACATGCAGCTTGACTTGCTGCCATGTATTCTGCTTCAACTGAAATGAGTGCCATGGATCTTTGTTTCCTGTTGTACTAAGAAAATGTCGTAGATCCAATACTGAAAACCCCCCCTGATGTGCTCTTTCTATCTTTTGGGCTTCCTACCCAATCTGTATCTGTGAAGCCATGCAACTTCACCTCATCCATTTGTTTGTACCATAAACCATACTCATATGTGCCCCTGAGATATCTCAAAACATGCTTGCCTGCCTTCCAAAAGAGCTTGGTAGGCTTAGCCATCACTTTTGAAAGCTAGTTCACCGCATAGCATATGTCTGGTCTTGTATTGACTAGATACATGAGCGAACCCACCAGTTGTCACTAAACAGTGGCATCTGATACCTCTGCCGATGTAGCGTTCTCTTTCTTCCAATTTTCTGGAAGAGGAGTGTTGATAGGCTTGCAGCCTTGCATGTGAAACTTCTCCAGTATCTCCCAGGCATACTTGCCTTGAGACAAAAACAGTTCACCTTCCCACTGCCATATTTCCAATCCAAGGAAATAATGAAGGAGGCCCAAATCCTTCATCTCAAACTCCTTTGCAAGATCTGCCTTGCATGAGTGTATCAACTTCTCATCACCTGTTAGTATTAAATCATCAACATAAAGTACAATGAATAAAAGCTTACCCTCCACCACAATCTGGTATAGGTTTGCATCTGCCTCACTCTTGGTGAAGCCAAGTCCAGTGAAATAGTTGTCAATCCGAGTGTACCAAGCACGGGGTGCTTGTTTCAGCCCATACAATTCTCTTTTGAGCTTGCACACATGCGACTTGTTGATGAAGATATCAAATCCTTCAGGCTGCTCAATTTAGACCTCTTCCTCAATGATCCCATTAAGGAACGTAGTATTCACATCCATCTGATGAATGTGCCAACCCATCTACACTAAGAGAGCAAGGATGGTCCGTATGGAAGAATACTGTGCGACAGGTGCAAAGGTTTCTTCATAGTCAATCCCCTCGATCTGTGAGAAGCCCTAGGCAACATATATTTCCTTATACTTCTCGACACTCCCATCAGAAGCTTTCTTTACCTTATAGATACATCTTGATCCTACAACTGATTTTTCCATCGGCCTTGGAACAATATCCCAAGCACTGTTTCTAACAATGGAGTCATACTCCTCCACCATGGCATCTACTCATGTGGGCTCCTACACTGCTTCTTCAAAAGAAGATGGCTTTGTCATGACACACTTGCTCATAAGAGCCATGTATCTAGTAAATCGGTCAGGTGACTGTCTTTGTCTGCGCTGTGATGTAAAGACTCCTACATTCTGTGCCGCATCAAGCTTTAGTCTCTCAGCTTCTATGGTACGCTTTCTGCCTTGTCTGATGTTTTGTTCTGCATGAATGGACTCCTCCACTCCATGAATCTCCTCCTGTGGCTGATCCACATCTAGATGCTCATCTTTGGGAACAAGAAGTTCCTCCTCCGCATGCAACTGTAGCTCCCTCTCAAGCGACAACTTCATGGATTTCACCTCATTTAATTTTATATCCCATCACACAATATCCATCTGATTGTCTGGAAAATACACAGGATAGTTATGGAGTATTTCTATGTACCCCACAAATATCCCAACTTTTGCAGTCGGCTCCAGCTTCTTCCTGGTGTCCTTCATCACATGAATGTAAACAGGTGAGCCAAAAATCTTCAAATGAGAAATATCAGGCTTCTTACCAGTAAAAGCTTCTTCGGGTGTACTCATGCCAAGTACTTTATGAGGACAATGGTTTTGGACATAAACCGTGATGTTGCATGCTTCTTCCCACAAGTGCAACAGTAGGACCTGGTCATGTAGCATCGCTCGTGCATCACCCACAATCGTTCTATTATTTCTCTTCGCGAAATTATTCTGCTGTGGTGAGGCGCTATGAGTTCTCTTCAAATTCCTTCTTTGCTACAGAATTCTTTTAATTTTCCCAAGATGTATTCACCACCATTATTGCTCCATAGAGCTTTCACTTGCTTCCTTGACTCCTTCTCCAGCAATTCCTTGAACTCACAGAACTTTGAGAACATTTCACTCTTCTTCTGCATGAAGAAGATCTAGCATCTATGAGAATATTAATCAACAAATATAACATAATACCTGTGTTTTTTTGTTGAAGCAACCAAGAAAGGTCCACACACATCTGTGTGAATTCTCTCCAGGATCACCGAATCATGGTTCTCCTTCTCATGAAAGGTGGTCTTCACAAACTTACCCAAGTACATCCCTTGCACTCATCTGACTGCGCAAGAGTACCCTTGGGAATTCCAGTAGAAATTTGCTACAAAATCTTCAAAGCGCCATGGTGAAGATGGCCTAATCTCCTGTGCCATAATTCGCCCTCATCCTGTCTCACCGCTTCTTCTGCTTTGCCCACCATTAAAGTGCAGACATCTACCTCCAGTTTGTAGAGATTATTAATTAAAACCCCTATCTTATTCATTTGACCTGTTGTTTTATGTCAAAGGAAGGCTTTTCCCTCAATGAAGACAACATCATAACCTTTGTCTTCTAGCATTGCGACCGAGACCAAGTTCTTCTTCAAACCTGGAACATGCATAAAATTCTTCAACAAGAATGGATTACTAGACTCCCTCTCAAAGGTAATGGTCCCAATTCCAGTCGCACTGTACCAACCATCGTCGACCATCTCTATATGCATTTAGAGGTCCTTCTCCTCCAAGTCACTAAACAACTCTTTGTCTCCCGTCATATAGAAAGACACACCACTATTAAGATACCACAACGATCCCATAAAGCTTGAAAAAAATCGTGCGATAAGGGAGAAATCAATTTCAAATTGTGAGGCTAAGGCCTCTCTAGCTGCAGATCCAGCAGCCTTCTTTTTCTTCTTCTTATGTGGATAGTTAGTGGCGAAATGTCCATGTTCTTGATAGTAAAAACACTTCACTTTGGACAAATCCAGCTTCTTGACTTTAGCATTGGATTTTGAAGGATGTTTCTTCCCCTTCCCTTTGCTTTATTTGGCAGCCAAAGCACAATTCTCTTCATCTTCATTCTTCGATGAAGATCCATCCCTGGTACGCTGCCTTATCTCCTCCTGCACAAGATCCGACCAAATTCGCTCCCATCCCGGCAGCTTCTCCCTTCCATTGACAGAGTCTTCATAGTTATGCCAACTCTTTGGAATCCCAAGGAGAGCCAATCTCACCAAGTCTTCATCATCAACAGTAACCCCCACACTTCCCAGTTCATCCTTGCAGTGGACAAACTTCGTGAGGTATTTTGGAATACTGTCACCTTTCTCCATTTTTATTTTTTTGAGCTTGTCTTTAAGCGCCAACTTCCTCTGGTCACTTTCGCTTTGGAAAAATTCCGTCAAAGCCTTCCACATTAAGAATGGACTGGATTTTCCATGAAGGCTGGATATAATATGGTCCTTCACACCTTCCAATAGAATCCTTCTCGTCTTTGTTGTCTTCTTTTTCCATGCGTCAAGTAATGCAGCATCGCTAGATCCCGGATTAGGAACATCGCTATCGATGAACTCCTTCAATACATTATCCTCCAGCACTAATTCCATCTTATCCTTCCAAGCTATGTAATTCGATCTCCCATCAAGGGCATACTCCAATCGCAACCCATTGAAAGCCATTTCAATGTATACTCAACTTTTTCACCAAGAATATTCTGTAGCAAATTCGAATTATCCACCAACACAAATTCACTTTACAATTGCAATATTTAATCAACAATGCCCCGATACCATGTAGAAATTATATGTGCTAAGCATGCATATGTCCTAGATCCACCTGATCTCACACTATTTAACTTCATGCAAGATACTGAATTTATTCCGCTTGTTAATCTTTTGCGGAAAATTTAATTGGACACACATGTAAAGCATAAATAAAAACAATCGCACATAACACAGTTTTTAACTGTGAAAGCCTGAAGCTGAAAAACCCAACTATATATTATGTACCATGGAATCATATGAAAATCCTCATACAAATCTTATCAAGCTCTTAGTATAGTACAATCGTCATACACTAATAAGGAACAATATTGCAAATCCATGCACTGATCTTGCCCTCCTGCTAGTCTGCCTCCACTACACAATCCCTGTTGAAGAATAGCTTTGAATGAATTTGAATAACCCTTGCCTTGAATGCACAATCCTAGTTTGCAACTCCAATGTGTGTGTGATGCAATCAATGCATCACTATAGTCACAACAGATAGTCTATCTTGCCCTTTCACCTATCTCTCCACTGGGTCTCTATTGAAACTGCCATGCACTGTAGTTAACTGTTGTATTTTTCAGCTGATTAATGAGTTATTATTTGTGAATTAATTAACTAATTAATTCACTCCACTCTCACTAGTGTATCAATCAGTTAGACTAGATACAACTAGCTCAATTGAGTCTAACTGAGTTAAACTAAATACAGCTCCATAACTACTTCTTCCAACTGTGTCATAACTCTACCACTTGAGTTCTAACTGAGTCCTCCATGCATTAGCTCTATTAAACCGTTGGGAATTGCGTAATTCCCTCATTCCGCTAATGTGCCACATCTGTGCACTGAAAGAAATTGCTCCAAGAGAATAAGTTGTTGTTTAGTGTTTGATTATTATTAAGAGCTAATAATAATCGACATGCGTCTATTTTTAGATCAATGATCTATAAATATACTTCGCCCAATATTCTAAAATTATAATTTCATCTATTTTTCCAACTTGATCAACCATCCAAAAATAACATCTTGGAACTTCTGAAATATGATCACCATGTCTAAAAATAGACATAATCTAAAAATAGACTTGCGCCAAAAATAGCCTATGAGCCCACTTAGTGAAGGCGACTCTTTTCTCTAAGCTCATCATCTTGTTGAATCTCAACATGGATTTTATTTCCTTGACTTGTTTGATGCTTTAACAATATGTTATTACCCATTCTATCATAAC